>JAVGWX010000001.1:145698464-146223464 GCA_036924085.1 Ariolimax columbianus
GATGCAGGTAAATCCGGAGAATATGGTGGGTGTGGAAGAATTGCAATATTCAAATCGTTGGCTGTTTGCAGCACAAGCTTTGCTTTATCGGAGGGCGCGTTGTTTGGAAGCAAAAGCAGAATTTAAGTGCGCACTATCCCTCGTTTTCTGGTCACAGTCTTTCTTAGTTTAATAAGGTGATTTGCATAATATTGGCCATTAACCCTGTTGCCATGAGGCAAGTAATCTTTCGCTATGACACCTTTGACGTCCCAAAAAACAGTCAGCATCACTTTTCTTGCAGACTTCTGTGCTCTTGGCTTGACATGTGGTGGTGAGCCCGGGGTTTTCCACTGCATGGTGGAAATTTTGTATTCTGGGTCATAATGGTGAATCAAAGTCACCAACCGGCAAGGCTTCTGATGATAATTTCAGGTTTTCATTCTTTCTTTTACAGCTTAATCAGATGTCCTTCTTTCCACTATGTTGGCACTTTCTCTTCTTCCCATATCTTCTGGAATAATCCTTGCAATATATGTGTAGCGTTATCTACATCTGCTATTATAGCTTGTGCTGCCAATCTGTCTGGATCTGCTGGCTTGAGTTTCAATATGATCGTTTGAATTTGTATCTGGGTGGGTTGCAGACTATATGCAAGGTCTTCTCTTGTGATATGATGTTTGGTGTTTCTTGCCGTGGAGGTCTGATCAGGCTTTCTTTGAAAAACGCATCCATTATTTATGCTGCTACTTCGATGATGAAACAGTATTTTGTCTCGCCTATCTTCGATTGGTGTTTATGTCTGCATGTATCTATTATACTTTTCAGCAGAAGGGCACACTTAAGAAATCACTGATCCCGTGCGGTATTAACCATGATGACTGGGAAAAATCGTCACCAATCGCACATACTGACGCAGCACTATTGCTGAGGTGTTCAGAGACATGAGGCATCAAGAATAAGTGAAGCTATACAGAGACGATCACTTTACAAGTCGGCTCACGTCAAACCTTTAACCCTGGTGATAGGGGGTGTCCTATTTCCTTGTACTAAATGTGACATCCAATTACAGGCACCGATTGGCTTATTTAGTCATCTTCGAACTCATGTGAAAAGTGAATGCAGACAAAGTGGTCCTCTTCGATTATGATGGACGAACAACATCTATTTACCATTTCCTTTTTTAATGAGTAGAGATCTATCATATTTTCTGCTGCTTGCTTTGCCTCTTGTGGCAATGTGTAAATATATTGCCATTTATTGTTCTTCATGCATACGTTGACCTCTTTGTCTGGAGTATCATTATTGTTTTTCCATCCGTCTGTTTTGGTGATCAGGTACGGCAATTGTTGAGTATAGCTTTCTTCTATTTCGTTTCTTCTATTTTATATAATATCTCTGTTATGATTCATTCCTTGTGCTGAGTTTTCTTTAATCCTATAGTTTCTTCACATGTCTTATGTCACATTTCTTTATTCGGTTCCACATTAATGTCCATCTCATCGTTCGTATGTAATTCTTGTAGCACTTCGTATCTATTTATGAGTTTTATTCTATTTCTGCTTTACTTTTTTTTTATCTTGTAATAGGGTGAACGTTTTATGTCGTTCTCCTTGTTCGCCGTTCTATGCATTTTTGAGTTTGAGCTGCTAAATGCCCAGCAACACGTGGCTGAGCTGTGTCTGCGCCTCACTTTAGTCTTACATCTTGTAGTATACTTCTGGGCTTTTTACTGATACTGATATGTTCTGTCTTTTTTACTATTATGTGGGCTGGTGATCTCGATGTGGCCTTGTGTACATTCTGGCGTGGAAAGATGCTTCCTCCAATTATCATTTTCTTTAAAGCGCTTAGCTCTGCAAATATTTCCCCATTTTAGTTCATCTATTCCATTACTTGTCTTCATATATTTTTTTTAAATATCCCAGGTTGCCTGCTCTTACTTTAGCATGTACCAGGAACTGAAATTCCCGTTGAGGGATCTGAAATTCCCGTTGAGGTAACTGTAATACTCGTTGTGGGAGCATGGAATACATGTTGTGGGAACTGAAATACTTGTTGAGCGAACGAAATATCCCTTGAGGGACTTCTTCTTTCGTTTGCTTGAAAATATAATGTCTTTACCTGCAATGTTGTCTCTTGTACGAGGTAGCTTCAAAAAGTTCCCGAAATAGTCGACTCGTGTTTGAATGAAAGATGATATTATGGAGAATAAATATTTATAAGTTGGTAGTGACCTTGTCGAAATGACATTGCAGACGTGACCTTTACATATACTCTCCAACAGAAGTTACAGAATTGTGTTTGTGTTTTGTACTCGTTGCGTCGTCGGAGTTGAAAATATTCTTGATTGAACAACGTACAAATGTCAAATTGTGTTTTTTTCTTGAAACGTCACCCTCAGAAACACAAACATTGCTTAATAAAGCATATGGTGATACGGCAAAGAAAAAATCATCGCAAGTATTTGAGGAGCACAAGTGCTTCCGTAAAGGTCGTGTAAGTGTCGATGATGATTCACGTAGTGGACGACTGTCAAACTTGATCAACAATGAAAATATTGAGCGTGTTCCAAACGGTGTGTGTGCTGACAGAAGCCTTAGTGTCGGGGAAATAGCCTCAGAAGTTGGAATATCAGTTGGAAGTTGCAACAGTATTATCCACAATGAACTGCACATGCACCGTGTTTGTCAACACATGGTTTCCAAAATGTTATCTCCTGAACAGAAAGAAACGAGATTGACCCTGGCAGGAGACCTAATCACAATGGCTGATCAAGATAGCAATTTTCTCAACAACATAATCACAGGAGATGAGATCTGGTGTTTTGTGTACGATCCTCAGACAAAACGTCAGTCCTCTGAATGGAAATCTCCCACATCTCCCCGAACACAGAAATTCCATTTAGACAAGAGCAAAAGAAGTTATGTTGGAATTTTTTGTTATTATTCTCAGAGTTTTGTTTATCATTATTTCATTGCTAAAGACCCAACGGTTAACAAGGAAATGTGCGTTGATATCCTCCGTCGTCTAAGAGATGCAATCAGAAGAAAACGACCCCAAAATTGAAGAACAAACAGTTTGTTTATGCGACATGACAATGCGCCAGCAAATCAATCCCTACTGGTGAAGCAGTACCTCGCAAAGCACAATGTGATTACCTTGGAACATCCTCCATATTCTCTTGACCTGGCACCGGCTGATTTTTTCTTGTTCACTCTACTGAAATCGGCACTGAAAGGACAGCGATTCAAGCATGCAGTGGACATTATCACTAATGTGACAAGACAGCTGAGAAAGGCGTCGAAGAATGGGTTCCACGAATGTTTCGAGCCGCTGTATACACGTTGGAAAAAGTGTATAGTTGCCGAAGGGAACTACTTTGAAACAAATGTAGTGTAGATCATTCTATCTAAGTAGTTCTATACAATCCACTAATTCCGATACATTTTTGAAAGTTTACTTTTATAAACTAGACTATCTTGTGAAGTTCAATTTTAGTTCCATACAATTGTTCTTCTAGTGTTGTTTCTATAGACCAGTGGGTTTGTCTCTGTCCATCATATTCAGTAAATTTATGTACGAGACGTGTTCTAATAAAACCGTACCAACCTGCAACAAGTGAACATACGTATGATGCGCAAGATGACGTCACTTCTGGTGTAAACGGATTCCGTCCAGAGTTGATCGGCGAGCAGTGATTCGTTTTCTAACAGCCGAAGGATGTCGACCATATGACAAAAGTGTATGGTGACAAAAGTGTATCGAAAACAAAATTGAAAAACTGGATAACGATATTTAAAGAAGGACGCGAGTTAACGAAAGATCTTCCGAGACCAGGTCTGGCGCATGTTGTTTCGTTAACTCACGTCCTTCTTTAAACACATTTGTCCAGTTTTTCACTGTTGTCTTTGACACACTTTTGTCCCAATACACTGCCTGCATTCTGCGATGAATGTCAACTGGTCGACGTCCTTCAGCTGTTAGAAACTGAATCACCCCTCATACACTGCCTGCATTCTGCGATGAATGCAAACTCTTCGACATCCTTCAGCTGTTAGAAACTGAATCACCACTCTCTGAACAACTCTGGATGGATTCCGTATCACACCCATCATGTTTTCAACGGTCTGCTGATTAAACCATGAGTCAGAGGATAATTAAATTTAGCAAATTTGACCACTGGTATGTGCTGTTTACGCCAGAAGTGACGTCATCATGCGCATCGTACACACTTTTACTAGTTGCAGTTTGGTCAGGTTTAATTTGAACACGTCTCTTAGTATGTGCTCTGCAGTCTGGAATGCCTGACCGCTTGCACACACAAATGATTGCCAATTTTCCATTTTGTGTACATGTGGCAGCGGAGTCGGTTGTGTCCAATTCTAAGGTGCAACACAACAGTTTGTTCTTGTATGTTAATCTTATGTTAATCGTCTTGTGTTAATGATAATGGTCTTCTGATTGATTTGATCATTCTTATCTTCTGTTGATATGTAATTGGTACATCTTGTTGCTGGTCTGCAGCAGTCTACTTTGCCAATCGATTTGATCTCTTGTTTTCTGGTATTCCACAATGAGAAGGTATCCAATGCATGACAGTCGTACGCTGGTTTCTCAGTTCAGAAAGTTGACCATATAGACCCGACAGTCTCCGTGACTTTATTACTTGGAGTGGTCGATTAGAGACGTTCTTGTCATAAAATGGATGTTCTTATTGGGGAACTCTCAGTTGTATTTGCTTGTGTTTGTGAAGCACGCTTATTATATTCTACATTAGCTATGGTAGTCATAGCCGGTAAACTACGATGCCCACTAAGTTTCAGTGTACTCATTTCATGAATTACTTACTGCACTTGTTTATCTAACTGCGCAGTTAAGTGCGCTGGCAATGGTCTTTTGTCTTTCTTGGGTCAAGTGGGTTAAGTCAGTTGTTGTAATGTCTTTATGCCATCTATCCATCTGTAACGCGGCCTTCCTCGTGCATTGTAGCCAGATCTTCTAGTGATGTAAGCCTGCAGTAGTAGTAAATCATGTTGCACTCCTATGAGATGACCAAACTATCTTTTTTCTGTTTGGAAAGGTATTTAGCACAATGGCTAGTTTTCAGTATAGTTATAATGTCATAATTTTCTCTTTGTCTCTCTCCTGGTGACATAAATGACTTTTCTTAGACATTTGATTTGACACGTTGAGATTATCCTCTTACGTGCCTTGAGTACCACAAAGCTTGGCATTGATAGCACAGAGCCGGTATATATATCCTGGTTACCAGTTGTTGATTTGCTGCCAAGCTGATGTTCGGGTGCGTAAGCCGAGATGATAGTTGATAAGTCACAGCAAAGGCATTTTGACATAGTTTTATTTTCGTTATCATCTTCTGTAAAAATACTTCCCATGTATCTGAACTCGTGGGCCTGTTTCAGTTTGATATGGTTTTGTATGTGTTTTAAATTCTGATAATATTCATATAAATTACATATATTTTGTAAGGACAAGTCTAATATAGTGATTAACAAATATTTTGACACGCCTTACCAAACCTGGGCAAATTTTCAACCAGCTCCAGTCTACACGACTGACAATGGATGTTTACGTCTTTTAAAAATATAAGAATAGAACCACCCCCCCCCCCCAACCTCTCCCCCTTTCCCACCTCTATCCTCCCCCATACCTTTTGCCATCCGCCGGCATCCCCAAACCATGAATTCTACAACACTTCATTCCCATATGGCAGTATTAGATCCTAATGTGTGATCTTCGAGTATTAGACTTGAAACTATTTATTTAAAGAGACAGTGGCTGGCCTCTGAATCAGACGATGTGATCTCTGGTCCGGAAGTGAAGAACAACATGTAACGGCTGCTGTTATCCGAGCTAGTGTTATCTTTAGATCAACTAGTCAACCACCTACAGCGAAGTAGGAGTGATGGTTAAAGGGGAGTGTAAACATTGACAATTGAGACGCGCACATTTCAATGAAGATCTGGCTTCAGAGCAACCAGGACACATGGCTCTCATGAGAAACTCGGCGATCATCCGTGGTTTTAGAAAAATCTTCAGGAAATGTGGCCCTAAGTCCAAGCAAGGCAACCTGTACAATACACCTCCTCTTCACGGGTAACAGCATGAAGCATTTGAAAATTAAGAAATCAGTATGGCCAAAGGGTGCAGTGATGTGTGTATATAAGATTGCAATTAGTATCAAAATTATATAGCAGACATAAGCTTCTAACAAAAACTTATAAATGCAATAATACATTTTATAAGTTGAAAGCGGGATCAAGATGCTCAGCATTGCATGTGCCCCAGTGGTCAGCGAGCCATGGCTGACTGCTAGCGTCAAGGTCAGCGAACCAGAGCTCTTAAGATTCTTTTACACCTCTACATGGTGATCCTGGAAAACAGGCTGCAACAAAGTGGAATGACTACAGAGAAGGGATCGGAGAGGGAAGGCTAACCCGGTACTCTAAAATGCCTGCTGAAGTCGGGTATGTCGGACCGAAAGGTGCACATATCGCAATCAAGCTGTAAACTACGACACAAAGCATTCCATTCTCCAGGCTACATCCTGCTAACTAAGCCCTCATCAGGGCTTGGTAGAGAGATTGAGAACGTTCAGGGTTTGATAGCGGGAGATTGATAACGTTCAGGGTTTGGTAGCGGGAGATTGACTTGGCTTGACTTCGTTCGTTCTCAATCTCCCGCTACCAAAACCTGACCGGCCTAAGTAGCAAAATGTAGTACAGAGAACGGAATGCATTGTGTCGTAGTTTACAGCTTCACTGTGATATTTGCTCCGTTCGGTCCAACACATCCGACTTCAGCAAGCATTTTTTGAGTACCGGGTTAGCATTCCTTTTTCGATCTCTTCTCCTTAGCCAGTCTGCTCTGCTGCAGTCTGTTATCCAAGATCACCACTTGGAGGTGTAGAAGGGTCGTGGCAGTTGTGGTTTTCTGGCCCTGACGCTAGCAGTCAGCTATGGGTCGCTGACCGCTGCAGCTCATGTGCTGCTCAGCATCTTGATACCGGTAGCGGGAGATTGAGAACGTTCAGGGTTTGGTATCGAGAGATTGAGAACAAACGACAAAGAAGAATAACCAGAAGATTAGTTGAAAGCTGACATGACTACTAGCATTTTGACAAACAACTGGGGAGAGTGGGTAAGAGTGAGAGAGAGATAATCAAAGAGAGAGAGAGAGAGAGAGAAAGAGAATGAAGAAGAGAAAAAGAAGAGAAGAATATGAGATGATGTTGACTCAAACAAAAGTAGAAGAAAGTAACTGATATGCTCAAATCCTGACAAACTGTGACACGAGGCAAAATGGTGAGCATATTTATAGTTGTACCTGTACGCAACATCCCCCATAACTGCCAAAACAACAGCTTTACTCACACCTCCTGTCCCACAATTCCACAGGCCTGTCTCACATAATATCATACTATTATCTTTCATTCTGTTGATTTCAGAATTTGATGACAGAAAAATCATATGGCGAAAATAACACATGCGGATGTATTTTTTTGTTTCATTAAAGGTTTGCCTTTCTGGATTCTACTGGCAAAGCCACGCCACTTTCAACCCTAGACCGTAGTCGTTTGGGCGATATTAGGATGTATTTGGTCAGTGTATGGATGCATGTCTGCACCTGTTTGTAATGTGTTTCACTATGTCAGTTTTGCAGTGCAGTAGTTTTTCCAATCATTTCTTTACTTTACGTGGAGAAATGGTAGTATTGACAAAAATTCCCGACACGCCCAATCAAACTGGACAGGAAGTGATTTCGAACTCGGTATATTGGGACTGCAACCCAACCTTGACCTTGATTGGCGCCTCTACAGAAATATCATCATTTATATAACATTAGAAAGGGAAGACAACCTAGTGATGTAGAAGAAAGTGCCACAGAAAACAGTTCTATAATATAATAGTAACGACTGACAAGATTTTATGCAGGTTTTCGGTGGAAAGGAGGGGCGAGGATGGAGGGGGGGGGGGGGGGGTGAGGGAGGTTACAAGAGTTACAAGAGTACAACAATCCAACGTCAGGGAATCTATGAAAATAAAGTTCGTCTTACCCACGCATAACTTGAGAACCCTGCTCGCTTGATGGAGTTCATTGAAGTGTATGTATTTCTCAAAACAAAAAAAAACCCACTCGTTTAAGACTGTCCGGTCAAAACGGCTACCTTCTCACGATTTCTACTGGAAATCCCACGATCTTCTAGGTCACGTAGTAGATTTTTAAAAATATGCTATCCTTTCGCTGGCGACACGCTAGTTTAAGGAAAGTTGAGGCGAATGAAGACAAACAGAAGTCATCGACCGAAGCGAGTAGTTTAGAACACAAGCTGGGGGTGAGGGTTCTACGGGGAGATCAGAAATAGCATAGAAGAGAAGACTACCGTGCAGTTAGTAGCTAGGATAAAGACCAGAGCACAAGCTAGGATACACTACAGAACATACCCAGTGAGTAACACGAATAGAGATATAGAAATAGGTCACCGAAGCAGACTAGCACTGAGAGGGAACCAGAGATAACGCACGTATAAGAATATGTCTGTATGAGATGTTCCGTTTGAGACGACGTTGACACCTACCACACGTGACACCAACTTCCAAGTCCCCGAGTGGCATTCGTCTGCATTCTCGTCAGAAGGAGACGTGTTGCTGCAACACGAAGCTGTCGTTCCGGACAACACGTCGTAACACATGTGTTACCCTTGGCCTGACAACCACAATAACAGAACCATTGTCGTCTGTCGTAGGCACGAGAACCGCTGCTGTCGCCGAGTTCCTGATTAGACGACGAAGAAGAATAACCAGCAGATCTGATAACTGTAGACATCTTCCTGACGTTGAGACAAGAGGCTCAGATGACACCTACGTTGTATAAGCTAAGAGGTGGGACATAAGGCCACCAGACGAGCGAGGACAGAAAGACAAAGCAGAGAACAAATTAGCTCGATAGAATTATATCAACTCAAATGGATATTGACGGTGAATAGAACAATTGCTAGACTTGACTAGGCGATAGAAACCTAGGGTTATTTTAGTGCAAGAGAAAGACATGTGCTAATTGCACGAAACTCTTGAGAGACATTTATAGTTAGAGAAGTGTTGATAACGAAACTCTTGAGAGACATTTATAGTTAGAGAAGTGTTGATAACGAAACTCTTCAGAATTCACATACCAAGTATTATTATTATAATGTGTATAATGTTCAATAAATAAACACTCATTGTTTTGCTGCTGTTAAAATAATTGTTAGTGGTTTAATGTTAATTAAAAGTGTGAGTTAAGGAGTGATAGTTGTAAGGAAGACGTTTAAGTGATGATAGAGTGAGTCTGTAACATTAGATTAATCATTTGATGCCGTCATCTAGGATAGCAATAACCTTAATTCTGTAACATACTCCTATAGATTTTGTTTAGAATGTTGCACAGATAGTAGCTAACAGCATCAATGCAAAGGCCGCCGCCCATCGCATGACATATTTTTTTTTTTTTGCGCAATCTTTAGTAAGGGTTAACTGCTACTTTTTATCCTCACTCTTTCGTCTCAAGCCGCCCTACCCCAGTGATAAGTCAAGGACAAGACGACTAGGAGGTGGCTACGAGATGCAGGGGACTCCGCGTGCTAAAAGCATATTCTCATAGATTTTATTTAGAATATTGCACGGACAGTAGCTACCAGCCTATTCTCATAGATTTTATTTAGAATGTTGCCCGGACATTAGCTACCAGCCTATTCTCATAGATTTTATTTAGAATGTTGCCCGGACATTAGCTACCAGCCTATTTTCGTAGATTTTATTTAGAATGTTGCCCGGACAGTAGCTACCAGCCTATTCTCATAGATTTTATTTAGAATGTTGCCCGGACAGTAGCTACCAGCCTATTCTCATAGATTTTATTTAGAATGTTGCCCGGACAGTAGCTACCAGCCTATTCTCATAGATTTTATTTAGAATATTGCACGGACAGTAGCTACCAGCCTATTCTCATAGATTTTATTTAGAATGTTGCCCGGACATTAGCTACCAGCCTATTTTCGTAGATTTTATTTAGAATATTGCACGGACAGTAGCTACCAGCCTATTCTCATAGATTTTATTTAGAATGTTGCCCGGACATTAGCTACCAGCCTATTCTCATAGATTTTATTTAGAATGTTGCCCGGACATTAGCTACCAGCCTATTTTCGTAGATTTTATTTAGAATGTTACCCGGACAGTAGCTACCAGCCTATTCTCATATATTTTATTTAGAATGTTGCCCGGACAGTAGCTACCAGCCTATTCTCATAGATTTTATTTAGAATGTTGCCCGGACATTAGCTACCAGCCTATTCTCATAGATTTTATTTAGAATGTTGCCCGGACATTAGCTACCAGCCTATTTTCGTAGATTTTATTTAGAATGTTGCCCGGACAGTAGCTACCAGCCTATTCTCATAGATTTTATTTAGAATGTTGCCCGGACAGTAGCTACCAGCCTATTCTCATAGATTTTATTTAGAATGTTGCCCGGACAGTAGCTACCAGCCTATTCTCATAGATTTTATTTAGAATATTGCACGGACAGTAGCTACCAGCCTATTCTCATAGATTTTATTTAGAATGTTGCCCGGACATTAGCTACCAGCCTATTTTCGTAGATTTTATTTAGAATATTGCACGGACAGTAGCTACCAGCCTATTCTCATAGATTTTATTTAGAATGTTGCCCGGACATTAGCTACCAGCCTATTCTCATAGATTTTATTTAGAATGTTGCCCGGACATTAGCTACCAGCCTATTTTCGTAGATTTTATTTAGAATGTTACCCGGACAGTAGCTACCAGCCTATTCTCATATATTTTATTTAGAATGTTGCCCGGACAGTAGCTACCAGCCTATTCTCATAGATTTTATTTAGAATGTTACCCGGACAGTAGCTACCAGCCTATTCTCATAGATTTTATTTAGAATTTTGCCCGGACAATATCTAACAACCTACTCTTATAGATTGTGTTTAGAATGTTGCCCGGACAGTAGCTACCAGCTTACTCTACAACAATTGAAAGGGAGGTGGTATTAATAATAAAGTTAATGTCAGCAGGAGACGCAGCAATGAAGGTGGAGGTGGTAATAATAAATTAATCGAAGCCGTAACGGTATTCAAGGTCAAAAGTGGATAATCACTTTGTATCAATGGGGTTAGTGAGATATACCTGTCTTTTTGTATCGATGTGTTCGCAGTTCTCGAATAGTAGTAGTCACTATAAATGGTTACAAGAGGTATGATATGTTACGCCGGTTACAAGAGGCATATGTTACGCCGGTTACAAGAGGTATGATATGTTACACCGGTTACAAGAGGCATATGTTACGCCGGTTACAAGAGTCATGATATGTTACATCAGTTAGAAAATGAATTTGTTACATCAACTACAAGAGTCACGATATGTTACATTGGTTACAAGAGACATATGTTACATCGGTTGAAAGAGGCATGGGATGTTACATCAGTTACAAAAGGCATGATATGTTACATTGGTTACAAGAGGCATATGTGACATCGGTTACAAGATGCATGATATGTTACGTCAGTTACAAGATGCATGATATGTTACGCCGGTTACAATAGGCATCAAATGTTACATCGATTGCACGAGGCATATGTTACGTGGGTTAATAGAGACATAAGATATGTTACGTCGATTACAAGAGGCATATCTTACGTCAGTTACAAGAGACATGATATGTTATGTAGGTTAGTAGAGACATGATATGTTATGTAGGTTAGTAGAGACATGATATGTTATGTAGGTTAGTAGAGACACGATATGTTATGTAGGTTAGTAGAGACATGATATGGTATGTAGGTTAGTAGAGACATGATATGTTATGTAGGTTAGTAGAGACATGATATGTTATGTATGTTAGTAGAGACATGATATTTTATATATGTTAGTAGAGACATGATATGTTATGTAGGTTAGTAGAGACATGATATGTTACTCCCATTACCAGAGGCATGATTTGTTACGCCAGTTTCAAGAGTCATATGTTATGTTACGTCGGTTCCAAGAGTCATATGTTAACGTCGAATAAAATAATAATGAAATGGTACGTCGGTTATAAGAGATATAATATATGTTACGCCGGTTACAAAAGGCATGATATGTTACGTCGGTTGAAAGAGGCAATTATATTTTACATCGGTTACAAAAGGCATCATATGTTTCGTCGGTTACAAGAGATTAGGTATATTATGTGTGTTACAAGAGATGACATATGTTACATAGGTTACAAGCAGCAAGATATGTTACATTGGTTACAAGAAGCATGATATGTTACGTCGGTTACAAGAGTCATGATATGTTACGTCACTTAAAGAGTCATATGTTTCGTCAGTTAAAAGAAGCTTGATGTGGTACGCCAGTTACAAGAAGCATGATATGTTACGTCGGTTGAAAGAGGTATGATACGTTGCATCGGTTACAAGAGACATGATATTTTATATCAGTTGAAAGAAGCATGATATGTTACATCGGTTGAAAGTGGCATGAAATGTTATATCGGTTACAAGAGGCGGAGGGGCAGGAGCATTCCTGAACCTACCAAATGGCAGAAAAATAACACTGTCATTCGCTACTGGTAAGTACACAAGCAATTTCAGAGCAGAGGCAGAGGCACTGAGGGCGGCAGTGGAAGAAATGGTAACACACAGTGAAAATGAGAGCCATATAGTCCTGCTGACAGATGCTCTCGAAGTAGTCACAGCGCTAAAAAGCCAGAAAAACACTGAGCTTAATGACTTAAGAGCAGCACTCTGCAAACTGTGCCAGCAGTCCGCACCAAAAAGGGTAGTGGTACAGTGGGTTCCGTCACACTGCAACATCCAAGGCAACGAGGAGGCAGACAGACTGGCAAAATAAGGTGCAAGGCTACCACAAACAGATACCAGTATGACGTACGAAGAGTCAAAACGGCTTATCAAAGCCAGATACATGACCAAATGGGAAACCGAACATACTGGTTACACCAAAAACGATGCCTATTACCAGTTGAACCGAAGAGAGCAGGTCGTTGTCTTCAGACTTCGCACTGGCCACAACAGACTGAGGTACCACCTATTCAACAAATTGAAGATAGGGTGTACCGACGAATGCCCGTGCGGTACTGGTAAAATGACCACTGAACATCTGCTGCAGAACTGCCCGACATACGAGGATCAGAGAGAGCAGATGTGGCCATTGCCAGTGGAACTGCAAGACAAGCTCTATGGTAGTGGCGAGAGTCTCAGGATGACCGCCGCTTTTTTCGAGAAAATAATGGTTACTGTCTGACTGTGTACGCAGAAGAAGAAGAAGGTTACAAGAGGCATGCTATGTTACGTCATTTACAAGAATCATGACATTTTACGTCATTTGCAAGAAGCATATGTTGCGTCAGCTACAAGAGAAAGGGTATGATACGTTGGTTAACAGAGGCAAGATATGTAACGTCGGTTACAAAAGGCATATGTTACGTTATTTATCAATAGTTTCGCAGCGGATCTACTTTGCTCTAGTGTTTGAGTCCATTAAGATGGACTCGCACATCGGTTAACCACCCTCCGTGAGGGCTTATCCCAACGCAATGGAGCATTAAGCTGCTCGAGCCTAGCCCGCTAAGCAGGACACCCTTCTTCAGCTACACCCAGCTCAGGAGTATCTGCCCCTGTAGAAGAACAGGTCGACTAAGAACATGTAAAGCGCTAGGCAAAATGAGTTAAAGAAACATTTGACGGAAACGAATAAAAAAAATGAATTACTGTTGTGCAGCTGGTAGATTTCGCTTTGTTTCATTCGGACATTCTGGCAACACAAAGGTCATGACTCGTCATCGAAATGGAGGCACGCAGCACTCCCCAAGAACTAGTTTACTGTATAGCTTGACAGGCCTCAGACGCAGAAATGAATATCCCAGGTCAGATCTGTCAGCGGGAATGTCTACATCTTCTCAGGTTTCCCACATCTGGTCGACAAAACATACAAGTACATCAACGATAACTGAGCGACTTTATTCACGTTGTCCCGGGATTAAAATAACACGCAAAGCCAATAGTATCTGGCACGGACAATGAAAAACGCTGCAATAAACAGTTCTCCGTGAACATGTTCCTTGATTCTGGATAGATTAGGTAAACGAAACAAGGTAAGGCAGTTCCATAACATATATTTTCCTTGGGGAATATGTTTGAGATTTTATTGTCTTAGTTTTCCACTTTTTTGTGCGGTGATATAATCAGTTTTTGGTCTGTTGGGGAAAATGTGTTTTTTTTTCTTCACTTTTTGTAAATGGGTATAATCAGTTTTTGTTCTGTTGGGCAATATCATAGAGATTTCATTATCCGAGTTTCCCCCTTTTTTGTGAGGTGACATAATCAGTTTTTATTATATTGGGGAATACATGACAGAAATTTCATTGACCAAGTTTTCCAGTTTTACAGTATTTGTGAAGTGCTCCGAAGTGTTACTGTTCTTTCTACTTTGTCTGCAATAACATAAGCATTAACTTATTTTTAGGAGGGTGGACTAGGGGGTGAAGAAACATAATTGTGTTTTCGATTAACTTTGCTGTTTGATGCCATTACTACATAACTTCTCTAGCAATTGATAGATCAACAAAATCAGAACATAATCAAAGTGTCCAACATTAAACTACGCAGTGTTTGCTTTATAATAATATTATTGACAAAATATTTCTGCTGTTCATTCGCATTCGGTACCACATTGTGTCTGACTCAATACACGGGACTAGGCACAGACAGCCATCTCCTGCTTGCTGAGTAAATTGCGGCCTGTCTCCACTAAGCTTCGCATGTCTTGTGTCACTGGATGATTAATGAGATATGTTCTAAGAATGTGCCTTCATGGTAATGGTAACTATTCAGACACTTCTGACGATCAGACTCTCTTCTGTCGCGTTGCTGTGAATAGTTTCATGTCACTATGAATACACATACAAGTGATGATGTTTGACTTAACTCTGGGAGATTTTCTAATATCCTGTCTATGACAGGACATATTTTTTTAATTGTAGATACATTTCCAGAAACTACAAACGTACACGTATATACTGTCGGGGTCATCAGTGGATGACTAACAGAGCTGCAAGTGAGAAACAAACGCAAGCTCAACACATCCTTCATTTGAAAGGGCGTAGCGCTGTTTTAAGACATCATAACAATTTAACTCTGGATGTCTTGGATCCAAGACTAGTGTCATAGACAAGTGAAGTATACTTACCAAGACCGCTGCTCTTGTCAGGGTCAGTTAAAGAATACTGACCAAGACCGCCTCTCCTGTCAGAGTTAAGTGGAGAATAGTGACCAAGATCGCCTCTCATGTAAGAGTCTGGTGGAGAATACTGACCAAGACCCCACCACCTGTCAGGATCAAGTGCAGTATACTTACCAAGATCCCAACCTCACGTCAGGGTCAAAGGAAGTATACTGACCAAGACCCCATCTCACGTCAGAAGCTGGTGAAGTATACTGAACAGTGTCAAGTGAAGTATACTAATCAAGACCCCCAATCTGACGTCAGTGTCAAGTGAAGTATACTGACCAAGACCTTATCTGACGTCAGGGGCAGGTGAAGTATACTAACCACGACCCCACCTAACGCCAGGGTCAAGTGAAGTATACTTACCAAAACCCCACCTCAAGTCTTGGTCAAGTGAAGTAAACTGGCCAAGACCTCAACCTCACGCCAAGGCCAAGTGATGTATACTGACCAAAACCCAACCTCACGTCAAGGTAAAATGAAGTATTCTGTCCAAGACCCCCTCTCACGTCATGGACAGGTGAAGAATACTGACCAAGACCCCACATCAGGTCAAGTATACTGACCAAGACCCCACATCAGGTCAAGTATACTGACCAAGAAACCACACCAGGTCAAGTATACTGACCAAGACCCCACATCAGGTCAAGAATATGACCAAGATCCCACCTCACGTCAGGTGAAGTATATGACCAAGACCCCACCTCACGTCAGGTCATGTATACTGACCAAGACTCCATCTCACCTCAGGTCAAGTATACTGAGCAAGACCCCACCTCACGTCAGGTCAAGTATATTGACCAAGAACCTACTTTACGTCAGGTCAAGTATACTGACCAAGACCTCCAACTCACGTCAGATCAAGTATACTGACCACAAACCCACCTCACATCTTCCCGGAAACAGGCTGGCTAGCGAGTTGGGGACCGACACTGAGCCTCGAATTGCACTACAACCAGGAAAACCTCGGCCTACCTTCTCAAGTACACCTCCTGATGTCAGAAGAGCTACTGTAACCCGCCGTCAAAGAAACGTCGTCAAGAGTTAAAGTAACTCAGGACGAGTGGCTTCAACAGCAATAACCATGCACCCTTACCTAAGCTTAAGGAGTGTATGGAAAAATAAGTTAAACTACAGAACAAATCTTAACAATTGACGTAAACGCTACAGAATAAATCTTAACAATTGACGTAAACTCTACAGAATAAATCTTAACAATTGACGTAAACTCTACAGAACAAATCTTAACAATTGACGTAAACGCCACAGAACAAATCTTAACAATTGACGTAAACGCTACAGAATAAATCTTAACAATTGACGTAAACGCTACAGAATAAATCTTAACAATTGACGTAAACTCTACAGAATAAATCTTAACAACTGACGTAAACTCTACAGAACAAATCTTAATAATTGACGTAAACGCTACAGAATAAATCTTTACAATTGACGTAAACCCTACAGAACAAATCTTAACAAATGACGTAAACTCTACAGAACAAATCTTAACAATTGACGTAAACGCTACAGAACAAATCTTAACAATTGACGTAAACGCTACAGAATAAATCTTAACAATTGACGTAAACCCTACAAAACAAATCTTAACAAATGACGTAAACTCTACAGAACAAATCTTAACAAATGACGTAAACTCTACAGAACAAATCTTAACATTTGACGTAAACTCTACAGAACAAATCTTAACAAATGAAAAAGGAGAAACTACTGAGTGGTCCGCCGGCGTCTTTGTGTAGAACAAGGACAAGATTGACACCACTGCCCCACAGAGAGCATGTCGTAAGTGGCGACTAACTATGTTACTTGGCATAACACCGGCCATGGTTTGGTTGGTTTGTTAAGAGCAGCATAGATGGCGCCTAACCGGCTGCGGGTCTACTTTGCCATAGTATTTTAATATATTAAGATGAACTCGCACATCGGTTATAAACACTCTGTGGCACTTGTCCCAACACAACGGAATAATAGGCTGCTCGATCCTAGGCCACTAAGCAGGAAATTCTCCTCCTGGCTACATCCAATTCACGCCAGAGCTGGGAACTGCACTGGAGCTTCTGCCCCTGTGGAAGTACAAGTCTACTAAGACTAAGACAAAGAAGACACTCTGCTATAATTGTCTGGTAACAAAAAAAACACAGCCTGCATTCAATCAACTGACCGCTAAAACTGACAGGTCTAACCGCTCTGTGTTTGTTTTTATCGACGCCTTCTCTTCCTCAACTGTATCTATATCGGCTGTAAACTTAACGTCTGTCTCAGCTTTCCCTGGTCGCCATTACAGCTTCCCCCAGAAGCAATTCAGGAGTGACTCCCGTCAGTTTCACTTTAGCGTCGTCGTCTCCCAGTTACACCGTTTACCTTTTATATTTTCTCGCCACAAGCTAGGCCGATAGCTGTTTATCCAACTTTTGATTTCCCGAAGAGACGGGTTTTAATCCTACAATGGTGTATCAGTCTGAAGATTACCATCTGGTCATTTCTAAATAATATGCTGTACGCCTCTCCTTTGTCCTCAGTTCAGGGTTCTTTCTGACCGCTTGACCTTAATGTTGACCATTTAAAATTAGTTATTGTTGTAATCCGAAACGAACTTTTAGTTTTTTACACCAGGTCTATTTGAAGCATGTTATGTCTCCTGCGTTTGCTCTCTACTCGTGGACCAGTTAAACTGTTCGTCTGTTCAACTTGCCGTTTGCTTCTCCGCGTTAGATTCTCCAAAGTTGTGCTTCAAGGGCTGCTGAAAGAATGTAGTACAAGAACGACTGAAAATAATGTTCAGTCTGCTAATTTAAATGATACAACAAAAGGGACAGACGATTGTGCTCCTTCAGGACTGTGTCACACTTCATCTGCCATATGTCTTCTTTGTCCCTTAACCCAGATACCATCAATCTCGCCTGCTGTTACAATGTGACTGTTACAACTATCTTCTGACTGTGTCACCCTCCGTTACAGATACCACCAGTTCCACTTGTTGTTACATGCGTGACCTAGGGGTAAAACGTACATTTCACGATCCCAACGACCGGTATGGATTTCACACTGTCCAGTTTGAACAACACTGGCTTTCTTTCTCAGAACGCTCACTTCTCCACTTTCAGAAAGTAATGTCAACCGATCGTATTGCACACCTGCAAAGAAGCGGCGGTCTGTAACGGACATGCATTTATTTTTATTTGGTTACAATTTCTCCGTCCCAGAAATCATCAATTCCGTCTGTGGTTACAATGTGACAATTCCTCCGTCCCAGAAATCATCAATTCCGTCTGTGGTTACAATGTGACAATTCCTCCGTCCCAAAAATCACCAATCCCACCTGCTCTTACCATACAACATATATACAGCGATCATTGCAATGTGGATTCCCATGCCTGGGGTCCACTGTAAGGTGGAAGGGTATAAGAAGGAGAAGATGTATTGGGCCAAGAAATTAAGACTACTTGAGAAGCAATCGCCATCCAATATGCAGGCTATATTTTGAAAACAATGTTAGAAAAATATCAATGTTTTATAAAGGTTTCGAACCCGTATCCCTATCGATTATTGGACAGGTAGTATAACCACTTAGCTACTTGGTCTACGCCAAAATGTCACCAACACAACGTAAACTGCCTTTCGCGATAAGGACAGATTCTGACTTTGTTCAGAACATCATCATTAGTTAGGGAAGGAGGTCGGTGTTTGCGGTGAGGGGAAAAGGGGGGGGGGGGAAGAATGGGGGGATTTGCTTCTGGGATACTTATCGATCTTTTATTTCGAAAAAACATGTTACGACTCTCCTTGATCTAGTTGTTTGTTTAACGATAATTTACATGCATGCACAGTCACATGATTGTATCCGTACTTAGAAAAATCGCTTTGCTCAGCAGACGACCCTTTTAACATTCCTGGAATTATTTATGTCTTGAGATATTTCCAATCTCTTCTCTTCTCCTGGGAAATATTTCAAATCTCTTCTTTTCTCATGGGAAATATTTTCAATCTCTTCCCTTCTCATGGAAAATATTTCCAATCTCTTCCCTTCTCGTGGGATATATTTTTAATCTCTCTTCCCGTCTCATGGGAAACAGCTGTCATCAAGGTGTTTTTCAGCATAGCTGGGATGGAAGTGGGGTGGGGGAGATGGGGGGGGGGGGGGAGGGATTTATATTTCTTAGGAATAAATGCAGATTATTTGATGATTATTTTATAATAAAAACGTATACATTACCGAAGGTTTGAACCTGTGTCTTCTTAGTCAGAAGTCCGGTATTAAGTCCATTCGACCACCACACCATTCCTCTTTACTGGCCCATCCTATATTTTTCTCATTTTTTCATTATTGTTGCTATTCTTGCACGTTAGAATCTAGATTACATCTCTTGTAGAGTTGCTCCATCTAATATTGGTATCTATACGTTTGCTTCTGTGAGGATTGGATTGTTATTCTCTTGTTACGTCCAATTCATATCATTTTATCTATTCATTCTTATAGTTTGTTAGCATATGGAATCAATCTAACTTACTGGGTACTCTCGACCATCGGGGACAAATACCGAGATTCGTCTCTGTTAAGACAAGTACGTTGTGAGAGAACAGGAAACAATTTAATTTCACAATCCCAGAACACCGGATGCAAATGCCGCTCGTCCAGTTTGGCAGACACGAGATGTTTTCATGACACGATCGCTTCTCGGCGTACGAAAAGTAATAGCTACATACCCTACTACGCTCCTGCCAAGAAACTTATAACAGCCAAATAGGTTGGCAGTTGTAAGAAGCTAATTTCTGCAAAAGACATGCTACTTAATTTAGTTTTAGAAAATGTTAATAGTATTGCGAATAAGAAAATAAAGAAAGGCCATATGATGTCTTCCAATTCGCCAATGGAACGCATTGTCATTTTGCCAATTACAGCTTGTCTATAACAATTATTAACTCTCCATTCACAAATCACTGCACGAGCTACAGGGCACAGAAACTTCAGAAAATTGACAAAAAATACCGCTGGGTAGTAGGAGTAAGACGTATGTTAAGCAGGATCAGTAACAAACGACCTTTTCAGTGGATGGTTTCAAAGACGTGGTTCATTGAGAACGGTTACCTGTGATACTTGCCTATCTAGATTATGTATTCCCAACTGATTGTGATAGTACGTACGCGTACATTGGTCTATAAGACTCATTTTGTGCCAGTGCTGCAGTTTCTATTCATGGCCACACGACCTCATCATGGTCACAACCTCTGGGTTTTAAATAGGAAAGCTGATGCATATTTTCTATTTACCTGTCGATACAATGTAATTTTATAGGATGAAGGCTAGTGAGGTCTCGTCTTAATAGCCATACCTAGACGGCATAGGTTTGATGAATATGTGACATTCATCTTACCTTTAATGAATTGGAAAGGCAGTAAAACAGCTTTCATTTAATCTTCGTCTTCGTCGTTCGTTCTCAAACATCTACTACCAAGCCATGAAAATGGCTTTCTAACTAGCAGGATGATGTCCGGAGGACGGAATGCGTTGTGTCGTAGTTTACAGCTTGATATTTGTACATTTCGGCCCGACACATACGATTTCAGCAGGCATTGTTGGTTAGCCTTCTCTCTTCGATCCTTTTCATTAGTCAGTCTTCTCTGTTGCAGTCTATTATCCAGGATCACCACGTGGAGGCGTAGAAGGGTCTTGGCAGCTCTGGCCCTGACGTTAGCAGTCAGCTTTGGGTCGGTGACCGCTGCAGCTCATGCATTGCTCAGCATATTGATTCCCAGCTTTAAAATGAGAGACAATTCTGCCACCAAACGCATGCTGCCTTGCAGGTAGACTTGGGACAGCCAAAGGTTAAGAAAGCTGCACCAAACAAATACATGTTGACTGTTGCACTGAGCCCCTGGATGCAGATGATAGTGTAACGGAACTTTCTTCAAACAGACAGTAATATACGTGAGTGTAGGAGACATTGACATGCATGTCTAATGTCACACGAGGAAAAGCCGGAATCTTTGTAGATATGGGAAGTGATCAGAAATGATGGTAAGAAAATCATGAGGAAATTGAGAAGTACGACAAGATCCGTAAGTGGCGATGAATAGTGCAAGTTTGTGCAATACAAAGACCTACATAATATCATACATACAACGTTGAGATGAGATTTTGTAATACGCAGTTATTGGACTTGATTCTGGATTCATTATTATTTCCCTTTCTTATCTATTGTTTAGAAATATGTTTATCGATCGAAACATTGTTTGTCTTTGTGATCTATGTCGCTACTACGTGTCGACTCTGTTAACTGTTAACTGTTGACTAGCCTCGGAATTCCTCTGATTCGTTACATATCAGTAATACAGACTTCCAAAATGACCAAACCAGAGACAACACGTCAATGAACAGATAATATATTACCTGTCAGCTGCATGAAGCTAGCCGAAAAAAGTCATGTTATTCTGTAGACCACCCATGGGGAAAAAAATCCACAAACAATTCCACACCATAACCTCATCTTACTCTCAAGTACATGACGGTGTAAATCTCCAGCTGCACCAGGGCGTACTGATCCGCCGACAGCATTACGCTGAATGCTTTACAAATAATGGCCACCACACGCGCTTTAGTAACGTGTTTTGTTAACGTAAACACTGGTTTCTACAGTTTGAAAAGTGAAAGTTGATGGTGGGTTCCATGCACTACCTTAGCAACTGAAGATGTTATCCGTCTAGTTTCGCTACCAATGTCAGGGTTGATGGTGTGCCCAACCCTCTACCTTAGGAACTCAGGGTTGATGGTCTGTCCAACCCTCTACCTTAGGAACTCAGGGTTGATGGTCTGGCCAACCCTCTACCTTAGGAACTCAGGGTTGATGGTCTATCCAACCCTCTACCTTAGGAACTCAGGGTTTATGGTCTGTCCAACCCTCTATCTTAGGAACTCAGGCTTGATGGTCTGTTCAACAATCTACCTTAGGAACTCAGGGTTGATGGTCTGTCCAACCCTCTATCTTAGGAACTCAGGGGTGATGGTCTGTCCAACCCTCTACATTAGGAACTCGGGGTTGATGGTGTGCCCAACCCTCTACCTTAGGAACTCAGGGTTGATGGTCTGTCCAACCCTTTACCTTAGGAACTCAGGGTTGATGGTCTGTCCAACCCTCTACCTTAGGAACTCAGGGTTGCTGGTGTATGCGTAATGAACTGAGGATGTAATACGTATAGTTTCGCTGCTAATTAAGCACAACCATCACTGTAAATAATTCTTATAACAGATGCCTGCAGTAAAAGCACTTTGTGTTCTCAGTACAGTGGTGGATTCTGTAGAAATTCGTTTACTTGATGACGTTGTTAGGCCCATGCCCAACTTTCTTTATGTGTCTTGTGACGACACCCATTTAAGTCATTTAAGCAGAGTGATTCTATTATTTTCTCCCCAGTAAAGGGTGCGTAAATCCAAAATATGAATCTTTTAAATTGTAGGTATATGTTGATGGATTGGTTGATACAGTTGTAGTATATGAATATATACGGACATACGTTAATTTACAAAATATACGTATATATATATATATATATTCATACATACATACACACATATATCAATACATGCATACATATACAAACACAAATTCATACAAACGTTTAGCTCCTCTAAGTATAAGACACTCCAACTCATTCCTTTTACGCATCAAAAACGGCACGATTGTAACCAAGACTTTTACAGGGACTAGAAAGTAATAGGTCACACACACACACACATACACACACACATACATATACACATAAACAGTGTCAAACATACATTAATACAATCATTGCATATATAGATGCAAATATGCATAGTTTCAAACATACATAGATGATAACATACAAGGCGTGGTCAAATGAAACCGGACCAAACTGCAACAAGTGAACATACGTTCGATGAGTATGACGTCACTTCTGGTGTAAACAGCACATACCAACCGTCAAGTTTGCAAAATGTCATTATCCTTCAACTCATAGTTTCCTCAGCAGACCGTTGAAAACATGGCAGGTTTGATACGGAATCCATCCAGAGATGATCAGAGAGCTGTGATTCGGTTTCTAACAACTGAAGGATGTCGACCAGTTGACATTTATCGCAGAATGCAGGCAGTGTATGGTGACAAAAGTGTGTCGAAGACAGCAGTGAAGAACTGGACAGCGATGCGTAAAGAATGACGTGAGTTAACGAAAGATCTTCCGAGACCATGTCAGGCGCACATTGTTACGTTAACTCACGTCCTTCTTTAAACATCGTTGTCCAGTTCTTAATTATTGTCTTCGACACACTTTTGTCACCATACACTGCCTGCATTCTGCGATTAATGTTAACTGGTCGACATCCTTCATGTGTTAGAAACAGAATCACCACTCGCTGATCAACTCTTGACAGATTCCCTATCACACCCGTCATGTTTTCAAAGGTCTGCTGATTAAACTTTGAGTCGGAAGATAATGAAATTTTGCAAACTTGACGGTTGGAATCTGCTGTTTACACCAGAAGTGGCGTCATCATGCACATAGTACGTATGTTCACTTGTTGCAGTTTGGTCCGGTTTCATTTGAATACGCCTCGTACATTTATACAAACGTACATATACAGTGCATACACACACACATATCTGCATCATACATATATGCAAATATTAATTCATACAAACACAGCGTGTATATATATATATATATATATATATATATACATATATATATATATATATATATATATATATATATATACACACACACACACACACACACACACACGTGTGTACATAGTAGATATGTATTTAGTACCTCATCAACAGAAAAACAAATAAGCAAAACAGCAAACAGTCAGCTCAAAGACTGAAAGTGTGTTTTAAAGAAACGAAAGTTGCCTCCCCACAAACAGACCAATGGAACACATGTCTTCATTAACCGATGTACTAAAGACATCACCCTTTGTGAAATACGT
This sequence comes from Ariolimax columbianus, assembly GCA_036924085.1. Taxonomy (NCBI): domain Eukaryota; kingdom Metazoa; phylum Mollusca; class Gastropoda; order Stylommatophora; family Arionidae; genus Ariolimax; species Ariolimax columbianus. Next base: position 145,722,738 of record JAVGWX010000001.1, read on the forward strand.
GCATAAAAGTTTAATTATTTCTTTGTTATTTGTTAAACTAAATGTACAAAAGTAAAGTTTATTGTTATAAGTTTACAAACAGTTTATTTGACAAGTGTACATAAGACTCCAAGTGTCATTTATTGGTTACTGCACAAAAGAGAGGTTTATTTGACAATTGTTAAGGCAGTTGAATTTATTTCCATCGTGTACAAAATGAAAGTTTAGTTTACAACTGTACATACATTAAGTCTCGTAGCAGAAACTGCCTTCGGGGATGAAGAGTGTATTGTGCTAAGCCACAGCTTAGTTGTGGAAGGTGGGGGGGGAGGGGGGGGGTTCTCTTCTTCGCTGCTTTTCTTTCCCTAAAAGTAGGTCAGCTACCCAACTACAAATGAACCAATGTACAGCTGGGTTGACTTAAGCGTGCCAGTAGCGGAAGTTCAGCAAAGTTTATATCACTGATGTGCAAAAGTAAAGTGAAAAAAAATTGATTTTATTTACCACTTGTACAAAAGGAATATTTATTTCACAGCTATTCAAACGTGAAGTTTCATTAAAGTTAACTATTACACTACTAAGCATTGGTCATCGTTATATTAATCAACGGCTATTGTTTTCTATGCAATCAAGAAACGCCACCACATCAATGTTAGACAGAAACTTTACAAAACCTTTACCTTGTTACAGTCCGGAGTGCCCCTTTTACAATGAGCCACTTGCATATGACACGCGCAGTTATTTGCTCCCGGAAACAGGCGTAGGCAGGGGGTGTTTCCCAGAACGTCTGGCCTTGTTCAGGAACGGGATTAAACCCATTCAGAAATCGGTGGGGTACTGGTAATTTAAACGAGACGAACGAGAGGGAAACAAATTCAGAAGGGCACGTTTAAACAAATTGGGGGAAAAACCGAAAGGTTGTTGGAACACGAGTAAGATTAAGTGAAAGTAACGAAGTAAAGCTAAGAGCAGTGGTTGAAACGCGAACTTACAGATACACACATGCGCGCTCACGCCCACACACACAGAGAGACACACACACATTCACACAAATACATACGAACACACATTACATACACGGGCACACACAGACACACACAATCTGTAAAGAAGGACTAGCAGAACAAGAGTCAGCCATCCCCGTTTGATTGATGACGAAGCATAAGGCTATCACCTGAAATTGATCCACGCAGAAAACATGGATCAGAGCACTTTGTGAGCTCACGCGGTTGGAGTTTCCGAATCAATTCGTAAACGATGTTGTCATACCTCCTAAAGGTGGTATGGGGTACCCGCTTGTAGCAAGACCTCACACGATGACAACTAAGCGGCTACAAGCAGCGCCTGAGGCAGACTGCAGGTACTATAAAGCTGGGTAGGCTAAATGACAACAGGGAAAGCCTGGATAATGGACACCCCACAGCTGCACCACCGTCAGGGCTAGTTCGCGACAAGAAGGAAACCACTCACAATCTTACTACTTATAGTCAAGTGCGAGTCCGAAAGGCAAACTATGGAGGACACAGGAAGACATCGTCTAAGGGCCGACTAGATGAATGATTTGCACCACACAATGAAACTGTTGGATATCAGGAACTGATCTGTCTGATTGGATAGGACGATTCCAGTAACGAGGCTGTTGAAATTTTTTTTTTACTTTCATTGTTTTATTATTTTCTTGCGTACAGAGCTACAGTGCTTCCAATGCTGCTTTGCGCGTGTGAAATACGAACAATATACAGACGCCATGTACAGAAGTTGAACCACTTTCACATAATCTGTCTCAAATAGGCAATGAAGATGAAATGGAAAAGCATGGTCCTGGATACTGTCTTCTTGGCAGAAGCGGTTACACTAGGATCAACAGTATTCTGATGTAGTCCTAGATCGGCTTGGCAGGTCATGTAGTCCGCCTGCCATGATAATTGACTGTTAAAAATATTTTTTGTTTTGGTGAGATTCAGTAGGATAACAATTCCCATTGTATGGCTTCAGTAAAAGTCTTAGGAATACTGTCCGACGTCTGGTCAGGTAAAACCTTTCAATCGGACAAGATAGTCAAGGTCAGGCAAAAATCACCATCATCATCAAATGCCGTCTCCGCATCAGAGATTGACATCACTGCTTCTCCAGCTGCCTCTGTCCAATACCCCGATATCTGAAAAGCCTAAGCACAGTAATGTGCAGAAGTCGTGACGTAGACAACAAACGTCCGTGACAAGTTTCCTGTCTGCGATCTTCCAATTCATATGTGTTCTTACCTCGCCAGAACGTATTCATGATTTAAATGTGTTTAGTATAATTGGGGGGGGGGGGGGGGGTAGGACAGAAGTGTGTGAGGGATAGTACCTCACGGTGAGAGGCAGCCACATCCTTGATGGCCAAGATTCTATTTGGTTCCCCCACTTCTGTCTAGCTCACGTATGGCTACTAGAGTCTGCCTGTGTACGACAGCGCCATCCCCCGGGCAACGGCTTTGGCTGGCCGGCTAAACTACGTGAGTGAAACGACAAGAAGGGGAGTCCACCCCTGACAAGTACACACAGCTGCTGGTGGAAGAGGCGGAAGATCGACCTGTGCGACAACGACTCTAAAAGCGGGAGCTGGAAACGCCTGGTATCGGGCTAACGGCGCACCAGAGACCATAGTTGGTAAGCGGCCAGAACAACGTTCAGAAAGCAATGGCAAACTACTGGATGTAAAATGCCAAGAAACTTATGACAGTCGAGAAAAACGAAACTCAAAGATCTGATGGTGAGACCTTCAGGCCATGCAGATCATCGACGCCAACTGGGGAAGAGGCCGATTTCAGAGTCAGTACAAGTAATAAAGATGACGGCCTAAGGCCTGACTTCATTACAGTGGACAACTCTGAAATAGGACTAAAAACAAAACTAAGAACAGGCACCTGGAACGTCAGGAGCCTATACCAGGACAAGTTGTTCATGATTGGAAGAGAAATGAAGAGAACCAAGATAGAGATTCTTGGAGTCTCTGAGTATAGATGGGTCGGTCAAGGGCACTGTACCAGCTCCTCCGGAAAAACATTCATATACTCTGGGGTGGACAAGGGCGGAAAAAGCGGGGTCGGCTTTATTCTGTCAAAAAAGACGGCACCTTCACTACTCGGTTACAATCCAGTCAACGACCGAATAATTGTAATCAGACTAAAGAAAAAGACTAGAAATTTAACAATAATTCAAGTGTATGCACCAACATCAGCAGCAGACGATTGCGAAATGGATGATTTCTATAACACCTTGCAAGAAACGATGGACAAAGTTGAAAAAAGAGATATCTTGATCATCATTGGCGATTTCAATGCGAAAGTCGGAGAGGAAAGAGCCGAAGAGGAGAGAAGTGTTCGAGGACCTTTCGGTTTGGGACACAGAAATGAGCGAGAAGAAAAACTAGTTGAATTCTGCACGGAAAACAACCTCTCCATTGCCAACACCTTCTTCAAACAACATCCACGTAGACTATACACGTGAACTTCCCCTGATGGCAACAGCAGAAACCAAATAGATTACATCCTAGTGCAACAAAGATGGAGATCAAATGTGCTGGCAACAAAAACGCTGCCAGGAGCAGACTGCGATACAGACCATGAATTACTGTTTGCAGTTTTCCAAACAAGACTACGTAGGATCAACAAAGGTTGCCAGCCAATACGCTTCGATGTATTAGCAATACCTACTGAATACAACATCAAAGTAGAAAACAAATTTGAGGCGTTGCTTGCGGTACAGGAAGAGATGACATCTGAGGAGTTGACATCGTATGCAAGCGACATTTTGATCTCGACAGTGAAAGAAATGATTCCCAAGATGTCGCTCAAGAAACAGAGCTATATAACAGAGAAAACACAGAAACTCCTTGCAGAAAGGCAACAATTAAAACAAATGGGAAGTAATGGTACCAACACAGCATATAAAAACTGCGCAAGAAAAGTTAGAACAGAAATAAGAAAAGATAAAAGAAGATACATAGTAGAAACATGTAAGGATATAGAAAACCTACAGCAACAAGGCAGAGAAAGAGATGCATTTAAAACAATAAGAACATTGACAAGGGAGTTCCGTCCGGTTCCACATGTCATAAATGACAAAGAGGATAACACATTAACAGAAACCAAAGACATACTGAACAGACGGGGATATACTGCAGAACCATGTATGGAGATAGCACAAAGCGCTCAGTTACAATCCTACCAAAGGAAGAGAAAGAACCTGAACCAACATTGGAAGAAGTACGCTCTGCAATTAAAAGTCTGAAAAAGGGAAAGAAAGTCCCCAGGATGCGATGATATCCCAGCAGAGCTAATACAAGCAGGAGGGGAGGCATGTGCTTGAGTCTATGTCAAGCTGTGTAAACAGATATGGCACAGTGCAGAGCGGTCAGAAGCATGGAAGAAATCAATTTATATTCCTCTCCCCAAAAAAGGTAACCTGAAGCTGTGCACGAACTACCGAACTATCGCGCTGATCAGCCACGCTAGCAAGATACTTTTACGAATCCTGTTAAGAAGGATAGAGAAAAGATTTGAATCTGAAATTCACGTAGTCCAGGCAGGTTTCAGGAAAGACAGAGGTACCCGGGACTACATATTAAATTTAAGGAATATCTATGAAAAATGTAGAGAGTTTAATGTAGACCTGTACACATGTTTTATTGATTACACTAAGGCCTTTGACACGGTAAAACATCAAAATCTGTAGAGAATCATGGGGTTTCCTTTGCATATAGTCCATCTCATTGAAACATTATACCAAGATCAACAAGCCGCTGTCCGAGTATCTGGGCAAACATCGGATTGGTTTGCAGTACAAAAGGGAGTCCGACAGGAATGTATCCTCTCACCTTATATGTACAACATATATGCGGAATGTATAATGAGAAATGTTCGAGAAGATGTGATAATTGAAAGTTTCGACCCATTTACGATTGGGGGGTACGGAATTCCAGAGTTACGATACGCAGATGACACAGTCATACTATCAAGACATGCAGAAGGGCTAGAGCAACTACTTTCAGCCGTTAATGGACATAGTAAAGATCAAAATCTGTTCATAAACATAAACAAAACAAAGATAATGACCACCGACAAAACACAACGTCAATATAAATTTACAGTGGGTGGTGAGGAAATAGATCAGGTCACACATTTTGAATATCTGGGCTGCAGAATTGACAAAAACGGCGACTAGCTATGGCAATGCAGAGACTGAACAGAACCAACACAATGATAAAAGTAAAAGTCTTGAGAGCCTGTGTTTTTCCTGTGGCAGCTTATGGCTGTGAATCATGGACGATTACTAAAACTTCTAGACAAAGAATCGAATCCTTCGAGTCAAAATGTTACAAAAAGATCCTCAGAATACCCTGGACAGAGAAAAAAACAAATGCAGACATTCGGAAAGAGTTGAGCATAGAATAAAACTGGTTTATCAATTCCATTTTGGCTAGAAAATGCAAGTACTTTGGTCACATCAAGAGACACAATGGTCTTGAGAGAACGGTGATGGAAGGTATGGTGCCAGGCAAAAGAGGAAGGGTTAGACCAAGAAGACGATGGCACCAAGATATCCAGGAATGCCTGAGTATGACTGTGGCGGAAGCTGGTGTTTTGGCAAGGGAACGAGTTTCTTTCACACAGACTGTGATGGGAGCGACGTTCTACAAAGAACATGCTTCATGATGATGATGATAATTTAGACTTGTCCATATTTAATCGAAGTCGTCGTTGACGATGCCTTATCATTGTGCTGTCCCAGGATGTCCTAATAATTATACAAATGGGCCACGTGTTTTGGTTTTCAAGTTCCCAGACGAAAAGATTGGACAAGATTACGACTCTAAGCAGAGAAAACTTCAATCCGACCGATAATGCCAGAGTGAGCAAAATATTTTAACACATTTATTTGATCAATTCATTTTAAAGTAATTATTAATAAATGAATCTACTTGAGTGGGAAATCATCAGTTATACAATTCGGTCAATTCGCTGTGAGTGGCATGAATAGAATAAACAAATATAGGACAATGTGGACAGGTCCAGAAACGAAATATGGGATAGACTGATCCAATTCTCTAAAGGGGGCAAGCTTTATGTATGCAACATTTGTTTATTTATTTTCAGAAAGAAGACTTAGGGCACACCAGGACATTTGTAGGTTGTCTAGATTGACAAATGGATTTAGGAAAAATGTCAGTAAGATAATGGTTGTGCATAATAAGAAAGGTAGACATATGTTAATAAAGAAATGGGAAGTGGTTGGTCAGACTTAAAACAGAAATAGCAAATTATATCTGATGAGGAAGATATTTCAAAAGAAGTGGGCAGAATATGTCAGTGAAATATTCCATGAAAATAAAGTCACAGGAACAAAATAATGAAAGACTAGAAATTCTAAAATCAGAGGGGAAGAAAACAAAGAATTTTCAGGAATATGATGACACAGTGACCTGATGGATATTGATAAAGACTATAGACAACATCAGAAGTAAAGAATATGGATTAGAGAGCAGCATTAGAAATGTAATTTTTATTCGTCCTTCATGTATGATGCTGCTGAAGCGTATTCAATGAATAAGCCGTAGAAGAGGAGAATTGATGCATTTAAAGACCAGAGATCTGGGGTAGTTGTCTCGCCGCCGCGACTCAATTACAACCAGTGTTCGTAAAGCGATCTCAGTCCCGCCAGGCGGAGCGATAGCGCGGGCTTGCGGAAAACGCTCGCCTGCCTTTCCCCGTAGAGCGAATTGGGTGCAGTTTGTTGTGGCGTCTCCTCCACCGAGGTGCGCTCGTCTGGTCCGTATCAGGAAACGTGGTCCGTCCGTGGTGATTTATCTAAGGCTTATAGCAGAGCTCGACAGTACGTCTCGCTGGTGGTCCGACTCTCGCAAAGAGCTTGTGACCGGCAAATGGAAAGCAGGAATCGTGCCTCAAGGCCCTGCGTTCTCCTCCGGAGAAGGGCAGGCCGGCAGGCTAAATTGTCTCTAGTCCCAGTGAAATTCATCGCCGAGGTCGTTGGGATCCGTTCTGCACAGAGCGCTGCCATCCCTCCTCGAGCGAGCCCGGTCGGTCGGTCGTCTAGTGCGTGAAGGAGGCCCCTGTCAGGCGGTCCTGGGTCGACGGAGTGAGGGACGGGTGGAACAACCGTCCGTCCGTCCCGTTAGTCGGTCCCTGCGGCCGTCCCAGTGAGGCTTTTCACACACCCTTCCTCCGCCGACCGGTGTGTGCTGTACGTACGTCTCCGACAGATATCTGGTTGATCCTGCCAGTAGTCATATGCTTGTCTCAAAGATTAAGCCATGCATGTCTAAGTTCACACTGTCTCATGGTGAAACCGCGAATGGCTCATTAAATCAGTCGAGGTTCCTTAGATGACACGATCCTACTTGGATAACTGTGGCAATTCTAGAGCTAATACATGCTTACCAAGCTCCGACCCTCGCGGAAAGAGCGCTTTTATTAGTTCAAAACCAATCGTCGTTTCCCCTCGCGGGGTTGCGGCGTCCCCACTGGTGACTCTGGATAACTTTGTGCTGATCGCATGGCCTCATGTGCCGGCGACGCATCTTTCAAATGTCTGCCCTATCAAATGTCGATGGTACGTGACATGCCTACCATGTTTATAACGGGTAACGGGAAATCAGGGTTCGATTCCGGAGAGGGAGCATGAGAAACGGCTACCACATCCAAGGAAGGCAGCAGGCGCGCAACTTACCCACTCCCGGCACGGGGAGGTAGTGACGAAAAATAACAATACGGGACTCTTTCGAGGCCCCGTAATTGGAATGAGTACACTTTAAACCCTTTAACGAGGATCTATTGGAGGGCAAGTCTGGTGCCAGCAGCCGCGGTAATTCCAGCTCCAATAGCGTATATTAAAGTTGTTGCAGTTAAAAAGCTCGTAGTTGGATCTCAGGCGCAGGCGGGCTGTCCGGCTCGCGCCGGTTCACTGCCCGTTGTCTCCTGCCCTACCGTCTGCCGGCTCTCTCCCACTGGTGCTCTTCGCTGAGCGTCCTGGGTGGCCGGCGCGTTTACTTTGAAAAAATTAGAGTGTTCAAAGCAGGCCTCGGCTGCCTGAATAATGGTGCATGGAATAATGGAATAGGACCTCGGTTCTATTTTGTTGTTTTTCGGAACTGGAGGTAATGATTAACAGGGACAAACGGGGGCATTCGTATTGCGGCGTTAGAGGTGAAATTCTTGGATCGCCGCAAGACGAGCTACTGCGAAAGCATTTGTTGAGAATGTTTTCATTAATCAAGAACGAAAGTCAGAGGCGCGAAGACGATCAGATACCGTCGTAGTTCTGACCATTAACGATGCCGACTAGCGATCCGCAGGAGTTGCTTCGATGACTCTGCGGGCAGCTTCTGGGAAACCAAAGTGTTTGGGTTCCGGGGGAAGTATGGTTGCAAAGCTGAAACTTAAAGGAATTGACGGAAGGGCACCACCAGGAGTGGAGCCTGCGGCTTAATTTGACTCAACACGGCCAACACTGAAATGATTGACATGCCGAGACCACTTTTCTGGGGTCTAATATGGAACTGGTGCTGGATTTAGACCCTCAGAAATCTGGGGTTATGCCCCATGTGGCTCGGTTGGTCTGCATCCAGTGTTCTGACAAAGGAATTGACGGACGAGCACTACCAGGAGTGGAGCCTGAGGCTTAAATCAACTTAACACGCCAATACTGTAGAATGACTGTCAAAAGAGAGCACCTTCGTGGGGTCTAATAGTGAACATGTGCTGGAATTAGACCCTCGAAAATCTGGGGGCTACCATCTAAGTAACTTGATTGTCTCGCTAAAGGAATTGACGGAAGGGCACCACCAGGAGTGGAACCTGTGGCTTAATTTGACTGAACACGCCAATACTGTAGAACGACTGGAAAATCGAGAGCACTACCGTTGGGTCTAATAATGAACGTACGCTGGTATTAGACTCATGGAAGACAAGTCAGCTCTCTAACACTCTAATGAAAGAACGCTACGGAAATCGTGTTTAACTCCGCAGAAACCGCAGATTTCAAATACCTGGTCATTGACAAACAAAAGCCCTCTATAAATTCGTCTGACCAAATAGTGAACGGGTGCTGGAAATAGACCATCTGAAGACAGATCAGTTTTACCCTACTAATGACAGGGCGTTGCTACGGAAAACCAGCTCATAACGAAAGGAGCCGCAGACACTTTGGTTCACGTACCAGGCTGATAAGCCAACGGCGCGAGGCTACCATGTGGGGGAATACGGCCGAACCCTTGTAGGCCGCAATCCCGCCCAAAATCTCAGCACCACTGCAACGGGCGGCTCCTACATGCTCGGGACCTGGGGCTTGCGCCCCAGCCCTATCCGGTAGAGCCGCAGAAAGAGGTCCTTGCCGTCCGCCGATCAAAGCGGGCGGACAACTGCTTGATACTCACCTTATACGCGATGGGGTGCGAAACCACCAACACAAGACTTAGTACTTGGTCGGGGTGTCGAAAACAGTAGAGCAGCCACCTCACTGTGAACTGTCGAGACTCAACCAATGACCATGAGAGCTGTCCGCACACCAGGCGAACAACATCTCTGTGACATTTCCAAGCTTGTCCTCTGGCTAAATGCACTTCGGCTACGATATCTACCTCTGTACGTTATCAGCCATATAACTATCATGCTGGACGCAGAACAGATGCAGACCAGCGGACATTGCACACCTGCCCCACTGTGTCAACACCCCAGGTGGCGGGGAATGCTAGGCGTACCATCTCTGCATAGAAGCCAAGAAAATAAAGGGAGAAAGAGATACCCCACTCACATGCAAATGCTACATTTCTGGCAGGACGTAACGATCCTGGGATACAGACACACTGGAACACCTCTCTTCCGGGTAAACCAATCCATCTCATATATCATCTCAGATATCATCATTGCACCCTATAGACACGAGTAGTGAAGACTCGATAGTCTGGTAAGACAACTTCCATAAGAGAGACAACTCTGATCATAAACAACTGCTGCCTTGCAGATAGGCTGGGGATAGCCAAAGGCTAAGGAGGGCATCCCTACAGAAACGCCTGTTGAAATCGGATGCACGGGGCCGCAAGCCTAACAAAACAGTGCAACGTAAATCGCAGCATGATGACAGTACAACCGATTAGAAAAACGCATGGCGCTCATCCTGCGGTGTCCCGCCAGGCAGCGATAGTGCCGGGCCTCACGCCTCAAAAGGGCCCACCCTTGACTACTGGTGGTCACCCACCCATGTGTCGTGGAGTCAAGGCACATGGCTATGGGGCAACTTCTATTGACCAAAACCTCAAGACCCTCAAAATACTACAGTGGAATGCGGAGGGAGTCATTAACAAAATACTTTCCCTAACACATCACCTGCATGAAGGTAAGATTGACGTGGCATGTATCCAGGAAACGCACCTCAACAATAATCATAAATTCTCAATCAGAGGATACCAGACCTTCCGTCTAGATAGAGAAGGCCACAAAGGAGGGGTCCTGATACTGACCAGAAACTGCATACCGAGTAGCGCGGTATCTGTCAATCACACCGGACAAGCAGAAATTGTAGGAGTTGACATAATGGCTCAAGAGACGAAGCTCCGCATTTTCAATCTGTACGGACCACCAAATAGAGACCTATCGCTCTCGAGTATGGAGGTCAGAGGCTCCAACTGCATAGTAGTTGGAGATTTCAACAGCCACTCGGAGAGATGGGGTAGAGCGAAGAGGAAACTGCTATCGGTCCTGAATTAAAGCTGGAAAAGGGGAATTGTACCACAGGCATGGAAAGACGCAGTACTGGTACCAGTACCAAAAACAGGAAAGGACAAAACAGATCCAAATGGATACAGGCCCATAAGCCTACTGAGCTGTGTCGGCAAGCTGATGGAACGGATGATAAACACCAGACTGATGTGGCATCTGGAAGAAAAACGAATACTAATTCCACAGCAAGCCGGCTTTAGACAGCACAGATCCACTGAGGACCAGGTCATCCTCATAGCCCAGGAGATAGAAGATGCCTACCAGGCACAGAAACACACAGTAGCTGTTTGGGTGGATCTGGAAAAGGCATTTGACAAAGTCTGGAAAGATGGACTTAGAGTCAATCTAAGAAGAAGTGATGTTTGTGGGAAGATGTACAAGTGGATCAACCACTACCTCAAACAAAGAACGGCCAGAGTCCAAGTACAAGGGCAGATGAGCAAAAAGGTGACACTCGAGCAGGGAGTACCCCAAGGGGGAGTACTGTCACCCACACTCTTCCTGGTATATATAAACGATATTACAGAGAATATACCAAGAAGAGTCCATAGCTCAATGTTTGCAGACGATCTGGCTATGTGGACCTCTGAAAAGAATCTCACCATAGCAAGAAATCGGATGCAGACGGCCCTAACATCGCTGGAAGAGTGGGCGAACTCATGGCTGGTCAAAATAAACGAGGAGAAAACCACAAGCACAATATTCTCGCTTTCATTAAAACCCAAAAGTACCAAATTAAGTCTAAATGGCAAATTCCTGCAGCCAAACGACAACCCAACCTATCTGGGAGTCACATTTGATCGGCGCATGACATGGAAAAGTCAGATCGAGAGAAACCGAATGAAAGCCAGAGAAAGAATGGCAATCATGAGGAAACTTGCTGGCACAAGCTGGGGAGCAGACGAAGGCATACTAAAGAAACTGTACACTGGAAGAGTGAGACCAGTTCTCGAGTATGGCATTGCGGCATGGACAACAGCAGCGAAGGCGAACTTCGATAAAGTTAACAAACTTCAAAACCAAGCCATGAGAATTATAACAGGTGGCATGAAGTCAACGCCAATTGTAGAACTTGAAAAGATTACAAAACTGCAATCCATGACCGATAGAAGAGACTGCACAGCCCAGCTGCAGTCAGAGAAGCTCCGAAGACTGACCGACCATCCAATGCACCAGAGACTAAACAATTTGGGAAATGGGAAACTAAAGCGGAGAGACTTTGCAGAAATAGCCAAAGCAAAGATGCACGAAGATCCCATAAACGCACTAACAACACCAAAACCCATCACTACTGTACGAAAACCTACCTGGAGGCAGGATATATTTCCAGAGGTGGTAGAAAATATACCAGGTATTGCAAACAAAAACTGCCAGACTGAAAAAGAAAGGAGAGATACTACCCTAAGCTTCATATCGAAAAACTACCCAAGCATGGACTGGACCCATGCATACACCGACGGTTCTGTAACAAACACAACACAGAACGGAGGGGCAGGAGCATTCCTGAACCTACCAAATGGCAGAAAAATAACACTGTCATTCGCTACTGGTAAGTACACAAGCAATTTCAGAGCGGAGGCAGAGGCACTGAGGGCGGCAGTGGAAGAAATGGGGACACACAGTGAAAATGAAAGCCATATAGTCCTGCTTACAGATGCTCTCGCCGTAGTCACAGCGCTAAAAAGCCAGAAAAACACTGAGCTTAATGACTTAAGAGCAGCACTCTGCAAACTGTGCCAGCAGGCCGCACCAAAAAGGGTAGTGGTACAGTGGGTCCCATCACACTGCAACATCCAAGGCAACGAGGAGGCAGACAGACTGGCAAAAGAAGGTGCAAGACTACCACAAACAGATACCAGTATGACGTACGAAGAGTCAAAACGGCTTATCAAAGCCAGATGCATGACCAAATGGGAAACCGAACATACTGGTTACACCAAAAACGATGCCTATTACCAGTTGAACCGAAGAGAGCAGGTCGTTGTCTTCAGACTTCGCACTGGCCACAATAGACTTAGGTACCACCTATTCAACAAATTGAAGATAGGGTGTACCGACGAATGCCCGTGCGGTACTGGTAAAATGACCGCTGAACATCTGCTGCAGAACTGCCCGACATACGAGGATCAGAGAGAGAGCAGATGTGGCCATCACCAGTGGAACTGCAAGACAACCTCTATGGCAGTGGCGACAGCCTCAGGATGACCGCCGCTTTTTTCGAAAAAATAATGGTTACTGTCTGACTGCGTACGCAGAAGAAGAAGAAGAAAAGACCAGAGACCAAGAACGTTTAAGATCCATTGCAGCCGACCTTCTTAAATACGTTTTGTAACTGGCTGGACAAATGGAGGCCCAGCAAGTATACAACAGGAGTTTTAACTAGAGAAACATTTCATTCTTTAAGACACACAACATATGCAGAATTAGATCTAACCTCATATTGTTCAGAGGAGTTGGAATTTTCATATACATTTGCAGGAAAAATTCAAACTGATGCACTGGAACGTAGGTTTGAACAGTTTCGTCAACTTGCTGCTTCGTAGTACTTAATTTCTTTTCGACAGGTCTTTGACACGGGAAGAAAACTTCGTTTGCAGAGTATTAACACTCTGAAAATAAATTAAGCAAAGTATGGGGAATTTCATGCTAATGTAGATCAAAATGATGTTGCCGAATTTAGCAAAGATGTTATAGATGAATCACTTCCTTTCTGTAAGGGAAAAATAATTGTTACTGATAATGATTTGCAGAATGCAACTGATTTAATCTCTATTATAACATATGTCGCAGGATATTGTACATTTTCAACTATAAAGAAATTGAAATGCACTTTCTGGAAGTTGTGATTGAAAGTTGATGATAGTGACATGAATGTCACACAAAGCCAATATGAGCTAACACAAATGGTGTTCTGTAAGTTGTACTTGACAGTTCATGATAGTGATAGAGATATCACACGAAGCCAATATAAGATAACACAATTGACAGAGGTCTTTTGTATCCTCAACGTGATGTACTTGATATTGAAATACATACATATATTGTCATCCAAAAACTTGTTTCTGTTCATTTTGGAACTTTTTTAAAAATGTAATCAATCAACGACATCTGGTAATTACCGTTGTAGCGAAAATACTGAGGGAAAAAGAAATATATATAAGCGGAGACTGTGCAGAAATATTAACTTAGTCACAAAATATATTATTGTGGCAGCCACAAATACATTTATTAAAAACTATTGCAAAGGAAAAAATAATACAAAAAATGAACATGCAAAGAAACGAAAGCTTCAAACTGTTTAAAAAGTTAATTAGTTTATATGTATTTCTGATAACTAGCTCTCATTCAAACTATAAATATGTTGTGCACATGTTGCTTGTGCTCAGAATTATCCCAGAAAAGCTTTTTCTTGTTTGACCTAGTCTTCAGTGTGTTACTGTGTTTTAAAATAATTACCTTTAACTACCTGTGTTGTAAAATAAAAATAAAATACTTGCAATAATAAAGCTTGGTCTTATATGTTATTGTTATTATGTGCATTCATCCAATGGTTTGAAACGTTGCAGTCTGAAATCCAGATGTTATCTTTAATTATGGACAAGATTCATATTCAAGTTACTCTAGATATCAAGATTATCAAAATTAATTTTTTTTTCTTAAAAATCGAGCAAGTTTCCATGTCAACTTTGCTGGGATTAACTTAATTATTGCAAGTCATATACATAAAAATTGTAAAAAAAAGTATTAATAACAACGAAATAAAATCCATTTCTATATTCCGCTTTAAATCAAACAAGTCCTAAGGCAATGCTATACATCGAAATAAAACATTCCTTTTCGATATTCCTCTTTCAATTAAACAAGTCCTAAGGCAATGCTATACATCGAAATAAAACATTCCTTTTCGATATTCCTCTTTCAATTAAACAAGTCCTAAGGCAATGCTATACATCGAAATAAAACATTCCTTTTCGATATTCCTCTTTCAATTAAACAAGTCATAATGCAATGCTATACATCGAAATAAAACATTCCTTTTCGATATTCCTCTTTCAATTAAACAAGTCCTAAGGCAATGCTATACATCGAAATAAAACATTCCTTTTCGATATTCCTCTTTCAATTAAACAATTCCTAAGGCAATGCTATACATCGAAATAAAACATTCCTTTTCGATATTCCTCTTTCAATTAAACAAGTCCTAAGGCAATGCTATACATCGAAATAAAACATTCCTTTTCGATATTCCTCTTTCAATTAAACAATTCCTAAGGCAATGCTATACATCGAAATAAAACATTCCTTTTCGATATTCCTCTTTCAATTAAACAAGTCCTAAGGCAATGCTATACATCGAAATAAAACATTCCTTTTCGATATTCCTCTTTCAATTAAACAATTCCTAAGGCAATGCTATACATCGAAATAAAACATTCCTTTTCGATATTCCTCTTTCAATTAAACAATTCCTAAGGCAATGCTATACATCGAAATAAAACATTCCTTTTCGATATTCCTCTTTCAATTAAACAAGTCCTAAGGCAATGCTATACATCGAAATAAAACATTCCTTTTCGATATTCCTCTTTCAATTAAACAATTCCTAAGGCAATGCTATACATCGAAATAAAACATTCCTTTTCGATATTCCTCTTTCAATTAAACAATTCCTAAGGCAATGCTATACATCGAAATAAAACATTCCTTTTCGATATTCCTCTTTCAATTAAACAATTCCTAAGCCAACCATTCCTTTCAATGCGCTTGTCGTAACCATTGTAACCAAGGCCTACTCTCCGTGACGTCATGACATGGTGCTTAGGCTTTATATATAGGGGGTATTGCTCTGTCCCGCGCCCTGTTGGTACACGCAGTCAAATTGTGTCCCCACCACATCTTGATGCTGCCTGTCCATCTGTACCTCTGTCGCTCTTTGGCTCTCTTGCCCTCCAATCATCCATCCAATATAACATTCAGCAGACTTTCATGTCGCTTGACACTACTAAAATAATTTAATGTTTTGCTTTTTATTTTCTGTCAAAAGTATCTGCTCCACTTGGAGTTGTTCCAGAACCTCACTGGTGGTTTTCTTATCTTTACAAGAAACTCGTCCAAGTCTTGTGATAACCCATATTTCAAAAGCCTCAAAGCTATTCTCCAAGTCCTTTGTAAGGGTCCAGATTTATACTCCATACAATAAAACTGAATACACATAGCATTTAATGATTCTTATTTTCAAGATCTGAGATATATGCTCTGACAGAAGTGCATCTCACTTAAACGTATTCCTAGCCAATGCAATTCTCCCTATGATCTCCCTTTCGCATTTGCCATCAGCCGAAACGAGTTGGCCAAGGTATACATAGCTTGACACTTATTCCAGAATTTCTCCATTATTTGGATGAAAGAATTTTTTTTTCTTTTTGGCAAACACCATAACTTTAGTCTTTTTTATGTTAATTTCCAGTCCATATTGCTGGCTCTTGCTGGTTATCTTATACATTAAGTTTGGCAGATGTACTAGATTCTCTGCTATTAACATTGCGTCATCAACATGTTGTATATTATTGAAACTACGTCCTTCTATATTCAATCCAGGTATGTCATCTATGTCTTTGAAAATCTGCTCCGTGCACACATTAAACAAGCAAGGGGTGAGCACACATACACACCCCTGTCTAATCCCTTTTTAATAGTTATACTAGGTAACGCATCCTCTCTAGTTCTCAAACGTACTGATTGATCCGAATACAAGTTTGTGATAAGTTTGATATCCTTACGATCCAGATCGATATCCTCCAGACATCTTATTACCGGTTCATGTTTCACGTTATCAAATGCTTAAGTGTAGTCAATGAACAAGCATATATGTCCTTTTGCATCTCCATGTACTTTTCCCACAATCATTCTCAAACAGAAAAACCCTTCTCTTGTTTCGCTGTTCTTCTTGAAACCAAACTGTTCTCCACTGACCTCTTGCCTAATTCCCCCTTTAATTCTTTCCTATATGATTTTAAGAAGTATTTTGAAAACGTGACTCATCAAACGTATAGTCCGAAAACCCGTGCAATTTGACGCTTGATCTTCTAGGGCGAGATTATGAACTCAGTTCAGATGCAGAAGTGCTAGTCTTGAGACTATTGACTGTCTTGTGCCAAAATAATCGACGTGGATAGCCTTACAATCCTTGTTTCTGCTAACTCTCAACAAGCCAGTCTCTTATGTGTAGCTCTTTATAGGTACTTTGAAATCTCATTAGTTTCTGGGTAACTTGATTGCAGCTATCTTTGGAGAATGTTTTAGGTAGTGGTAAGTGACCATTCGTAACATATTTTTTTTTAAATTTCCTTTCGCGACGGAAACACAATTGGGATTTAACCAATGCAAGGTGTACATTATGATTACTCTGATAGTTTTCCAAGTTCACTTTCACATGCGATTGCTTGTTTGTTTCTTTATGTTTCCCACTTATATTTTTCACATCTGCCCGTTCATCAATATAATGTGCGTCATTACCCAAATCAACTGTTCCTTGTTAATGAATGAGGTTTCCAACAGTTCATTCTTGATTCAATTCTTAAGGTAGCATATTTGAGACATTTTTTTAAAGACACATTTATTCCAAAAGGAAAGTGTTTTCATTGATCCTTTTTTTTCATTTTACACTTGTCTTTCCTTGTGTTTTCTTTTCTGGGCTCCTGATTTGATAGAATACATTTTGGAGAAATGATTTATAATTAGAAAAGCCTGTGTGAACAAGTATCAATGTTCGACTTCTCTTTTGTTTTTCTCTGTGTTTTCTCTTAATGAGCTTGTGTTTCTCTCGTAAAATACACACGTTGGTGGTTTCATTCGCATTGGTCTCCTAGCTTTTTTTTTCCGCCAACAAATTATACTTCAGCCCAGCCATTCAATCCACTAATTGTAATCGTCTTTGAAGAGTCATGTGACTCAACCAGTGCACCCCCTGTTTCCGAGTGCTCATGTAAAAGAAAGTAGTCGGCCGTTAATGTGTTCAATTACTTCCGGCTGGCCACATTACATCTACTGCGCCGATTGCTAATTTATTCGTTCGGGGTCTAAACTAGTTCTCAAATTCGTATTGGTAAGTAGTTCTACAATATGGTGTACTGTATGTTACAGGCAATACTTTTACGCCCGGGCCACTGTTTGGACCCCGGGCCCAGTTACAATATACCCCCCTCTCCCTCCACCCCCTGCTCTCATAGACCCTGGGGATATTAATACTATAATATGGACATTACGAAACAAATACTGTCAGTTGGAAAGTGTCCAGCAAATACGGTTATGCATTACAGTGACTACACTTGTGTAAGACCGATCTCCGTTGAAATCCGAAACTTTATTGGAACCATTTTGACAAGTAGAAACAACGTTCGTCGAATATGAGTAAGGAGAAACAAAAACAATTATAATGCTTTTATTTTCTACAAATCTGAAACGTGTGTTTTACTCTACAATTTCAAGATTTTATAATCCTTTAAATTTTAAAATCCGAATAAAAGATTATAAATAACAGATGTACGCGCATGTTTATATTTGAAACTGTAGTCTATTTACGTATTCGAAAAATAATAGTATAATAAAAACAAAATTTCGATTCAGGACTTTCTCTCTCTCTCTCTTTCTCTCTCTCTCTCAATTTCTATGCCTCTCTGTCTCTGCTTAAGGTGTTGAGAGTCAAGAGAGTCGGCCAAAACTGATCACTTATCAGGTTGGTGGTGATTTCATAAGCCATGGAGCTTCGAAATGTTTATTTAAACATTTAAAAATAATAATGCACACAAACATACACACACACACATACACACACACACACTACACATAAGGCAATTTTTTTCCCTAGTAGTAGGTAAATCATTTAAGCAAACACCAAAGCGACATAATGATGTGAGTTACAGAAAAACCAAAACTAATTTGCAGGACACAGATAAATCATAATATCCTTCTTTATGACTTTGTAAGCTCTTAAATAAACATGCGTCTCTATTCCGCTCATAAAAATACACTGGAGATATTGAAACAACGATGCGACAAAAGTACAACAGTTATTAAA
The DNA here is from genome assembly GCA_036924085.1 of Ariolimax columbianus. Lineage (NCBI taxonomy): Eukaryota > Metazoa > Mollusca > Gastropoda > Stylommatophora > Arionidae > Ariolimax > Ariolimax columbianus. Next base: position 145,741,571 of record JAVGWX010000001.1, read on the forward strand.
TTCACCTACCTGGGATATGAAAGCAGAAACAATAAAACAACAGCAATAAGGGATAACTGCAATTATATAAACAATACCGACACTAGACTAAATTGATGTATACAAGGAACGAGTCGCGGATAAAACATTGTTTGGTCTCATCGAACACCAACCAATCCAAAATAACTGCAATAATATAAACAATACCGACACTAGACTAAATTGATGTATACAAGGAACGAGTCGCGGATAAAACATTGTTTGGTCTCATCGAACACCAACCAATCCAAAAATGATAATACTTGAATCTGTCAATGTGTTGACTTACCTTAGCTGAGATCACTTTGTATCTAGGTCATACGCAAGTAAATAGTAAAAGGTATCTGAAAAGATTAATATCAGGTCAGACTGCAGACAAAACTGGAGACCAATGGTGATTGAAGAATATGAAATATTACTAAACAGTTTTACAGAAGGACATTAGCGATCGAGGACTAGGTTTTAACCAACTAATCGGACAAAATAAAAACAGTACAAGAAAAATCAACTATCCAAAATATGTGAATAACGTCAAGTGATAAATGTTGAATAGTAATTAAACATAAAAATTAATAAGTACCCAAGTCAAATAGAAACACACTGCAACCAGATTACTGCTCTGAGAATAATGGTTGAAAAACAAAGATTATTAAAAGAAATGCAACAAATGACAATCAGATTGTGCTGGGAAAATCACTTGTACATAATGTGAAGTCAGTAATCTAACTTGTAAGCAGTATAGACACAGTAGCACGTGCAGATAATGATATCAAAATAATAATACAAAAAGCGAGAGCACCTTGAATTTATTTGGGGAACTTATGGAAACCAGAAGACATTAAGTCCAACAATAAAATACAAACTGTCAACTATAATGTACAGTTCGCTCGTTACTAAAAAAAAACCCGAAAAAGTTTCACACTTTCACAAAATGGTATCTGCGCAGAATAAAGAAATACTAAAATGGCATGATAAGATCCATAAATGTGAAACTGATGGTCAGATCCAGATATATATAACTGTGTGAAGAAGTAGAAGAAAACAAAAACACACACATAGAACAGAGTTCGAGAAAAACAATGAAGGAAACAGGAACGACGAGGACTGAGCTGGAGCAGGTGGCACAGGACAGGATACCTTGATGTATATTTGCTGAAGGCAAGTGCTCGCTCAGTGAGCTGAAATATTTTGATTGATTTAATTGAAAGTGTGCAATGGAAATCACCACTTTACATCGGCTTTGTGAAGTAGGTTATGACATTTGACAGCTTAGACAGAGAATCACTCTGGAAGTTGTCCTGAGAATCGAATGCCAATGAAATTCAATAGCATAAGAAAACATTATAAAATATTTTTTAAAGTTCTACATAAAGGTCACAATTTTCAGCCCTTGCAGGCAATAACTTGTGTGCGATGAAGATGGTTGTTACCATCTGTCATTCTGTTGGCTTGATTATAAAGACAACAAAGTCAGCCTACAAAAATGGAATTCAATGGGCTGATAAAACATCTTGATTATCTGGACTTTGTCAAAAGCTTGGTTCTGATATCATATAATCGTAATGAGACGAAAATACAATAAATGTATCTGGACTTTGTCAAAAGCTTGGTTCTGATATCATATAATCGTAATGAGACGAAAATACAATAAATGTACTTAATGAGAGATCACACAAAATAAAAATAAAAATGTTCAATTTCAATGTAAAGTTCATTCAATTGTATGGCTCTGAAACATGGAGAACAGCAAAATCAACAACCAAAAAGCAACAGACTTTCATAAATAGTTGCCAGTAATGATTAAAGGAATAGAAATGGTGAGAACACTAATGTGGAACTATTGGAAAGACCCAGATATGTGTCAGTGGAATATGATATGAGATGAAGCCACTGGCGTTCGATAAGACACACATTAAAGAAACCAGTTGATACAAAGCAGCTTCTGTTCTGTAATCCCAAGGGCAAGAGAAGTAGAGGCAGGTTAAAATACACACAGAGAAGTGAGTAAAAAACAAACACAATGAAACGGAGGAGTTGGAGCGCTTTGTTCAGGAAAGGAGTACGTGGTGTGTATTTGTTGAGGCCGTGTCTTCCACAGTCAGTTGAAAGGTTTTGATTGATTGCTATCAACTTAGAAAATAAAAACAGAACGCATTGAAAGGCTTGGAAACTTAGTGGAGAAATTCAAGACCTTTAATAACAGCGTGGTGCAGCGACGAAGAAAAAAACAACAGCTACCAAAGAGGAAGAAGAATAGATACAAAACATGGGTCAAAAGCAAAACTGAAAAAGACTATGTGCGAGAAAGCACACAAAACTGGTAGGTAACGCTAAAACTAAATCGTGGAAAATGTACGGGGAAATTCTGAATTCGGATTATAAAAACACAACCAGAAATTTTACAAAAAAAGATCAAATGTATTAGAGACATAGATGATTGTTACAATCCAACATAAATTGTAAACGACGAAAACAGAATCGCAATAAACGACCCGCAACTGGTCCTGGACAGATGGCAACAATATTTAAAGAACTTCTCCACTTACAACCAACAAGGAACAATAGCACACAAGATACCAACGGTAACGTAAGGAATGAGATCAAAACAAACATCACGCTTTCAGAAATCAGAAAGGCCGTACAAGCTGCACCACTCCACAAATTTCCAGTACCTGATGAAATCCCTGTTGCAAATGAGCAGCTAATTAGGTAGGGATAGTGTGACTAAACAGATTGTATAACTTAGCATGAACCACATAGGAAATGCCAGAATATTGGAGAAATGCAATAATAATTCCAATATGAAAAAGAAAGATAGCAAAAGAAAGTGTACAAAATACAGAGGAATATCCGCTCTTGAGCCACACTGGCTAAATATTTGGGAAAATCCTTAAGAAAATATTACGCTACATCTAACCACCACCCAAGGACACACAGATGTGCTTTAGAAACAACAGAAGCTGTACGGGTGCAATTGCTACTCAAAGACAATTGTAATGAAAACAATTGAATTCGACCAGGAACTATATATTGTTTGTATATCAAGAAAAAGGTTTCGACTGGGTAGATAGACAACATCTTTGGAAATTATTGACTCACTACAGAGTAAACGATCACTTAATCAACCTATGAAAAAGTATGTACATTAATAGCAAATTCTCAGCTAGAACAATAACTGGAATCTCAGAAAAATGTCATATCGAATCTTATGTACGGCAAGAATCCCCTTTGTTGTTCATCATATATGCAGTCCACAAATGTAGAACAGCCAACCCAAATGAAGGAAATAGCAGTGGCGAACTCTAAAACAAACTATAGGCGATCAAGTAGTCATAGCAACTTCCGAAATACATTTGCATCAAAATATTAGCAAACTAAATACAACATGTAAAGAATTCAGCATGAAAATCAAAGTAGACAAAAAGTATCATGAAAATATATGAAAATATATGAAAAAGAAGAAACCAATGTCTTTGAAAAGCAACAAATCGAACAGGGGAACGATTTCAGCAACCTATGGGGCACGATATCAGCAGACTGAAGAATTGCAGCAGAAATACAAAAAAGATCAAATAAGCCAAATCAAAACATCGAACAGTTATTACCAACACGTTATTGCAAACACGTGACAACAACTACCAAAAGAGCTCCATGCACTATTTTCGTCTAGACATCGTGCTACCAATGTCAAAACCGAACACTTGCAATAAATGGGAAAAGACAAATTCTAACTGCAGAAATGAAATGCCTTCGAAGATAATTGGGTAAGAAGAGATAATAAAAGATGAGACAAGATCAGAAACAAATACGACAGAAGACTGGTGGGAACAACAGTAGTATTAGACTACATCAAAAGACAAACTTAAATGGTTTGGCCACATAACAAGTCTAACACCACCCATCTCCCACGAAGAAGCAATGCTATTAAATACAACTGATTCTTGGCCAAAAGGCCGACCACAAGAAATGCGGATTACAGAAATATCAGAGACAGTGAATGCTATTGTTCACGAGGCATAAATTCAGGTACGTTCCAGAGATACCTTCATAAACTGACACTAAAAGGCAAAGCAGGAGCAGCGAAAGGAAGTGACAGCGGAAAACATGGACTGGCAAAGAAATAAGGGGAAAGAGAAATCCATAATTTAAGGAATTGTGGGACTTAGTAAGTGCATGTGCTTTGCAAAACGCCGCTTTCTACAACCGCCACCTATTTGCCTGTTATAAGCTTCTTGGCAAGTGTGCAGTACGGTAGGTTGCCATTACTTTCCGTAATTTATGGGATAAAATGTCAATAGGACAGGGAAATCATTTCTTTGTTTTACCCAGATGTACAACTGTTGGCGGTTGTGGAGGGAAATTATCATCAACACCACAAAATGTGGTACGTGATCGTGTCTGACTAAACAGGTGTCGATCTGCTGTTTGTGTCTTGTCTACCGTCTAAAGTCACGTATGAAGTGCTCTTTATCCGTGAGATAAACGGGCCCCGAACTACGCTCCATCCAGACAACTATAGAATCATTGTTTCTTTCCTCCACTCTGCTCGTCTTAAGTATATCTATGTAGCGTCTGCCGAGTACTGATAATTATTTATGTTTATCTTTATATGAAAGGTCAAGGTAGTCCTAAAGAGGACACTGCCGTAATGGATAAAGTGTTATTGATAAAGTGAATTGTTTGATGTTTGAAGTTCATCGTGCTGAGTTGAGTTAATCCTTGGCGACCATTGTACGAGGTTGTTGTTCTGAATCCCGTGTTCAGTGTCGAGCACGTTCAAAATTCCCTGGCAATTGGAAATCGAAAATAGTATGCTTAAATAGTATGCCCGGACAAAGTTAAAAAATCTACCAAAGTTATTTGTACCTTTCTCCAGGTGGTTTGTTAAAAGCAGCTATAGATGGCGCCTAGCTGACTGCAGGTCTACTTAGCTCTAATGTTTGAGTCTATTAAGATGGTTTGCACATCGGTAAAAACCACCCTCAAAGAAACTGGTTGTATACAGACTCTGTAGAGTCTTCTAAACCAGTTTAAAGACCTTAAGTTATGTTAAGATAGTGTTGTTCTTTGAAGTTCCTCGGGCTGAGTTGAGCTAATCCTTGGCGACCATTGCACGAAGTTCAGTTGAAGTCGCATCGTACCAAGTTGTTGTTATTGTTATTGTTTGAAGTTCCTCATACTGTGTTGAGTTAGCTCTTGGCCCATCACTGTAGAAGCTCAAACGACAAGTTCCCTTCTTCCCTAATCTACCTCCCCCTACTGTAGGTCAGGTAATCATTTACTACTGCATGGTCAGGGGCATGCAGCAACCGAAGAACGAACGAGTCTCAAAATCAAGATAGTTTTTTTTAGTGGTTGCTCAATACAAACGATGATGGCGACATCATCAGATGTATTTGTCTTGTAACTTGTGCTGTATTTGTCTTGTAACTTGTGCTGTATTTGTCTTGTAACTTGTGCTGTATTTGTCTTGTAACTTGTGCTGTATTTGTCTTGTAACTTGTGCTGTATTTGTCTTGTAACTTGTGCTGTATTTGTCTTGTAACTTGTGCTGTATTTGTCTTGTAACTTGTGCTGTATTTGTCTTGTAACTTGTGCTGTATTTGTCTTGTAACTTGTGCTGTATTTGTCTTGTAACTTGTGCTGTATTTGTCTTGTAACTTGTGCTGTATTTGTCTTGTAACTTGTGCTGTATTTGTCTTGTAACTTGTGCTGTATTTGTCTTGTAACTTGTGCTGTATTTGTCTTGTAACTTGTGCTGTATTTGTCTTGTAACTTGTGCTGTATTTGTCTTGTAACTTGTGCTGTATTTGTCTTGTAACTTGTGCTGTATTTGTCTTGTAACTTGTGCTGTATTTGTCTTGTAACTTGTGCTGTATTTGTCTTGTAACTTGTGCTGTATTTGTCTTGTAACTTGTGCTGTATTTGTCTTGTAACTTGTGCTGTATTTGTCTTGTAACTTGTGCTGTATTTGTCTTGTAACTTGTGCTGTATTTGTCTTGTAACTTGTGCTGTATCTGTCTTGTTGTAACTTGTGCTGTATTTGTCTTGTAACTTGTGCTGTTTTTGGATAATTGGGAAGAATAAACTGCGCTGGACTTTAACATCACTCTCCGGTCCCGAGTTACATTGAACCAGTGACAAGACATAAGTCAAGATGACTGAAGGTAACTCATGATGTAGCATTGGTCCCATCTCTCTTGAGACCAGGTGTCGCTTGAAACCTTTGTGATTTGATTGCCCACTGTTTTCGTTCATCGCTTTGGGAGGCGAGTACGTTTCCTGTCTACTACAGCGACCCCAATCAAAAGAGACAAGAGCTCTAACATTTCTGCCGCTCAGATTACAAACTAAATAATACTACAAGCTAAATGAACTGAAGCGCCTCATACATTTCCCTTAGCAAATTTAGTTGTTATTGTCGTTCCTGACATTGATGCTGTCCCTTTAACCTTTGAACTTTAGAAAAACATTTTTTGTTTATCGGTATCTGACGGAAATGAACAAACACAATGTTTTATTTTCCAGGTGTGAAGTTTGGCGATAAAGTTCAGAGTCTCGATTGTGTAATTTCACATATAGCTGTCTGCTTAACATGTCAACAAAATATGCAGACAGTACAGCACCATCAATCCTGACGCGCGATGACTAATTGGTGAGAGTGAAAACGTCCCCTTAGCAGACAAGGTCAGACCATACTGACAGACATCAGGTCAGGACTTGTAGGTTATTGAATCTACTCTTTCGAAATTGCCACTTATACCCTTGGATACCTGCTCGGCTCCCCAAAATTAGTGCATGTATTCAGGAGAATAATAAACAATGTGGCCCTCTCTTCATTTCTGGAAGCCAAGACTAACGTCAGGTGAAGGTACAACATACTTCTTCTTCTTCTTCGTCGTCGTTAGCTTTCAAATAATCGCATCTATCTTCTTCATAAACCTGGCAGTCCTTCTCAGGTTTACTGGGGATGGGGAGGTATGTATTTTGCTCCTCTCGTGGAGCCGGCAGAGGTGCAGAACATGTTCCTCTGTTTGTTTCTTCTTCCTACATGAGCACATGTCTGTTTGTTCATGTTTTAATTTGATGAGCTGATGATTTTTCAGTTGTACAACATACTAACTGACCTCACGTCAAGATCAGATGAAATATAATGACCAAGGGCAAACCTCACGCCAGGATCAGGTGAAATATAATGACCAAGGGCAAACTTCACGCCAGGATCAGATGAAATATAATGACCAAGGGCAAACTTCACGCCAGGATCAGGTGAAATATAATGACCAAGGGCAAACTTCACGCCAGGATCAGGTGAAATATAATGACCAACGGAAAACCTCACACCAGGATCAGGTGAAATATAATGACCAAGGGCAAACTTCACGCCAGGATCAGGTGAAATATAATGACCAGGGGCAAACTTCACGCCAGGATCAGGTGAAATATAATGACCAAAGCCGGTCCTCGAGTCAAGAATGACAATGTTACGATCTCACGTCAGGGACAAATGAAACATACTAACCAAAACCAAATCTCACCTCAGAGACAAGTAAAATAAACTGACCAAGACCCAATCGCACATTAGGGACAGTTGAAATAAACTGATCTAGATTACACTTCACGTCAGAGACAGGTGAAACATACTGGTCAAGACCAAATATCACGTCAGGGATAGATCAAACACACTGACCAAGACCCAATCGAACGTCAGGGATAGATGAAACCTATTGATCTAGATCAGACATTACTCTCTCTTCGTGAACCTGGAAATTGACTGTGTTACAAAAGTCTGGTCAACTAGGTGGATTTCCACACTGCGATTCCCATAGTCATGAGCCTACTGAGTATCATCGCATTGCACTACAGCTAGACGGACCCATATCAACTTTATTCGGTACGCCTCGGGATATAAAAAAGTGTAACTGTAACTCGCTACCAAATAAACATCGTCAATAATTAAGAACTCTGCACAATCAGCTTCGAATAACAAATATTGATTTGCGATGATCTGATCTGGTCTGATCTTATCGTCTCTCTCATTGGAAAACTCTAAGGTATGTTAGCAAGGGGTGGTCCCTCCTTTCTCGCCCCATCCAAGTCATTCAAGATGCTCCCATGATCTCTTAGACCAATGCATGACAAATCCTAGGCCCCAGGTCACAATGCGCCTATAAATGTTGCAGTAGAACCTGAATGTCACTATTGACACCTGACATTCCAGATTCAGTGTTCTATTTACTTGCACAATTCGCCCATTCCGCACATTCACTACGCATGGCTCCTAGATATTTTACCTGGCTCATAAATCCTAAACAAATTTGTCACACCTTGTCTTAGACAGCGGGGAGCGTGTTTGTTTGACCTAGTCTCCCCTCGCCTACCATGCAGTGTACAAGTGTTCTTATACTTTTCTGATAGATTACTTCTTCCGCTTCTTCTTCGTTCGTTCTCAATCTCCCGCTCCTGCCGAAGACGGATGTGCCGTACCGAAAGGTGCAAATATCGCAGTGAATCTGTGAACTAGCGACACAGCGTATTCTCCGGACTACATCCTGATACTTGCAAAGGCGTGTTCAGGACTTGGTATTGTGACATTAAAAACGAACGCAGACGAAGAAGAAGAAGAAGAATAATCTCCCGCAAACAAGCTCTGAAAAGGGCTTTGGGAGTAGCAGAATGTAGTCCAGAGAACGGAATGCGTTGTGTCCTAGTTTACAGCTTGACTGCGATATTTGCATCTATTGGTCCAACACATCCGACTTTAGCAGGCATTTTTTAGTACCGGGTTGCCTTCTCTTTTCGATCCCTACTCATTATCCAGTCTGCATGATGAAGCGTAGAGGTGTAGAAGGGTCTTTGCAGCTCTGGTTTGCTTGTCCTGACACTAGCAGTCAGTAATGGGTCGCTGACTGCTGCAGCTCATGCGCTGCTCGACGTCTTGTTTACTTTAGCTTACAATTTCTAGAGGACTAGAGGATATAGCAGCCGTTTCGATCAACAACCCTCCTCAAACGACATATCTGGCAGGTCTCGGTGTTTTTTTCTTCTTATCCTTTGAGTCCCAATAGTACTACGGTGGTCCTGTTTACACGTAAAATATAGACCTATGGTTTGATGGGCGTCCCGTCCCTGTAACAGCTCGCTTTGTTGTGCACGTCACGATTCCCGTGCGGCAAAGTCTGCCAAGAAGCCTTGCAATACACTACAGAAAGTGGGATTTCGGTACCACTTTCTTCAGTAATCCCCAGGATAAAAGAGCCACTACAGCATGTTAGTAGAGAACATTGGACAGTGAATCTAGCTTCCAAAATAAAAAAACTGTGCACATCGTGAAAGGTAGATAAAGTGGGCAGTGTTTGATTTCATGGCGAAGTGGTTAAGCCGTCGGGCTCGTGATCCGATGGTGTGGGTTCGACTCTGGACTCCACCGTCTTTTTCACGGGTGCTTGATGCGGAGTCCCCTGCATCTCGTAGTCGCCCCCTAGACGTCTTGTCCTTGACTTGCTACTGGGGTCAACCGGCTTGAGACGAGAGAGTGAGGATAAAAAGTACCGCAGTTAATCCTTAATAAAGATAGCGATAGCACATAAATTATGCAATCATCGCCTACGATGGGCGGCCTTTGCCTTTTTTCGTTTGCAGTTAGCAACCTCATCATGCAAAACAAAGTGTTATACAACTGTAACAACAACAGGTATACATGTTGTTAGAAGATACTGTTCGCACACTCAAAGCTAGACGGAAAACAATCACAAAACGTCGATGGTGATGATTAGAAGCTCACATTTATTGATTTTGTTCCCTCCAAGCAAGAATGATGATTTTCATACGAATTAAGCTCGTATTTGTTTCCTGTAAGTACAGCTGCTCGTGCCTAGCCCGCTAATCAGGAATCCTCCTCTCGGATACATTAAGCTCACCACAGAGAAGTACAAGTCGACTAAGACCAAGACTATGTGCGTTCGACGCTCAGGCAATGATCGTGGAGTCATTGCCTCATTGTGTCTGATGTTGAAGCACGTGTCTCAAGGTACGCAGACGAGCACATCTTGTGAGAGTCAGACATACCTAAGTACCAATGTTCTTGTTCGCGGTGTAACGTCACACTATTTCCATAAATGCCGCTCACTTTTTGTCAAGACTCCTATATCAGACATCAACACATTTTGTCATGATGACACACACACATACACACACACACACACGCACGCGCATACACACACACACACACACATATATATATATTTATATCGATTTCAACGTCGAGAAAAACGGCAATTGCTGGTAGTAATCAATAAAGATCGATGCAGTGTGTCCTAGAGTTGAAACGTCCGTTTCACAACCTCAACTGATTAGGTTCGAATCCCACCTTGTCCAGTTTGGCAGACGCTATGGTTCTTTTCTCGATGAGAATGCTACCACACCCGTTGTCTTTCCATTTTTAACAGCAAGCCATGTACCCATGTACAGCTGGGTCGACTGGAGAGTATCGATAAAGGGGTAGAACCATGTGCCTTACCACTCTATTTTTCACAGGCTCTATTGATCATTACAGACTATATTATCAGCAGCCTCCTTCTGATACTCGAGCACGTGCAATCTTTCAGTGTCCACGAGCTGAATAAATACTCCAATAAATGAGGCCAATACAAGTAACGTTACAAGTTTCAAGTCAGCTTCATGGTAGGCAACATCAGTTTAGACAGAAGTACTATGGAATGTTTCTTTGTTGACCAACACATATTACAACAGTAACTGACAATATGTCGATATTGACCAACACATATTACAATAATGGATGACAATGTGTCGTTATTGACCAACACATATTTCTACAGCTGTGACTGACAATGTGTCTTTGTTGACCAACATATATTACAACAGGGACTGACAATGTGTCTTTGTTGACAAACACATATTTCTACAACTGTGACTGACAATGTCTTTGTTGGCCAACACATATTTCGACAGCTGTGACTGACAATGTCTTTGTTGACCAACACATATTTCTACAGCTGTGACTGACAATGTCTTTGTTGACCAACACATATTTCTACAGCTGTGACTGACAATGTCTTTGTTGACCAACACATATTTCTACAGCTGTGACTGACAATGTCTTTGTTGACCAACACATATTATAACAACAGCAAGTGACGAGAAGGTAGCTAATTAAGAGTACGATTGTTTTCATATAATAACAGACACATTGAGAATTGAATGACCTGCATATTCCTTTTCTTTTTTGCCTCGAGACACATAAGGCCACAACTACAGCTGACATATGTACACAAATCTTGTATCAAAGCATTCGCATTGGTTGTTTCATAGTAATAGTTTTTCATTGTGGGAATGATATCTATATGCATAATCCTCTTGACATAACTATTACGCCCCGGATATCACTCTGGATACATTTTAAGTTGATGACGTCAATAATAACAGTCCACGTTTCCCGCTGTGCCACAGGTATACTGGTCGATAGTGCCAATCTTGAATTGATTACAAAGATGACACTTCAGTTTATTGTGGTCTGTGCGCAGCCGGAAGATGATCACCTGATCTCGTCTGGAGAGTTGATGGTAGACGTCGTTATCTGTCTAGCCACGGTGGTTTCTTTTTATTTTGATCTGTACGTAGCCCTGATCATTGCTTTTGTTTCGTCATATGTTGTTGTTGTTTCTCACTTTGTTGCAGTAATCCTGGCCACCATACACTAGTGAAATGAACAGCATGAGGCAACGACCAATGTCCTTCCATGAAAAACTGTGCACGGAACCTCGAGTTGACTGCTGCCTTCGTTAGAGTCACTGAAGTAGAAGTCTAAAAACGAACGAAAAAGATGAAGTATGTGTGTGCGTGCGTGCGTGCGTGTTTGTTGTGGTGTGACAAGAACGAAAGGCAAGAATCAGGCGACTACATCCTCACTTGTAAAAGTAAGACAACAACCTAATACAATACCTAAGCACAACGTATAGCGGCCATTATCATAGAAGTGCTCGTGCATAGAAGCATATATTTCTGCAGAATCCCATAACCTATGCATTACTTGCAGCAAGGCGCAAGAGCCACCTGGAGATTATCGGTACGAATCTGGATTGTCCAATATTCTTATTTTATTGTTGTTGTCTGCTGTACATGTTTTCTGAGGGCTGAAAATGTATTGTGTTTGAGTGTTTTGTCGTTACTTTATGTCAAGTCACAAAGTCTCGGAGTTTCCTTTTGCTGCATTCTATATCCAGAAACAATTGACTGTCTTAACATGGCCAAGTGAAGAACTGTCTTTGAGTGTGTATGTTGTGTGTGTGGACGTGTGTGTATGTGGGGGTGTGTGTTGGGGGTGTGTGTGTGGGTGTGTGTGTGTGTGTGTGGGCGTGTGTGTGTGTGTGTGTGTGTGTGTGTGTGTGTGTGTGTGTGTGTGTGTGTAATGAATGGCGTTGCTCCAACTTCCAATTTGGAGAATGTACGTGTCATTGTATCACTTCTAGTGACTGATTGGTTTTAGCGAGCTGCTTATTTCAAATGTAGCGAGCTGTTGTTCTCATACCGAGGTTAGTGTGTATACCTGACTTTAAAGACAAAGAGTTGATCTACATCTACTCTCTCTCTCTCTCTCTCTCTCTCTCTCGCTCTGTCATTCAACGATTAAAAATGAGTATAAGACAGAACTCGATTGGTTCGCCGTCACTCTCTTCATGTTTTACATGCTTCCTAACCCAATTGTTGCATTCTAAATGGTGAATATTCTGAGAAGATTCTCAATGCGTCTTCTTCGCTTCCTTTTACGGCGTGGTTTGTATATAATCGCTTGTAATGATAGTCTATTATTGTTCATCCGAAGAACCAAACAGGTGTACATCAACGTTCTTTCCTAATTTCCTTACCTTGCCTAGCGAGGAAAAACCTTTATATATTTGTTGACCGACAAGTATCTTATATATTTTTAATTTTTTGGGGGTTTATTCTCACAACTAACTTTCACGAGCTGTCAACATTGCGTGGTACTGACGTAGTCTCGATGGGACATTTGACATACCACGTGCAGTCAGTTCAACTGGTTCAATTTGACCTTTACAAATTAGCGAATAAAGCGTTTTTAGAACATTAAAAGGAAACAGAGCGTCTTTCTTTGGCTCGCTATACAGATAAAATTGAAATTGACAGGTAAGTTTATGTGAGTCTTTGACTGTATCTTCAAGACAGAATTATGTTAATTATCATCGATGCATGGGTCAAACGATGGGGGTGGGGCGGGCGGGGAGGGGGGGGGGGGTTAATGTAATGTTGTTAAAGTGTGCGGGAAAGGGGAGATCCTTTCACTGATAAAATGCTGTTCTTACTTTCATGTTGTACATAACTTTTGCACGGTTAATGCTAACTAGAAATATAATTTTGGTTAGACTAGAGTTGAATTTTCTCATTAGTCAGGAGGTCTTTCCAGCCAATGTCTAGTAGGCGTCGAAGTAACTTATTTAGACATCTGCTACTGATGATTACTGATGACTTTTTGTTTGTATTGTAATGTTTGGATGGTTTAGCAATAATATGCCACCCTATTTGCTTATTTCTCACTTCTTTCTTCATGTCCATTATGTCGTCGTCTTTGAATGTACTTCCCAAATTTCTGTATTTTCTAACTCTGGAGTGTCTCAGCTAGTTTTTGTTTTATTTTTTGCGTTCGCCAAATTTCTCTATTTCCCAAGGCGGTGTGCGTTGCACTGCGGTTTTTATTTTGCGCCTGTCGGCCCAGTGCATTCGACTTCCGCTTGTACTTTTATATAAGGGTCTGCTCCCTCTTGCATTTTGTAAGGGTTTGCTTCCTCGGGGATTCCGTGGCGAAGTGGTTAAGCTGTCGGCCTCGTGATCAGGTGGCGTGGGGTCTACTACGAACTTCGCCGTCTTTTTCACGCGTGCTTGATGCTGAGTCCCCTGCATCTCGTAATCGCCCCCTAGTCGTCTTGTCCTTGACTTGCCACTGGGGTCGGGCGGCACGAGACGAGAGAGTGAGGATAACAAGTAGCGCAGTTAATCCTTACTAAAAAATAGCGCTAGCAAAATTAATTATGCCATCATCGTCCACGATGGACAGCGGCCTTTGCCTCCCCGAGGTAACGGCCAGTGCTGTGATGGGGATTGAACCCAGCACCTTCTGGCTGTGAGCCGTGTAACTTAACCACTAGCCCACGACGTTCCCCGTCTCAGCTAGTATTTGTGGAACCTTAGTGTCCACACATGTCTCTAGGAGTCCAAATAAAAATCATGTATGCGTGCAATCAAATATCGTTGTAAAGAATGAACTTACCTCGCAGATGTCTGAAGACAGTTAGCAGTCGTGATGGTAGTGTGTATTAAATATGCAATACTTTCTATGTATGCAGTTTTAATCTAAGATTGTTTGCAGTCTACTATTCAACACTGCCAATAAAAATCAAACACGTACATTTAATTATTATTAATCAGTCAAAACAGCTCAAGAATTATTATTAGATTACTGATTTACATCTCACTGCCCCCGTTAACGTGTTTACTGATATGTATATATGTTGTTGTTGTTATTATCCCATAGCTGCTGATCAAGCCTGCTCTTGGTAGCCCAATGCCATTCAAATATATATATACAGGTTTTCTTCAGTTGTGTCACTGCTCCGTACAGTGTGTTTGTAATTGTCTGCAGTGCTTGTAAGAATCTTTTCCTCATGTCTGCAAGCGCCTTGCACTCAATGAGTAAATGTTTCATTAGGATGAGAGCAATGTCTGCACGAGGGCAGGTGCTGAGGATTGACGCGGTTTAAGTAGCTATTGACTCTGGTATGCCATGTTCGGAACTGAAAAACGAAACTTTGATCTCTTCTATGTAGTTTATTTATGTCATCGTTACTTTTTGGCTGTGACATTCCGCTAAATTACACTGCGACCTGTTGTTCGCGTCGCCCACCTGTTCCTTCAGATTTCCCGAGTATTATTCTTAATAATTTGTTTTATTGTGTGGTTACAGCAGGATCTATCCAATTGTTGTTTCGAGGCTCCTGTTTTTACCATGTATATATAATCATTGTTATTCGGGGGTCCCCTGAGACATGAACATTTTTAAGGGTTTTGCTTGCTAGTATTGGAAAGGAAGACTAACGTCTGGTCAGGCAAAATATACTGACCAGACAGGTTAGTCAGGGTCAGGCAAAATATACTGATCAGGCATGTTAGTCAGGGTCAGGCAAAACAGACTGGCCAAGACCCTCTCCGTGGCTTCCTTGTAGCTCTCCCTGAAAACTGGCAGTTTTCATAGCAGTCTGATTAACGAGGTGAGGGATCGACGTGATCCCCGTAATAGTGAACGTCACGCACATGAAGCCAAGCATAGCACAACTGCCTGGAGGACTCAGGTTTACCTTCATCAGCACGCTCAGGATGTGAGGAAAGCTACTGTAACTCGTCACGTAACATCCTTTTCATGGCGCACAAAATAATAAACTTATTCATTGTGGGCATTCGAAACAACCATACGTGAAAGTATGTTTGAGAAAAGTTGGTCTCACTTAACTAAATTAGAAGCAGAAAAATATAAAAAACAACAAAGCACACCCAATGAAGACCAGATTCGGAGATCTTGTTAGTAAAAGACTAAAGAGAACTAGCTTTGTACATCGGTCCAAAAACTTAATGAGAACATATAAGGATGAATTACCAGACACCACGAAGGAGAGAAATCCAATACCCCTTCCAACCCCACGGGAACAACACCAAAACCTCAGCATAAAAACATTCATAACTGACACCTGCCCCATGGGAGATCAAAATGCTCTCCAAAAGAAAGCAGCAGCATGCGAAACGATCTATGAACTGTACCCCCAAAGACTCATGGATCTAGGTATATATTGACGGATCAGGAACAAGAGCAGTGAAGAATGAAGGCGCAGGAATCTATGTTGTCTACCAAGATAAAAAAAAAACTAAACCGCTAGTTTTTCTTCTTCTTCATCATCGTACGCTGTTTACAGCGATATACGTTGCACTGTTTTATTTTGTTAAGCCTGTGACTCAGTGCATCCGATTTCAACAGGCGTTTCTGTAGGGATGCTCTACTTAGCCTTTGGCTGTCCCCAGCATATCAGCAAGGCAGCAGTTGTTTTTGGTCAGAGTTGTCTCTCTAAGGGAAGTTGTCTTGCAGGACTATCGAGTCTTCCCCACTCGTGTCTATAGGGTTTGGCAATGATATGATATGATGGACTATGTACTAGTTTGTACTATCCCGGAAGAGAGGCAGTCCAGTGTGACTGTGTTTGAGGATCGTCACGTCCTGCCAGAAACGTAGCATATGCATGTGAGTGAGGTATCTCTTTGCTTCCTTTATTTTCTCGGCTCATCTGCACTGATGGCACGCCTAGCATTCCCCGCTACCTGGGAGGTTGTCACAATTGGGCAGAGGTGCAATGTCCGCTGGACTGCATCTCTTCTGCGTCCATTGGGATGACTGATAGCAGACAGAGGTAAAGAGCGAGGCAGGAGTGCATTTAACCAGGTGCATTTCTGCGACTCAACCGGGCCGGGCTGAGACGCGAGCCCCAGGTACCAACCATATTGTAGCGTCCCATCACAGCGGTGCTGAGATTTAGGGCGGGGTTCTGGCTTAGAGGCGTTCGGCCGTAGTCCCTCAGATGGTAGCTTCGCACCATTGGCCTATCAGCCAAGAATCCTGGACCAAATGTCAGCGACCTGCGATTCCTCTCGAAGGAGTGCATTTAACCAGGGGACAAGCCTGGTCATGGCACGGAGATGTTGTTCGCTTGGTGTGCGGACATATCTCATGGCCAAGGTTTGAGTCTCAGCAGTTCGCAGTGAGGTAGCTGATCTACTGCTTATGACACCCAAACCGCTAGTTCATCCACTAAAGTTATCTTCAAACTACTCGGCTGAATTACAAGCACTAATTATTGCTGCCAGAATGATAAGCAGCATAACAAGCCAATGTCAGCAGATTGTATTCCTTACAGAAGCATTGTTAGTTCTGCAAGCCCTCATAAATGATAAGCAGCATAACACGCCAATGTCAGCAGATTGTATTCCTTACAGAAGCATTGTTAGTTCTGCAAGCCCTCAGGAATGATAAACTGCCAGAGCTTAAGAAAGCCTTGGGTGAACTAAAAGCCGAAAGAAGGGTAGTGCTACAGTGGATACTATCGCACTGTGACATACCAGGAAATGAGACAGCAGACATGTTGGTAAAGAACGGAGCAACTCGAGAACAAAACAAAACAATCACCTTCCAAAAAAAGAAGACAATTATCCAAGCAATAATGAAAGTTGATCAAATGAAAGACAACTATCACTGTCTTGATCGAGCAGAACAAGTGATTCTGTTCCGCATGAGAACGGGACATAACATATTGAATAACCACTTACACGGGCTAAAATTAGCTCCATGGTCAATGTGTATGTATGGGCAGCCAGCACAGACATCTGAACACATCCTGCAAGACTGTAATATGCTTAATTAATTGCGTACTGAACACTGACCCACGGAGACGAACCTCATCACAAAATGGGGAGCTAATCTATTCTGTAGACTTTAATTAATAATGTTTTTTGCTGTGACTTTTTTGCAAATGACACTTCTCAGACACTTCATGTACGGCAATTATATGGGGTGTTTTCCTTTAGATGTATACACTGTGATCGTCAGCGGAAAAGAGTTTACCTGACGTGGCTGTTTTCTGGTTTGCCTCACGTGTGATCCTGTCAGCCATATAAGTGATGAAAAGCATGGATGACCACCATTGACATCATTCCTGCATATCGGTTGTAATCCTATTCCAGTTTCTAAGTTCACTCGACGTCTTCAAAGCGCTTTAACTATTTTTGTACATTGGTTGTGTTTGTTTTTGTTGTTGTTGTTTGGTGTTGTCAAACATATCATTACTATCAAACGTAAAACAGAGATCTGAAATCAATACGATTTAAAAACATACGGGGCTCGGCACTAAAAGCATTCACCATTTAGTTTCTAAACACGGTGTTTTCTCTGCGCGAGTTTCAAAAACAAAAAAACACTCGTGTGTATCCTGGGCCTTGTAGTGGCGTGTAGAGCAAAGATCTGGTCCACTCATCCATATCAAGTGTGACGCAACTAAGAAGGATTAGCATGTGGTAGATGCATGCCCATCTGGACTATTGGTGTGGTATTAGTAAATGCTGGTTTATATTAAGTACTTTGATGCTGGCCTTTTGTTGCAATGTCTGAAGTCTAAGGTTTTAGTGCCAGAAACAGTTCACGAGAGTGTCTGAAGTCGATTGCCTTAGTGTCAGAGTGAAGATGAACCAGAATTTCGGAAGCGTAATGTCTTTCTGTCATAGTAAAGGCGCACCAAAATCTCTGAAGTCTAAGAGCTTGATGTCAGAGTTGAGGTGTACGAGAATGTATTAAATCTAAGGCCTTATTGTCAGAGTAAGCGCATGTTTATATATATTATGTCCCAGTTCCCCTAAATCGTCTGGGCGGCACTATCTATCTTCGGTAAAATGGTTCTGACACCCTGTCCTACGAGAGCGAGGGAGGCACACGATAACAGCCGGAAAGGAAGATAACAACCGGATACACTTTAAGACAGACGCGAAGTGAGTGGCATACATGATATGTTTGTAACTGTTAAGCGTGTATTTAGCACATTTGAACATGTAAATATTTACACTATAAAACAGTTTATCTTGCCTTGACAGAAGCCGGGGTCGTTACACTCAGTTCGGGGAATTCCGTTAGACACAACTGGTCCAATTTGACTTCAACATGGAAGGCATTTGAACCACAGAGAACAACGTTTATAGCAGACATGCACGAGCTAACAACGAAAGTAAAAGTTAATTTGATAAGCCAATCCAAACAACTCTGGGCTGGCTGAAGACAATCACTCAAAATGGCGATGTATGTCACTATCAATCTTTACCTCAGAGAAAGAAACAACGAACTTATAATCAAATATATAAGCTCAGCGGGACTTTACTTTTTTTTTATTAACACAAATGTCTCCTCTGCTTTTTGGGGAGAAATCAAAAAGCCACTTGTTCCTTATTAATAATGTTTTTTTTTAAAAATCTCTACCTCCCTAAACATGCTCTTTACTAAATGTTTTCTTGTAAAACGTCTACCATCCTATTCATTCATTCATTCATAGGCGTCTCTGTCTCTGTAGACCATGAGCGTGACGCCCTGTGAGTTGTGTCCAGCTTTCTCATATATTCCGACACTGCCTGATATGATTATGAATGCCGATTAACGAGTGACAGTCGTTGTCGCAGATTGTACAGCCATGCTGAGGAGGCTGGCTTGCCTGGCTGTTCCTTGATTTCTACAGTCTTTCACTTTTCTCTGCAGCCAGAGGGCCGCTACGAGCGTCGACAGCCACCATGCCCCTTCCCTCTTCCAACTGACTGTCTGGAACAGCTGGCTACTGATCAATTGTTTCCCAGCACTCGAAGAAGATATTGCATGACTTCATGTCCCACTTGCATACGTCCTTGAATCTCAGTGTGGGCCGGCCGATTCTTCAAGCTTCAAAGGACAGCTATCCATACAGGATCTCATTTAGCAGCCTCTTATCTTTTGTGCGGTAAACATGGCCAAACCATCAACGACGTCGCTGGCTCAATAGCGAGTACAAGATGTTCTTTCGCTGTTAGGTCACATTATGTAACACTCTCTCTCTCTTGTCCCCCACTCCTCAATATACGCCGTAGACACCTTACGTGAAAGGTGTTGAGCCACAGTTTCTGCTTAGTGTAAGTGCACTAAGTCTCGCTTCCATGCATGAGAGTACCAACAACCCAAGTATGATAGATCCAGACTATGGTATAGTGAGACAGCGCATTGCTGTCCCAGACTCTCTTCATCAGGCGGGCCATGGCGGTACTCGCCCTGCCAAGTCTACTGTCTATCTCCTTCTCGAACAAGAGAGTGCTAATGAAGGCAGACCCCAGATAAGTGAATGTGTTGACGACCTCCAAAGTAACGCCATCAATCTTTATGGAGAGGAGAGTGGTAATATCCTGTGCATTACCTTCAGCACGTACAAGCTTCCGGTGAGTCCAAACTGCTTGCACCCCTCGGCGAATCTGACTCCCAGTCTCTGACTAATGACTAGAACTGCATCATTTGCAAATATTATCTCCCTGATGAGCCCCGCCCTCACCTTGGCCCTTGCACGCAGTCGCCATAGGTGAAATAGCCACATATCTGACATTGTGTACAGAAGAACACCGTCCACAGACGTGCTATAAGCGTACAATAGGAGCACGGAGAAGAAGATCTTAAAGAGCGTTGGCGAGAGCACATATCCTCGCTTTACTCTATTCTTGGCGGGAAAAGAGTTGGAAGAAGATCCAACGTTTTCATGTTTCTTATTAAAAGTTTTTTTGGGTAAAAACTCTACAATCCTACATGCGTTCCTTACTAAATGTTTTCTTGTAAAACCTTTACAATCCTACATGCGTTCCTTACTAAATGTTTTCTTGTAAAACCTTTACAATCCTACATGCGTTCCTTACTAAATGTTTTCTTGTAAAACCTTTACAATCCTACATGCGTTCCTTACTAAATGTTTTCTTGTAAAACCTTTACAATCCTACATATGTTCCTTACTAAATGTTTTCTTGTAAAACCTTTACAATCCTACATATGTTCCTTACTAAATGTTTTCTTGTAAAACCTCTACCATCCTAAACACGTTCTGTACTAAATGTTTTCTTGTAAAACCTCTACCATCCTAAACACGTTCTGTACTAAATGTTTTCTTGTAAAACCTCTACCATCCTAAACACGTTCTTTACTAAATGTTTTCTTGTAAAACCTCTACCATCCTAAACACGTTCTGTACTAAATGTTTTCTTGTAAAACCTCTACCATCCTAAACACGTTCTTTACTAAATGTTTTCTTGTAAAACCTTTACAATCCTACATATGTTCCTTACTAAATGTTTTCTTGTAAAACCTCTACCATCCTAAACACGTTCTTTACGAAATGTTTTCTTGTAAAACCTCTACCATCCTAAACACGTTCTGTACTAATTGTTTTCTTGTAAAACCTCTACAATCATACATATGTTCCATACTAAATGTTTTCTTATAAAATCTCTAAAATCATGAGCGTGAGATATTTAGTCGTTATAGATGTTCGGTGAGGCATCTACTATCCCATACATGAGAATTGAATTTTCATTGTCCATTATAATGTAAGTTTTCTACTCCAACCCCCCCCCCCCTCTCTCTCTCTCTCTCTCTCTCTCTCTCTCTCTCTCTCCAACTTCCAAATATTGTATAGTATATATTTAGTTTCTTTATTCTAAATGGTGTTTATAAAGTTCATTGTTTATGTTTCTAAAGTTAGAAAAATACTTTTATTTCAATTGTGATTGCATATTGCTTATAAACCAACTCAATGTTACAAAGAGCAAACAGTTTCCTTACAATTGTTATTCTTTCACATACGCAACCAGCGGCATTTCCTGGGCATCCAATGTTATGATTACATCCGCAACGTGGAAGTCTCCGCCAAAACAGGCATTCTCCCAATCTCAGAAACACTTGACCGTCGCCGAGTTTCTTTATTCGGTCATGTTGTGCGGCTAGACCAGGAAACCGCGGCACATCGTGATACTACACAAGTCGTTCCTCAGTCCTCAGAAGTTTCCCCCCCCCCCCCTCTCCCCGCAGAAGAGGCCGTCCCGTAATGTATGGATCCAGCAGATATCAACCTCCACACCGTAGCAGACGCCTAAGCGAACATTATTATTAATAAACCAACTTAAAGTTACAAACAGTAAACAGTTTCTTTACAATTGTTATTCTCCCATCGAAGGCAAGAGTGGCTCAAAATAAATAAATTGTGAAAGTTTTATACCCCCCTTTTTTTAATACGCTTAGCAATATTGCTGTTCTGATACATTTTCAATTTTCAACATTTTAGACCAGTGTGTTGCTGTATGAGATATACACAATGACGTGCTGTATGCGGTACAAACAATGTTCTATATGCGGTACAAACAATGTTCTATATGCGGTACAAACAATGTTCTATATGCGAATGTGAGCTCGGTGTGTAACGGGGATAACTATCGCTAAGAGCTAAGGTGCTCAGCTCTCAAGAAGCGATAGCACGAAACTGTGGGTGTTTGTGTTATCCAGGTTTGTTCGCTAGTCTTCCCGGAAGCAATTTTTTTCAAATAAGTTGTTCACCTGCACGTACGCAAACTAATCTACGTTATTATTTACAACCGCTGCATCATGAAATACTCCGGGAAGACTGACCTTGAACTCTGCCCGCTTCGCCAATACCACAATGGTATTTCTAATAACTTCATCCCTCTGGTCGTCAACCATTTTAATATTCCTGAACACCAGATACAGTATCCTGTTCCACGATTGATCGATACCGGTTTGAGATCGAGAATAGTTCAAACTTCCTTACAGTATGACTTACCTTTACGTAGGCTGCTCTGGATACTCTCCTCTTTGTCTTCCGCCACCCCTGGTTTAAATTTTTCTAGAATTCTAAAATAAATTAATGTACATTTTAACTAGCTAACTTAATGTTCAAATGTACATTAATTTATTTTTTGCGCATATATGTGTACACGTCTCTTGATGTGTGTATGTGTTTGTGTGTTGTTGCGTGAACTCAATGGCACTCGTATTTATCATTTATGGTTTTGGCTACTTTCAGTAAGAGGGATCACCGTTATTCACACATTCTCTTACACTCTCTAGTTAATTAGGCTGCCTGCCTGCTTACGTGTTGTATACACATCGTTTGATTATTTCCTATGTGCTGTAATCTGTTCTTTGTTCTTGACGAAGGCCTTGTATCCGACGTGAGAGTTTAATTAATTTTTTTTGTGTGCATTGCATTTGCGGTAACTGAGCTATACCTGTGAATGTGTATCTACAAATGATTATTGATGATGTTGGTGAGCATGTGTGCGCTTTAAATATATATTTCGTGCGACATAATTACCTTCTGCCCATACAAGTATTTGGGGGCAGCTTTGATGAAGAACTGGATTTAGATACAAGAATCATATACAGAATCATCATCAAGACTGTCCTGGGGACTCATCCCTTCCTCCACACCACCCATCCACAAATGCTTTCTCTCTTAACAATCACACACTTGTACAGACGTTTGTCATATCTCAGTTTCTCACTTCTCTCCTATTTCTCTTTCTTACACTTTCCCTTACATAAATATCTGCTATCCCCTCCTCAATTCAATTAACCCACTATGACCTTTTGGCAAGGAAACAAGTTTCTTTCAGACAGACTGTGATGGGAGCGACGTTCTATAAAGGACATGCTACATTATGACCTTTTTCTCGAAACAATCACACATTTTATTCCTCATCTCTCAGTTCCTCTCTCACTTGCAGACATTCTATTTCTCCCTCTTACACACTCACCCACTCTCATATACATAACTAACATCATTTCCTCCACCCCACTAACCGATAATGACCATATATCCTCCCACACACTTTAACCATCGACTGTCACCCTCGCACATCGAATCTACCACATGACCCCACCATTGGTTCTTGCCATACTTTACAAAGATGGATGTAACGAACATATACTCCCATCATCCTAATAGTGACAGACGAAGGCAAGTCACAACAAGATATGATCGGTTTCATATACAAAATATACCGATAAGATGCCTCTCTCTCTCCTGCGATTCTACAATTCTCACAGGCCACCCAAGTTGTATAGGCTCGCTGCTACACATTATACACGTCAACCTTTTCAACAGGTCTGAATAATAATTGTTGCTAGCACGTACTGGTACCTGGCCAGGTATAACAAAGTGGGGGACAGAGCGGTTTGGAGTTGTTTGAATCCTGGTAAGGCCTATGTTTTTTTTAAAAATGGGGTGTGGGAGGGGTAGGTGTGAGGATGGCTGTGTTTTGTGTGTGGTTGGGGGGAGGGGCATGGTGTGATTTGGAAATAAAATCCAGCCTGTCGGGGCAGGAGGCCTTTTTTTTCAGTCTCATAAATCCCCGTGGCCGACTCAATAAGAATGACGTTTTAATGCTAGTTTAATTACCCAGACAATACCATCAGTTTTTGTCAGAATAATGTCAGTAGTTGTTACATGGGTAATATACGTAGTTATTTTATGGATAACATCAGTAGTTGGTACCTGAGTGATATCAATAGTTGGTTCAAGAATAATATCAGTATTTGTTTTATGTATAATATCAGTAGTTGGTACCTGAGTGATATCAATAGTTGGTTCAAGAATAATATCAGTATTTGTTTTATGTATAATATCAGTAGTTGGTACCTGAGTGATATCAATAGTTGGTTCAAGAATAATATCAGTATTTGTTTTATGTATAATATCAGTAGTTGGTACCTGAGTGATATCAATAGTTGGTTCAAGAATAATATCAGTATTTGTTTTATGTATAATATCAGTAGTTGGTACCTGAGTGATATCAATAGTTGGTTCAAGAATAATATCAGTATTTGTTTTATGTATAATATCAGTAGTTGCTGCTTGGACAATCCAGCAGTTGTTACCTGAACAATCCCGAAGAATGTGTTGAGAGAAACAAAGAAATAGAGATGTCATGACGAGAGTAGACATGCGTAAAGAACTTTTGACAGACAGTCAAATATTTTAGACATTTAAAAAGACACGATACTTTATTGAAAACAATACTGGACGGGAAGGTCTAAGGTCGGCGGACAAGAGGCGAGCAGCAGTGTAAATGTAAGAGAAACTTCAAAAGATGGACTAATGTCATTCTGGCAAAGTGTATTGTCAAGACAAGAGACAGAGGGCATTAGATATCCATTGCAGCTAACTTTAGTTGCTGAGACAGCACTTGAAATGAATTGAACCTGGATAATATAGGTATAAAATGGTGAAGGCAGTCCTATAGTATATTTAACCACGGGTCCGGAATTTAGTGTTAAAGAGATTTATTAATACTAAATTACAGCATCTGTGAGATGGGATGACCATTTCCTTTCATCGTTACATTTTCTTTCCATTAGTGCAAGTCATGTATTCATTTACAGTTGAGTCAACTGGAGAGTGCCTTTTGCGGGACATGCCTTTTGCGATCCTGTACCATTGCCATGAAAAATGAGTGCTTTACCACTATACTAATCTAATGCTTCTGGTACTCGGACAATATTAGTAGTTGTTCCCTGAATAATATCAGTAGTTGTTCCCTGGATAATATCAGTTGTTCCCTGAATAATATCAGTAGTGTGAACATAAACAATAGCATACGTTTTACCTAGATAATATTAGTAATTGGTGACGGGATAAGTAGCTGGTTCTTGGGCAATATTAATTGTATTTGCCTGTACTTCCATGTTGACTGGGATGCAGTTAGTCTTTTCTGCTGACTCCTTCCTGACAGCTGGATCTTTTGTGGTGTGTTTATATTGTTGTCCAACTGCCTTGGTTAGTATAGTCAGGGAAAAGGCTACAGGAGTAAACCTAGAGCAAAAATCTGGAGAGAAGAACCTTAAGGTAAGTTTATCGTTAGACGTGTCATGACCATTCTCTGGCATCACATACATGGCTTCAAACGTACATACCCTCTCTGTTTTAGAGTTAGAAATAATAGAATGGTTGAGATGGAGTTTGTCCAAAGCAGGCAAGGCACATTCCCCACAATAGTTGTTCATGATAGAAGGAATATGAATATGCAAAACGTTTAAAATTTGACACGTAGAATGTAAGGACTGTATGCAAAAAAGATTGTTTTACGAAAACGGTGATTTGAAATAAACAGCTTTTATATAGATACTATCAGTAGTTGGTATCAGGATAATATCAGTATTTGGTGCCGTGATGATATCAGTAATTAGTGCCGTGATGATATCAGTAATTGGTACCAGTATGATATCAGTAATTGGTACCAGGATGATATCAGTAATTGGTGCCGTGATGATATCAGTAATTGGTACCAGGATGATATCAGTAATTGGTGCCGTGATGATATCAGTAATTGATGCCGTGATGATATCAGTAATTGGTACCGGGATGATATCAGTAATTGGTGCCGTGATGATATCAGTAATTGGTGCCGTGATGATATCAGTAATTGGTGCCGTGATGATATCAGTAATTGGTACCAGGATGATATCAGTAATTGGTGCCGTGATGATATCAGTAATTGATGCCGTGATGATATCAGTAATTGGTACCGGGATGATATCAGTAATTGGTGCCGTGATGATATCAGTAATTGGTACCGGGATGATATCAGTAATTGGTGCCGTGATGATATCAGTAATTGGTACCGGGATGATATCAGTAATTGGTGCCGTGATGATATCAGTAATTGGTGCCGTGATGATATCAGTAATTGGTACCAGGATGATATCAGTAATTGGTGCCGTGATGATATCAGTAATTGGTACCGGGATGATATCAGTAATTGGTGCCGTGATGATATCAGTAATTGGTACCGGGATGATATCAGTAATTGGTGCCGTGATGATATCAGTAATTGGTGCCGTGATGATATCAGTAATTGGTACCAGGATGATATCAGTAATTGGTGCCGTGATGATATCAGTAATTGGTGCCGTGATGATATCAGTAATTGGTACCGGGATGATATCAGTAATTGGTGCCGTGATGATATCAGTAATTGGTGCCGTGATGATATCAGTAATTGGTACCAGGATGATATCAGTAATTGGTGCCGTGATGATATCAGTAATTGGTGCCGTGATGATATCAGTAATTGGTGCCGTGATGATATCAGTAATTGGTACCAGGATGATATCAGTAATTGGTGCCGTGATTATATCAGTAATTGGTGCCGTGATGATATCAGTAATTGGTGCCGTGATGATATCAGTAATTGGTGCCGTGATGATATCAGTAATTGGCACCAGGATATGTTATGTTTCTTTGGAAACATAAGTAGTTGCTATATAGATATTGCTATAGTTGTTATCGCTCAATGCCATTCTCACGCAAAATACAGGTCATCACCTGTTGTTAACCTGTGCCATACAGTGTATTGGCGATTGTCGACGTCACTTGCAACAATCTTTTCCTTACGACAGCAAGCTTTTTGCACTCACTAAGTAGGTGTCTATAACTGTTTCATCAAGGCGAGAGCAGTGTCTGCACAAGGTCAAGTGTTGAGGTTTGATGCGGTTTAAGTGGCTCTAGTGTCATTTTCTATGTAGTCTATTTAGGACATCATTATTTTTGGGCTGTGACATTTCGCAAAATACACTGCGACCCTATGTTCCTTTCGCTCGCCTATTTAGCCTATGTAAATGTGGAGCTGCTATAGTGTTTATCATTTTCTTGTTTAGAGGCTCCTGTTTGTGGCAGTCTATCCACTATTTCGTTTCTTGGTATCCCACCATGTTCAGGTAAACCATTGCAGAGCAACGTCAATCGTATGGGCTGTGATTATGTTGTCGATTACCCTTTTTACCCAAAACATCATTTTGTGTGTGAATGGGGAGTGTTGGATTGCCTCCAGTACCAACACGAAGTCACTAATAATCAGCACCTGAAGGGATACCAATTTCTTTAGGTCAAACTGTTGGTGCAAAATCTGATCGAATGTTTTTATTGTCTCGGCTTCCGGTTCATCATTTGAACGGTTTTCGGGATCAAGATGCTGAGTAGCGCATGAGATGCAGTGGTCAGCGACCCATAGCTGACTGCTAGCGTCAGGGCCAGCGAACCATAGCTGCTAAGACCCTTTTACACCTCCACGCGGTGATCCTGAATAAAAGGCTGCAGCAGGGCAGACTGGATAAGGAGAAGGGATCAAAGAGGGAATGCTAACCCGGTACTCAAAAAATACTTGCTGAAGTCGGATGTGTTGAACCGAAAGGTGCAAATATCGCAGCCAAGCTGTAAACTACAACACAACGCATTCCGTTCTCTGGACTACATTCTGCTACTTGCCCTTTCAGTATTTGGTAGTGGGAGATTGAGAACGAACGAAGAAGAAGAATAACGGTTTTCGCCGCATGAATCACAAAACTCCAACAAGTATAAGGATCTATCCGGGTATTTCAAATAGATAACATAACCTGCAAACAAAGAAGATTTGAAAACTGATCAATCCGTACAGTCCAGGACTTGTCTTTAAGTCACATGTCCTTAGACTTTAGGATGGTAATTGTAGTTTATTTGTTGGCCCCCTTTTCTATTGGGTGTGTTTTAATAACTGGCAGGTAGTAGCTTTCCCAAGTGGGTGGTCCATAAAACGTGTTTTATATTTCTCTCTCCTCTGGTACACGGTGTATATGGTTTTCCTCTTTTGCTTTATCCGGAGGAAACAATTGCCTTAGTTTCTTTGTTGTTTTTTAGAGTGTATGTATACCTTATTTGTGTGCCCATTCTCTTGTCTTTTGCATCTCTCTATCGCTTCAGTCAGTGCCCTTTTTCTCCGGATATACAATTGTTATATATATTGATCTCTATCTCGCACTCTGCAGGTGGTGTTGATCTCATTCCCCCTCACCCCCCCCCCCCCGCCCCAGCCCAACCGAGTCCACCAAATTAACCTGAGAACTCGATTCTGCACCTGGTCAACAAATGAGATGTTGTTAGTACTCGCAGTGACCTGCTTGGAAAGGCTATTGTCCATCACTGATTGCAGATATCCTAGGTAATGTTGTCGAAGACTTTATTAGCTGCCCAGTTTGTGCTAGCAAATATTTTGATTAGGTTTAATCGATTGCTTACTTTTCCTCTAAAATTGCAGATGTGTCTCTGTAGTTTCAATTGTGTACCTAGTTTAACTCCCAGATAAACTGAGATATTGACTTTAACCATATTGCGTTCAAAAATAAGTGCCGTTGAAATTTATATGAATTTTCTCAATAGTTCAACTTGGATTTTGCATGATCCCCTATTTTCATTACAACGTTAAAGTGTTAATCAGAAACACTATGTAGACACTATGTAGACACTATTTAGACACTATGTAGACACTATGTAGGCACTATGTAGGCACTATGTAGGCACTATGTAGACCCTATGTAGGCACTATGTAAGCACTATGTCAGCTGCATGGATTGATCAAAACAGACGTTTTCTCTATTTCCCTGGGCCCACAGTTATCGTTTAAACACAAAGTGTTTTTACAGTACTTCCGTTAATTGATAGTAAAATAAGAACCGCAGGTGTATCTTCATTTATCTTAAAGATAAAAGCAAATTGTTTTTCCTTATAAATGTGCATTCAGATCTATAATATAATGTAAGAACTGTGTGTTTACAGAAAATGATGTAACTAATGTTTGTGTTTGTGTGTCAGTGTTTTATAAAAATTAGATTTTATGTTCCAAGCTTCATGTGAAGTTTACGCATGTATTAATTAATGTCCATTTTGCTTTTACATATACGTAGAATGTTTCACCCTAACCAGATTCGGATGACTCAAAGAGATTGATGACTCTTGTCGGCTGATTGAATCTCAAACCATCTTAAAGTAAATAATTTTACTTGCAACCACTTTAGTTCAAACTGATTCTTTATGATTTAAGTATTAATGGTGCGGTAGCAATCTTAAACACCTATGGCCATGCTCCTGGATTACTTTGTCAATGTGAAGCGACTTTGTTCTGTGTGTATTCTTTAAAAGTGACAAAAATTCAGATTTGATGTGCATTTCCGTAATTTGAATATGTTACCTTGTTAGCCAGTATTTGATCTCGTCTTTAGTACTTGTTGATGTCGGGACATTGTCTCCCAGTACCACTGTAATATGGTAGGAAGCGTTGTCGATTACGACAAAGAAAGGTTTATCTAATGACCGAAGTACAGTTTTCTCAAGTCACTCTCTAAGTATTGGGCCATTCAGCTCTGAATGATAGTCTCAATTGCTGGTAGATTTTAAAAGTAAGATGCGTTCACCATTCTACTTCAAGCTATTGTCTGCTACCTGCATGGACTACCAGTCGCTGTACATGTTACTTTGCACAACTCCATTCTGCCAGTTGTTACCGTATGTTCCAAACCGCCTGTTCTCATGATATACCCGCCCCATCCCCACCCCCCCCCCCTCCCCCACACACACAAAGATGACTGTCTAGTCACGATTTTTTGCCTAAGCTGTCTTTTTGTCTGTCTCTTCAAGTGCCACGATAGCCTTCTTTGCAGTCCATCGAATTCTGAAAATGCTGCTGTAAAACCGCATTTCGTTGCCTCCAATGATCCGTGTGCTTTAGTTGTTGATTGTCCATTACTTTCTGCTGCAGGTCCGTACTAGTTTCATATAGCCTCCAAGAACTCTCTTCATTAATTCCAGCGATATAGTTTACGCAAGATTTTCCCCAATTCTGGACGACTTATTTTGCCTGGGTTATTCTGTTCTTTATTTCACAATTGCTTCCCCCATCAGATGCCATGTGGGTGCCCAAGTATTTAAATGTGTATATTTGTCTTGGTTCCGTCTTGTTCACTTTGATATATCATTTATGTGAGCTGTGTACTTAGCTACTAACATTACTTCTGATTTCTTTTGATTTAAGCTTAGGCCTTCATTTTCGCGTTAAAGTGTTATGCTGACCATATCTAGTAAGCCTGACTCATTCGCCGCTATCAACACGGTGTCATCAGCGTAGAGCAAGTTGTTTATGTTCTGTCCACCGACTGATATTCCTGGCATTGCCTCTAAGGATCGTAAGATAAATTCACTGTACATAGAAAACAGATCAGGAGACATCACAAATCTCTGCCTCTTTACACTTTTTTTATCAGCCTAAAGTTTCCAACTTGGTTATTTATTCGTATAGCCGCAGTTTGAACTCAATTCATGTTTTGAATAATTCTCAGGTCTCTGCCATTGACACGCAGGTTTTTCAGCATATGGATCAATCCCGTGTGCTTCACCTTGTTGAATGCCTTGGTATAGCCTATCAAGCACATATACAAGTATAAATATGTTTTAATCTATATGGCTCTCCCGATTATTGTTATAATTATAAATATAGTGTTGTTTGTGTCCATGCCTTCCATGAGGCCGTATTATTCGTCGCCTATTTCTGATTTTATTATATTCTTCACTTTTCTTATGATGATTCATTGAAGTATATTTGTCATGTGACTCGTACGGCCAATAGCACGGCGGTCTTCTCATTCAATTGTCTTGGTTTCTTTGGCAGTGCTATGAAAATCGACTTCATCAATTTAGCCTTAATTTTGTTATCACCTTTATTCCAAAATTTCCCATGGCTGGAATTTCCTCTTTCCTTTCCTTTCTTTTTGTGTTGTATAGCGCCTTGTACCTATATCGCCAATATTGATGACTCGGGTTCCAATACGGTTTTATTTACTGTGAGTGTCCTGTGGAATTTATTTGTTTGCATCTGTTACGATGGTGACACCTATATGTTTGATGTCATCCTTTTTTCGTAATTTACTAAAGTCAAGATCAGTTTCACGGCCATAGCGAAAACAGTCAGCTTTCCAGAAATGCTTTGATATGCCTCGAACAATCCATTCCCTCTGTGGTGTTTCAATAATATTTCAGATATGACGGTGATCACTTCCAACATCTTCCACCACTTCGCAGGCTCTGTAGCCTAAAGTTGGGGCCGTTACACATCCCCTCAATCCTTATACCTTTTTAAAAAACTTAACTGGCGGTATCCCAGATTTGCATTAAAATCACCCGCTAACGCCGTTTTCTTTGATCAATTTGTTCAAATTCAGGTAGGCATGCCTTTAAGGAGAGGTGCGGGAAGGAGGTGGGGGGCAGTAATTGTTATGCAGTGTGTATTTTGTGTTATCAGTGTGCCGTAACTTGATTGTTTCATGGTAAATATCCTCCACATAATTGTTAGTTAAAACGATTTACGTATCATTCCTCACCAGGGTCATAACGTTACATCTATGCAGTACGTTACCTGTGATGTTAATTTGTAGTATCGTTTCCTGGAGAAGGACTATGTAGATTTGGTGGTCGAGTAGTATTGTATTCTATTCTTTTTTCCGGCTCGCTTTCTCTGAGCTTCTGCGATGCTGGTTCGCTCTGCGATCTGTGTGATACTAGCGCGTTATGTAGAAAGGTCCTCAGCAAGAATCTTTCAGAACGTGACATCGATGTTGAAGCTTTCCAGAGACGTTTGTTAAGAGTCTCTGCTCCGACTCTTCTTCCCCCAACCACCCTCGTCAAAGTATCTGACTGTTCTGAGCTCACCATATAGAAGCTGCTTGGTGAGGGGATTATCGCGCATGGGAACAACACGTCCCGTTCTCCATCTGGGCTTTTGCAGAAGCATATAGATGTTAAACATGTTTGACATGTCAAGAATTTCAGAGTAAGGCACGTGTTCCTGATAAGTCTGGAAACGATTTACCTGCCTAACACATCTGCTATTCACTGGTCGTGTTTCGCAGGTGGGCAACAAAATGGTTTTCATTACATCATGATATACGTTTACCTTGGTGGCGACACTCATGCCGTTTCGGTTAGAGACGTTTGCTTGTAGCTCTTTAAACGCAGAACATGCTTTTGCAATCCTGATTTTTTCCTCAGAGTTAATATTCACCTCTTTGGTAAAGCTACTGCCTAGGTAGGTGAGGAGATCGACGGCCTGGGGACGTTGGTTTTTTATGGTGATATTTGGTTCGCAGTACGGCTTTCCAGAAGCAGGCTGATAGAGTACCTCAGTTTTCCTAGTGTTGATTGTAAGACCAACATTACTGCAGGCCAAAACTCCGTGTTCTGATCAGACGTTGAGGGAACAGTCGTCAGCGAGCAAAAAATCCCAGATGGTGGTCGCCTTCACCATGGTGTAAGACTTCAGGCGTCTGGGATTGAACAGCTGACCATACGTAATGCACCTGACATGTATGCCATTAGCAGCACCATGCTCATCATCAGAGAGAGAGTTGCTACAAAGACCACGCTAAAGCGTCTCGGTGCTAGCAGCCATCCCTGTTTGACTTTCTTGTTGATTGGGAAGCTAAAGACAATTCTTCTTCGTGCAGTACTCGAGCCGTCATGCCATAATGGAACTGGGGGACAACTGTAGTGAATATGTCGGGGGAACCAAACTTCGTCAAGATTTGTCAGAGACAGTGTCAGAGGCTTTGGTCAGATCGGCAAAAACTGTACAGGGCCCAATGCTGGCTTGACACATTCTCCTGGTGTTGACGTACACATCGACCAGCTCAAAAACCACACTGACTTTCTGGGAGTAAGCTCTGCTCAAGATGACTAATTAGATAGTTGAGCAGGACCCAGTCCTTAATTTTGCTGGACATTGACAGGGAAGAGATTAATTTGTACTTATCGCAGGAGCTATTATTTTCATTTCGCTTAAACAATTGACCAATGGAGACATCGTGCAGGTCCTGACGTATCTGTCGTCATCCTGAATTGAAAGAAACATGTGTGTCAGTCGTTGCAGTATCTGACATCGAGGCATTGCGTTAGAGATTTCGCTAATTGCTTTTTTGAACTCATCAATGCTTGAAGGATTGTCGAGCCTACCATTGGTCGTGACCTGTGATTTTCGTCAGTGGCTTGCTCGCTGACAAGTGGACGATAGATGAGAAAACAATAAAGCCATTGGTTAGTGTTTGGATTGGTAACAGCCAGAGCAAATTCCACACGCCGGTATATACTGCACTGTCACCTTATAGAGGCTCCAAATTGCTCCTGTCTGGTTATGCCGCCAGGTACTCAGTCGCCCCCAAATCAAACTAAGTAAACAACAGGGTCACCAACGAAAAGATGCTGCTATGGGCAATCTTGTGCAGGAAAGGCCATATGCTAGAGGCTTGCTATCTACCGGACAGCAACTTCCACAGGGACCCCTGCACTCTGTACCAATATTAGCATCAACATCCATCTGATATAAATGGTATGAGTCCAGACCCTACATTGACCCCTTGCTACATAGATAATGCAAGCTGTTGCTGTCTGCATAATATCCTTAGCTGCTACCTGGATAACACAGGCAGTTGCTACCTGGATAACACAGGCAGTTGCTACATGGATAACACAGGCAGTTGCTACATGGATAACACAGGCAGTTGCTACATGGATAACACAGGCAGTTGCTACCTGGATAACACAGGCAGTTGCTACCTGGATAACACAGGCAGTTGCTACCTGGATTACATGAGTAGTTGTCACCTGGATACTACCAACAGTTGCTGCCTTGGAAATATGAGGAATTGTCAGATAAATAATATCGGTAGTTGTTACTAGAATAATATCAGTATTTGGTATCTGGATAATGTCAGTATTTGAGGCCTGGAGAATATAAGTAGCAAGAAGTTGGGCAATATCATTTGTAGTTGTCGGTGCTTTTTTTTTTGACTGGGATGGAGGAAGACTTGTCTACTACCTCAGTCATCGTGGATGAAACTGCCATTAACATTAATGTTTCATAATTAGGCCTACAAATGAAACCATTTCCGGTATAAAATAAAATACACATTTTTCATCAAATTCCCATTCAGTTAAATTATATTAGCACTACACGTTTACATATCTGCCTTCTAATATTTCCCTGCAAAAAAAAAGCGCGTTTTCCAGAAGGGACAAGGAAACGAAAAATAGTTATATAAACAAATATGTTGTGTCTACCAGATGCCCGACGGCAGATTACGTTTGTTATAGATTACGTTTTAAGGAATATCAAGTTTACTGATGGAGTGTTTTATCACACTAGTGATATCTTGCCGCAGGTTCTCATTCCGTAACAGATATCTCCACACCCATTCAGCTTCTACTTTCTACAGCTCTTATTTTAGTTTATTTTTTTTATATAAAGACTTGCGTCACATATGTGTTCCATAGAGTAAATAAAAGAAGTAAATAATATAATTACTGGAATACACAAAGCGTTATATTGTGATATAATTACTGGAATACACAAAGCGTTATATTGTGATATAATTACTGGAACACACAAAGCGTTATATTGTGATATAAATACTGGAACACACAAAGCGTTATATTGTGATATAAATACTGGAACACACAAAGCGTTATATTGTGATATAATTACTGGAACACATAAACGTTATATTGTGATATAAATACTGGAGCACACAAAGCGTTATATTGTTATATAATTACTGGAACACACAAAGCGTTATATTGTGATATTATTATTGAAATACACAAAGCGTTTTA
The DNA here is from genome assembly GCA_036924085.1 of Ariolimax columbianus. Lineage (NCBI taxonomy): Eukaryota > Metazoa > Mollusca > Gastropoda > Stylommatophora > Arionidae > Ariolimax > Ariolimax columbianus. The sequence goes on from JAVGWX010000001.1 coordinate 145,776,736, forward strand.
TTGTGATATAATTACTGGAACACACAAATCGTTATATTGGGATATAAATACTGGAACACACAAAGCGTTATATTGTGATATAATTACTGGACACACAAAGCGTTATATTGTGATATAAATACTGGAACACACAAAGCGTTATATTGTGATATAATTACTGGAACACACAAAGCGTTATATTGTGATATAATTACTGGAACACACAAAGCGTTATATTGTGATATAAATACTGGAACACACAAAGCGTTATATTGGGACATAATTACTGAAACACACAAAGCGTTATATTGTGATGGAAATACAAGCAGGAACTCGCAAAGTGTTTTATTGTTACAGACTTACAATGGCAAACAAAGGGCTTTATTTCTTTATATTTACGAGACGTGCTCAAATGAAACCGGAGCAAACTAAAACAAGTGAACATACGTACGATGTGCATGATGACGGCACTTCTGGTGTAAACGGCATATACCAATTGTCAAGATTGCAAAATTTCATTATCCTCCGACTCATAGTTTCTTCAGCAGACCACTGAAAACATGGCCGTGTGCTACCGAATCCGTCCAGAGTTGATTAGCGAACTGGGGATTCGGTTTCAAACATCCCTCCCCCCACCCCCCTCCCCCACCCCACCCCATCCCTGGCGTGAAAGACATGCATCACCATACTGGGCGTTCATTCGCCAATGACAATGAATTTTTATGGGTTTCCCCCCTTCGCTGATAACATAACTCTGCTATTCTTTGGTGCATGTCAGTTGTGAGGTGGCCATCTTTTAATTGCAATTATAACGTTATGCTTTTCGGCTGCACAATGATGGCACGTGCAGTACACCAGTGACATCCTTAGCAACCATATTAACAAGTTACAATGCAAAGACATGGTTTATCTCATTTCTATCCCACTTTTAAAGTTTTCATTTGAATCCACCTTGAAACATCCGAATCCATTTAGTGAATACCCAATTCCAACGATCCGCCATATGGAAGAAATTAATCGCAGGCTAATTGTTGAATTGGCACCGGAAAAATTTGCGGCGTCAAGTTTAAAGTTGAACTCGGTGCGACGCCTCTTTCATACACCAGACTCTGAAATACATGAAACGATAACACAACAAACTGTGCTGACTCACAACTTTCAGCTAGTTCGGACAAAATATTGCTCACACTTTCAATCATGAGGGTCAGAATAAGGTGCAGGAGACGTCTTATGTTGATGCGGTTTTCTTTATCTCGTAATTTTAAATGTTCTGGGTAAATGTTTGTAGTGTTTGTTTCCAGGAATTTGGTAATAATGTGCACGTGTGTGTGTGTGTGTGTGTGTGTGTGTGTGTGTGGATCTGGATGTGTGAATGAGTACATGAATAGGGACATCGTGAGTGAGTTAATAAAAGAATGAATATTGGTACACCATATGACTGTACATTCAGGTACTATTACATTGTATAAAACACTTTTTTTATGCACAATATAATATGAACCTGTATTTCACAAGACGGTATAGAAGAAAAATGAATTTATGGTGTGCTAGTAAAGCTCTCAGTAACCGAACTCTTTTTGTCCATAGCATCATTGGTTCCGTATTCACGTGTTCAATATTTACCAGACTTTCTTGGAATCTAAACACGTACACATTGCGAGGATTGATCATACTTATGCTCTCTATTTATCTATTATTCACGCTGAAGTCGGATGCACTGGGCCGAAAGGCGCAAAATAAAAACCCCAGTGCAACGCACACCCGCCTTGAGGAATAGAAAAATAAGGCGAACGCAAACAAAAACAAAAAATGTATCTATCCAATTTACGACAAATTAGCCGACCTTTATTTCAATAAATAAGGGATAGTGTAGAACATAACATTCCTCACCCCCCCCCCTTCCCCACCGCCCCCTACCTCCCCCTCCTCCAATTTCCTAGGGAAAAAACAGGGAGACCCCAAAGAAAACGTTTTTGTGCTCGGTTTATACAGCTGTCGGTTAACATTATAACGTTTTGGTGGAATACTCTTTGTCAGTTATACACATTTTAAACAGAAATGATGCTAAAGGAGCATACAAGGTTGTCAAAGAACTGGTAACACCAAGATAATGCAGGAACCTTATGATCCATGATAAAAGCTGCAAGTGCCTTATTGAGGAAAATGACGTACTGGCACGATGGACAGAGTACTGTTCCGAGCTATATAACTATGAAGGGCGAAACGAACCTGAGAAAACAATATCCCCAACACCAACAAATATAGAGAATAACCAACTGATAACGAAGGAAGAAGTAATTGCAGCGGTAAAGACATTGAGAAGAGGGAAGGCGGCCGGCGTGGACAATATTCCAGCAGAGATCTTACAGGCAGGTGGAGAGGTAGTGGTGGACATCTGCACATCTGCAACAAAATATGGGCGACAGGAAACTGGCCGGACTTATGGACGAAATCAATAGTTATACCGTTACATAAGTCTGAAAACCTAAAGCTATGCCAAAATTACGGAACAATAAGCCTCATCAGCCACCCTAGCAAGGTCATGCTTAGATTAATCCTCGACCGATTGAAACCCCAAGCAGAGAACATCATTGCCGAGGAGCAAGCAGGGTTCAGACAGGGAAGAAGCACTACAGAACAGATATTTAATTTAAGGCTGCTAAGCGAGAAATATCTAGAACAGCAGCAAAAACTGTATCATGTGTTTGTGGATTTTAAGAAGGCGTTTGATAGGGTATAGCATAAAGCGCTTTCGCAACCACGAGGATGTAAAATATCAACGGAAATATTATAACGGTCCTTGAACACCTGTATGACAAGGCGTCTATGGCAGTTCTTGTGAATGGGAGGTGAGGAGACTGGTTTCGCACATCAGTTGGTGTGAGACAGTGGTGTACACTCTCTCCAACTCTTTTCAATATATTCCTTGAAGGAATTATGAGTGAGGCACTTGGAGGTCATGCTGGTACTGTCAAGATAGGGGGCCGAACGATTACTAACCTTCGTTTTGCAGATGATATCGACGGGTTGGCGGGTTCAGAAGCAGAACTCCAGGAATGGGTCAGAAGGCTCGATGAAACAGCTCTTGACTATGGTATGGAGATAAATGCTGGAAAGACCAAATTAATGACCAACAACGCCACGGGCTTCAACAGCAAGATAAAAGCTAACGGTCAGGAACTCGAAGTAGTTGACCGTTTTAAATATCTTGGGTCGATTGTCAGTGATGAAGGATCAAAATGTGAGGTGTTGGCCAGAATTGCACAGACAATAGCGGCGCTTGCACGGCGTAACAAAATCTGGCAAGATAAACGGTTAGCACTAAGCACGAAAATCAGATTAATGCGTACACTGGTCCTGTCAATATTCCTCTATGCGTGTGAGACATAGACAGTTACAGCTAACCTTCAACGAAGGATACAGGCCTTGGAGATGAGATGTTTCCGAAAACTTTTAAACGTCACGTACAAAGATCAAGGAAATACGAGATAGAATTACAACAGCAATAGGGCCTTTCGAAGATCTCTTGGTAACTGTCAAAAGAAGAAAACTCACTTGATACGGTCACATATCGAGATCAAATAATCTTGAAAATACAATCCTCCACGAAAAGGTGCATGGCAGACGACGAAAAGGTCAGCCCAAAAAGAGATGGGAGGACAACATAAAAGAATGGACCAGTCTCCGACCAGAAGAGTCACAGGCAGCGGCATCTGACAGAGAGGGGTGGCGTGGGGTTGTGAGGATGTCTTCATGTGGGCCTGCCCAACGACCTAACCTGACCTGACACATTTTAACACTACAGAATTAATGTGAAAAACAAACGAATCTTTTGGAATTATAAACAACAGCTTGATATGATTATAATCCACATTTTTTAGATTTCCCAAGATCAATGTTTTTTGCGTTAAGACAAGCACCGGACGAAAGGAAACAAAGAAACACCAAACGTCGACTGCAGGTGAAAACAGGTGTAAAAAACATCAAAGCAGGTTTCTAAACATATCATACGCAGGGACTGTGCAGTTTAAAAGTGTAGAGATATGATGTTAAAATTTGATGTAACTTGAAAATTTCTTTAGACACGAGAAACATTTCATTTTTTCTTATTAAATTCTTGACCCTATTGGTGCGGCTGAGTGGCAGAGCGAATCGGTCGTTTGTTTCTTACGATTTAGGTGGGTTAAAATGCGGCGATGACCCGTTACATTCTACCCGGCGGTAAATTGGTATCTGAATTTCTATTACGAAAGAAAGTGATAAAAGAGGCTGGTCATTCTACCTCACAATTAGATGAAACACAGTACAATGAAGTCTCTAACCACTTTATTCCCGACGACAGTATCTAAAATATAACTAAATCTCCTTTACACTGCTCAAGTTTAACTTGTATAATGCTGTAAGGAAATCACATGAAAATCTTTGAAACGCCATACCAAGTTGTACATTTATGCTATACAAAATGAACAGGTGCATGCATATCTTAGGCAACATTTCATTAACGGAAGAAGTAGAGTTCATGTGGTAGGGTTGTTCAAGTTTAAGCTCAGCAAAAGTGTTCATTAGGCATAAGACGATGTGTTTTGTTAGCTTGAGCAGATGCTATGCTAAACAAATAGAGAGTATGAATAGTATTTGTCTGACAAAATCGAATAAAAAAACGTCCTACCTTTCGAGAAGATCACATTCCAGAACCAGAAACTAGATAGACTGAGTAGCGACAATTTGTACCACAGTGGCACTATTCAAGAGCTATATTTGTATGCACTTTGACATTAAATCTACAGCAAACTGTACGTTTAAGACTGTTGTAATCTCTACCACTATATACAGATGCCATCTAAGAGCCACGTGGATTCTCCAGGAAATGATAAAGAAAAAAAACATTGGCTGTTGTTTTCAGTGAATAATCAGAAATACTTTGGTATGACTTTACGTTGATCACTTGTTTATATTCATGGAGAGAGAAAAAGAGAAATAGAGAGAGAGAGAGAGAGAGAGAGAGGGAGAGTGAGTGAGAGAGAGCACGGGGAAGAGAGCTACAGTCCTTTTAATTCATGAACAAGGTCCGATATAATTTTGTACTAAACTGCATGTCTGATTTTTCGCATGCAGCCTTAGAATATACATGACGCTAAAACATTGATATTATTTAGTCCATATATGATAAGAATTTTGCACATCGGCGAATTCTTTTAATCTTTTAGGACCTTTGCAAAGAAATGGCATTACATTTTAAGATTGTACAGTACGCAGCTTAATTTCTCGTCGTATTTTGTTCATATGCGTATCTCCTTAATGTCTTGAGAGATCAATTGATTGTTTGTGTTGCCCTTTATGTACAATCGTAAAAATGGCACCAATATGCAACAGTTAGTACAGCCCTTCGGTCACTATTAAACCCCAAGGTTGTATCAAATGTGTAGCTAATTTTGTGTTGCTTAAATCATTTAAATTTTGAAATGTATTTATTGTCTTTGTATGTACACTTAATTGTTTTGATAAACATACGCTAATGCAGCCAAGTCTGCTAATCAGTATGTCCACAAAAGATTATATTAATCATTCGAAATATGTCGATTCAAAGAGGTTGATAATTGTTACTGGCTGGGCAAATTGTAATCCGTCTCGTTGACAGTACTGTCCTTCCTCCCGGAGCATGTGTTCAACACACTTCTTCCAGAACTGAATGTCTATTTTTGAAAGGTACTCACGTGTCAGCACTTCAACATCACACATTTTAAATGTCCTGTTCTGTTCGGCAACTTGTCCTTTGACTTAAGCCCACACAAGCTCTGTAGGGTTTAGATGCGCGTGATATGCAGGCAGTTGCAGAGAAGTGTGACCGTACTCTTCAATGATTTTGTCAGTATGATACACATTTGTCTTATCTGTCTTCCTCACAAGCTGCAACAACCCGGGCTTCAAGTACGTGTCGTCGAATTAACTTTTTCCTTAGCTAGTAATGTCCTCATTTGAGCTTTTGTATTTTATGCAATTGATACTTTGTCTTCCTCTGTTACTGCATTGTGATAGGATCCATTTTCCATTCCTAGGGATGGAGTCTATCCAAAATTGGAAGCAGATCATTCGTCACCCAGTGCCTGAAAATATATACTAAATATTTCAGTGTGTTAGTCTCTACCATCGGTACTTTTTTATTGGAAATTAAGTTCAGTTTCATGGACAAGTTCTTTTTCAATGCTTCCGACATACGTTAGTATAATGTGCTGCCCTTTGCTGCTTGGGATGTGTTGTTTCTGTTCATCGTCAACTGATTGCCATTCTTTACCATAGGTGTGGTGAGCATTAGCCCAGGATTCGTCCAAGTTATCATAGCCTTCTCTACGCCATTCACGTATCTATTTAAAGTATTTGTTTTTGGCAGCAATCAAATGTGGCTTTTCACATGCATTATTCCTTGCACCAGAATTTCCCTCAATGTAAAGCTGGCGGTTCTTACAATTTTACAAAGAGTACTTTTGAAAATGTCATTAATGCAGTCGGATTACAATGTTAATTTTAGTTTCCGGAGAGTAACAAGTTGATTTTTCGTCAACAGTTTCAAAATTTCCAGTTTTATGACAACGGTAAAAGGATGATCTATCCAGAACAAGCACCAATTGCGTTCGTTTCTCTGGGTCATGAATATCGCAATTTAAATTACCCATCCTAGATTCCTCTAGGAAAAACTTATATAGTAAAACGGTAACCTTCTGCATTGTTATAAATGTACACTTAAATCTCATTTTGAAATTGATATCAATGTAACTTTTGAAAAAGCAATTATATGCCACAATAACGACCCAAAATTATAATATCGTGATACGCCTATGTCTGAAAACAGTTTTGCATGAATGACCTTGGTTGTTTTCTGCACTCACATGACAAAGTGATTTATGCACGAGATAATCAGGAATTTGTATTTACTCAGTTTATTTGAAGGTCAAAACATCTATTTTTAAAACACCAAGATTGTGTACCTTAAACATGTTAAAATTATGTCCAATTCAGTGAGGTTGCTTTTAATATAGACTAACTATTACATTTTTCAAAAAGCATAACATTTTAAGAGAACAATTTTTTTCCAGAACGTCATGGATATTCTAAGACTACCTGCAAAAAATAATTTAGATCTGACATGCATTTTAGTAGAAAATTGCTTCGGACCTTGTTTATGAATTAAAAGACGAACTATACACAGAAAAGCAGAGAAAGATATAGACACAGATAAACAAAGAGGTCTGTGATATGCAGTCATTCGTACAATTGTGTTTAGGTCAGCCACATGCATCTTCTTACTTTAGACAGGTTGCTAACATGTATAAAGCCATTACTGTACTTACAAGAAGCACACATAAGAGATGTCAAAATGTGACACATGTTGTAGTGGCTTACACTAAATTACACTAAAACAGTATCACACCCAGACGTCATACCTACACCGACAGATGGCTGTGCGCCGCGCACTATTGACTTGATAACCGAAATAATATGACAGACACCGATATTTTACAATGAACACAGCAACAACAACCAAACACAGAGATGGTTAAGGAGAGAAAGTACATATGGATAACATAATCTAATCTAGAAGGAGTTAGACTGCACTGTAATTGATCTCGTACGACGTATTCTCAGTGTGGCAGTGGCCCTATTCTTGCTTTTTTCGTCGTCACTGTTCTCCTGGAAACCACTCGAACAAACAATAAGTGTCAAGTCAAAATGTTCCATCTCATGATCAAGCAACGTACAATTCGGAGATATGTCGTTGTCAGCTTAAGTATATATATATATATATATATATATGTGTGTGTGTGTGTGTGTGTGTGTGTGTGTGTGTGCGACCGCGCGTGCGTGCGTGCGTGCGTGTGTGTGTGTGTGTGTGTGTGTGTGTGTTCTTCTGTGGCAGAAAATGGTTGCGAGCCATAGACGATTACCAAAACTTCTAGACAAAGAATCGAATCCTTCAAGTCAAAATGTTACAGAAAGATCATCAGAATACCATTGACAGAGCAAAACGACAAATATACACATTCGGCAAGAGTTGAACATAGAGGAGAAATGGTTTATCAATTCCATCATGGCCAGAAAATGAAAATACTTTGGTCACATCAAGAAACACAATTGTCTGAGAGAGAACAATGATGGAAGGTATGGTGCCAGGTAAAAGAGGCAGATGCACCAAGAAAACGATGGCACCAAAATATCTAGGAATGCCTGGGTATGACTGTGGCGGAGGCTGGATTTTTGGCAAGGGAAAGAGTTTCTTTCAGAAAGATTGTGATGGGTGTGACGTTCTATAAAGGACATGCTACATGATGATATATATATATATAACCGAGTATGTGTGTCTTCTCGCAAAAAAAGTATATTTCTTGTGCAAGTCAGCATCTCAGGTTTCAGCTTCCCCCTACGTGACATTGCGATCCCTTTTGATGCGTTTTAAGCTTTAGTCTAGGTTAGAACCATTGAGATTGAAAGTAAAATCTATGATTTTTCAAATCACAATGGCAGCAGGCTGCAATATGAATTGTGGGATTTGGTTCGAGGCAGACGAGGCACTGCGATGGATGTTCTGCAAAATTTGGAAGATCGTTGAAGGAGGAGAGGGGGAGGGGCGATATGATATTGGTAGTTGACGGAGACATGAACAGGCTAAGGCGGGAAAAAGGTTGACGCTGGGAAAAGATAAACGGATTAAATGGGAACATATAGGTGGAGGGGTGGACAGTTGAGTGTGAAGAGACGGGTTCTGTAGTGGAAGAGATGGACATGGGACGGGGAAGAGATGGGTTATGTAGTGGAAGAGATGGACATGGGACGGGGAAGAGACGGGTTCTGTAGTGAAAGAGATGGACATGGGACGGGGAAGAGACGGGTTCTGTAGTGGAAGAGATGGACATGGGACGGGGAAGAGATGGGTTATGTAGTGGAAGAGATGGGTTATGTAGTGGAAGAGATGGACATGGGACGGGGAAGAGACGGGTTCTGTAGTGGAAGAGATGGACATGGGACGGGGAAGAGACGGGTTCTGTAGTGGAAGAGATGGACATGGGACGGGGAAGAGATGGGTTATGTAGTGGAAGAGATGGACATGGGACGGGGAAGAGACGGGTTCTCTAGTGGAAGAGATTGACATGGGACGGGGAAGAGACGGGTTCAGTAGTGGAAGAGATAGACATGGGACGGGGAGGAGACGGGTTCTGTAGTGGAAGAGATGGACATGGGACGGAGAAGAGACGGGTTCTGTAGTGGAAGAGATGGACATGAGACGGGGAAGAGATGGGGTCTGTAGTGGAAGAGATGGACATTGGAAGGAGAAGAGACGGGTTCAGTAGTGGAAGAGATGGACATGGGATGAGGAAAAGATGGGTTATGTAGTGGAAAAGATGGACATGGAACGGGGAAGAGACGGATTCTGTAGTGGAAGTTGAAGTGGAAGAGATGGATGGAGGGGGAAGGACGAATTGAGAGATAAAAGGTGGGTGTGGGGTGTATTGTTGGACGAAGAGATTGGCAGGTTTAAGGGGATGTGGAGTTAAGGGAGGATGGACTTGTTGGTGGGGGAAGAGATGCAAGTGCTACGACCGGGTTAAACTGAAATGGAAATATATTTGACTGTTATAACAAAACCGTACACAGTTCAAAATCTGAACATCGAGCCAGGAATAGAATGGCCCATTAATTTCAAGGGAGTGGATGACATGTTTAGATCAGAGTTGTTAACCTCACCTTTTGAAAAGCATGATTCATGAAATTCTACTGTTTTTCAAGTGTATGACGTCAGACAATTTGTTTTGCTTTGTAATGCTCTTCTGTGTGTATGTGTGCGCGCGCGCGTATGTGTGTGTGTGTGTGTGTGTGTGCGCGGCGCGCGCGTGTGTGTGTGAGGATCTTTGGGGTCAGATAAAAAATTGTGTCGCGTTTTGTTACGTTTTTTTTTAAAACATGAAAATACTTGTTTCAAAGAAATAAATACAGTTATGGGGTCAAGATGCAGCAGTGAATGAGCTGACGGCAGCCATCAACTCATAGCTGCCTGCTTGCATCAAGGTCAGTGAAACATAGGTGACCAAGATCCTATCTCACCTCCACGTAGCGGCGCTAGAAACAGTCTGCTCTAGTCACTAATGTAGTCTGGTCAAGGGATAGGGATGGCAGTAGGCACAACTAGTACTAAAACATAACCACTTGAAATCGGATGTGTTGGTCCAAATGACGCAGATATCGTATCTGATATGCCCACATTAGATATTAGGAAATATTGTTGTAGACAAAGAGTGGTGAATGCTTGGAATACATTGCCACGGGAGGTAGTGGAGGTAGGGACAATTAATGCATTTAAGAATAAATTGGATAAGCATTACTTTTAGAGCAAGGTAATGTAAATGAAACTGGTTGTATACAGACTCTGTAGAGTCTTCTAAACCAGTATAAAGACGTTAAGTTAAGTTAAGTTAAGTAAAGTATTCTCGCTGTAAACTTCGACACAATGTTACAACATCCTTTTCTGGACGAATGCCTAAGAAGAGGGTTAATAATATTTTGTTGGGTTATACACTTCTGGCAGAGTCAGGTATATCTCAGAAGGGACCCCGAACCAAGAGGTCATTGAAGCAAATTGTAACTGTATTTATTCCGATTCAACTAGGTCACTTTAGATCTGGCAGGCAGGAAGCAAAGATATGAGCGAGAAACCAATGATTAACCGAGAGTTCAGACGAAGTGCGAAACTGTATCTCAGTTATTTCGAACAAACGATGGCCTTGTTCGTAATGTATCTTTTCATTCATCAAAATCTAGTCAAGGGAAAGTTGACTAGATAACGGGCGACATAAATTAGTCTTTTATTATAGGCTCTTATTATTTAGTTTTCTTTTCCCTAATGCCGACCTGGGGAGCTTAAGTCGTCTGTAGTGCGACAAGTGCGTTACGTCGGTCAATGTGAGCCCACGTAGCTGCACAATCACTCCAATGTCAGCTATCCACCTGCCTCGCGGCATTTCCCTTACCCTGCAGCCAGATCAACGAGCGTTATAAGCCATCATTGGGAGTTGAGGAGGGTGCATTCTCATGAGATGAACCTACCAACGTATTTTTTTAGCCTGGAAATGTATACTGCACAAGACGTAGTGCCTATCATACTGACAATGTCATTCCTGGTAAACACCGTTAATTTTCCTCAAGCACTTAATTTCACATGTCGAAATTCTGCTCTCATACATCTTGAACGGAGGCCATGTTTGACACTGGTAGCACAGATTTACATAAATCAACTGTTAATCAATTATTTCTTTGCTGTCAAACTAATTAGCGGGTGTCTAAGCGGTAGTGACAGCTGATAAGTTACTGCAGATGCCTTCAAATACTTGAACTTATGAGCCTGTTGAAGAGCAATATCATTTCCACTTATGTTGAGTGGCCCAGGTGTTCTACTGATCATCATAGTTTCTGTTTTCTTCTCGTTAATTTGCACATTGTATTAAGCACAGGTAGTCGCAAGCCCGTTCATGTGATTTTTGCAATTTATTTTCATTGTAACAGATCACCGTAGAGCAGAAGAGATTGGAGATGGAGACAAATTGTCATGAGCCAAACTTGGCTGGGAACGTATTTGGATATCTCAATTCAGTATCTCAACTCAGATAAGGTTAGGTCAATCTAGGGTCACAACACCACGTGTGACTATTTGCAGGGCTGGGTTTGTATTGGCAACACGAGAGAGAGAGAGAGAGAGAGAGAGAGAGAGAGAGTGTGTGTTTACGTCCAGTTGGATAAAATTGTCGGAGAGTGGTGGGGGTGTAGGACAGCCCACGTCCTGTATTAACTGACCCTGGCAGATTGACGACATCGTGGCAAGTGACCATGACAATCAGTCGGATTCCAAGAGGAAGTAGCTGGTTAAAATTGGCTGCTGACCGCGCAACAGGCAAGGGACGTAGGTACCACATGACTACCGCCATCTTTGTTTAGGCGGTGCTTAAGAGGCTATTAGAGAAGGAAATTAAAAACAGAACTCAGATAGCTTGACAGGGAGATTATATAACTATACATGAGGGTCAATTGCACTAGTGCCCATTGGTGCGAATGGTGGACCTCTTGTAAAGCAAGTCGTGAAGGAAATCTGTTCAATTCTAGTGACAGTCGAGCTCGGAAAATCGTATCTTAACTTAACGTCTTTACACTGGTTTAGAAGACTGCAGAGTCTGTATTCAATCAGTTTCTCGGAGAGTGGTTATTGTCGATCAACACTAGAGCTAATTAGACCTGCAGTCAGTTAGGCGCCATCTATAGCTACTCTTATCAAACCCCATGAGGAAAGGTACAAATAACTTCGGTAGATTTTTAATTTGGATTTTGTCGGGCAGCGACCGTTAAGCATACGCTTTTAGATTTCCAACTGCCATAGAATGTTTAACGTGCTTGACACTAAACACGGGAGTTTGATCTCACTACCCAGAGGTCGGGTGAATTTTTACCAGAATATCCACGAGAAAATAATCCGGTCTCCGCCGTGATTAGAACGCGCGACCTCTGGCACCCGAGGCGGACACTTTACTTCGAGACTACTGAGTCCCGAATCTGTATCACTCGCTGATCTGTTTGAAATGAGAGATAACTGATCGTATATACGAGTCAGCGCGGCATAAAGTAGTAGTAGATTACACAGGTATCATGCACTCGCTGATCTGTTTGAAATGACAGATAACTGACCGTATGCAATAATTAGTTCGGGAAAATGAATCTGTAGTTGTCACGTGTATCTGTTCTGAGCATCTGCTGAGAGAAAGAGAAAAAGGGCTCATGTCTTAAAGTATGAAAAATGTGTAATAAGGCACCTAAAAAAGCAGGCTAGCAGATTGGTTCGTTGACTGCTCATGCCAGATTATATCGGAAAATGTTATCGGAATCAGAATGGTCAAGGGGGTCTTCCATAGCCCCCTGATCGAAATTGAGTTTTAACCTGAATCCTCAGTGGGCACCCCTACAAGCTTTAGCAAGAAGCTGTTATTGCACGGCGCAAGACCGACGATCGCCAGAGATCAACTTGATCGCCAACTGCCAGAGCGCACACGTGACTACAAAGTAGATAGTTAATCAAAGTATTCACGATTTGTATAGATTATCGAAGACATTAGATTAGACTATAGGGTTGACTTTATAGTTGCAGAGATTCTTCTTCTTCTTTTTCTTAGTTCGCTGTCAGACGTCAACCTGTATTTTTTCGAAAAAAAGGAGCGGTCATCCTGAGGCTGTCGACACTGCCATTGAGCTAGTCTAGGGTTGCCACTGGTGATGGCCACATGTGCTTTCTCTGATCCTTGTATGTCGGGCAGTTTTGCAGCAAATGTTCAGCGGTCATTTTCCCGGTACCACACGTGCATTCGTCAGTGCCACCTATCTTCAGTTTATTGAATAGGTCGTACCTCAGTCTCTTGTGGCCTGTGCGGAGTCTGAAGACCACGACCTGCTCTCTTCTGTTCAACTGGTAATATGCATCGTTTTTTGTGGAGCCAGTATGTTCGGTTTCCCATTTGGTCATGTATCTGGCTCTAATAAGCCTTTTGAACTCTTCGTAGGTCACACTAGGATCTGGTTGTGGTAGTCTTGCACCTTCTTTTGCCAGTCTGTCTGCCTCCTCGTTGCCTTGGATGTTACAGTGGGATGGAACCCACTGTACCAATCCTTTTTTTTTGGTGCGTACTGCTGGCGTAGTTGACAGAGTACTGCTCTTAAATCATTGTTCAGTATTTTTCTTGCTTTTTAGTGCTGTGGCTACGACCAGGGCATCTGTAAATAGGACTATATGGCTTTCATTTCTTTTGCCTGTCACCATTTCTTCTACTGCAGCTCTCAGTGCCTCTGCCTCCGCTCTGAAATTGCTTGAATATTTTCCAGTTGCCACTGACAGTGTTATTTTTTTACCATTTGGTAGGCTCAGGAATACCCCTGTGTTGTATTTGTTACAGAACCGTCGGTGTACGCATGGGTCCAGTCCATGCTTGGGTAGTTTTTCGTTATGTACCTCAAGGTTATGTCTCTTTTTTCTTTTACAGTCTGTCTGTTCTTGTTTCCAATACCTGATATATTTCCTACCACCTCCGGAAATATATGCTGCCTCCATGTAGGTTTGTGTACAGTAGGGATGGGCTTTGGTGTTGTTAATGTGATCATAGGGTCTTCGCTCATTTTTCTTTGGCTATTCCTGCAAAGTTTCTCCGCTTTAGTTTCCCATTTCCAAATCTATTTAGTCTCTGATGCATTGGATGATCTGTCAGTCTTCTTAGTTTCTCTGCTTTCTGCTGAGCTCTGCAGTCTCTTCTGTCGGTCATGGATTGCAGATTTGTAATCTTTTCAAGTTCTATGATTAGCGTTGACTTCATGCCTCCTGTTATAACTCTCATGGCTTGGTTTTGGAGTTTGCTAATTTTGTCAAAGTTCGCCTTTGCTGCTATTGTCCATGCCGCAATGCCATACTCGAGAACTGGTCTCACTCTTCCAGTGTCCAGTTTCCTTAGTATACTTTCGTCTGCTCCCCAGCTTGTGCCAGCAAGTTTCCTCATGATTGCCATTCTTTCTCTGGCTCTCATTCGGTTTCTCTCGATGTGACTTTCCCATGTCATTCGCCGATCAAATGTGACTCCCAGGTAGTTTGGGTTGTCGTTTGGCCGCAGATATTTGCCGTTAAGACTTATTTTGGTGTTTTAGGGTTTGTTTGAAAGCGAGAATATCGTACATGTTGTTTTTTCTTCATTTATTTTGACCAGCCATGAGTTCGCTCACTCCTCCAGCGATGTTAGGGCCTGCTGCATCCGAAGACTTGCTATGGTGAGATATTTTTCAGAGGTCCACATAGCCAGATCGTCTGCAAAAATGGACTCTTCTTGGTATATTCTCTGAGATGTTGTTTATATACACCAGGAAAAGTGTGGGGGACAGTACTCCTCCTTGGGGTACTCCCTGCTCAAGTTTTACCTTTTTGCTCATCTGCCCTTGTACTTGAACTCTGGCTGTCCTATTTTTGATGTAGTGGCTGATCCATCTGTCCATTTTCCCACAAACTTCACTTCTTCGTAGCTTGACTTTAAGTCCCTCTTTCCACACCTTGTCAAATGCCTTCTCTAAATCCACTCAAACCGCTACTGTGTGTTTATTCTCCTGGTACGCATTCTCTATTTCCTGAGCTATGAGAGTGATCTGGTCCTCAGTGGATCTGTGCTAAGGCCGTGGAAAAGGCCAAGTCTGGAGTAGAGGGGGTATGCCATGTTCTAGAATAGAAGCTAGGGCTGTCCTCCGGCCTATTGATAAAATATAGATTTGTATTTATCTCCGAGTCTTCCACTTCATCACCTCTGTTGTCTGTGTCCAAATATCCCCATCTCTCCGAGTGGCTGTTGAAGTCTCCAACTACTAGGCAGCTGGAGTCTTTGATTTCCATACTCGAGAGCGACAGGTCTTTGTTTGGTGGGCCATACAGGTTGAAGATGCGGATCTTCGTTTCTTGTGTCATTATGTCGACTCCTACAATTTATGCTTGTCCGGTGTGATTAACAGATACCGCGCTACTCGGTATGCAGTTAAGTGTCAGTATCAGAACCCCTCCTTTGTTACCTTCTCTATCGAGACGGAAGGTCTGGTATCCTCTGATTGAGAATTTGTGGTTGTTGTTGAGGTGCGTTTCTTTGATACATGCCACGTCAATCTTACCTTCATGCAGGTGATGTGTTAGGAAAATCTTTTTGTTAATGACTCCCTCCCCATTCCACTGTAGTATTCCTAGGGTCTTGGGTTTTTGGTCAATAGTTTTTGCCCCATCACCTTGTGCCCTGACTCCACAACACATGAGTGGGTGACCACCAGTAGCATTGGGTGGGCCCCTTCGAGGCGTGAGGCCCGGCACCATACTAACATTCTTGTACATAGAAAGAGTTAGTTATAATTAGTTAGTTTAGTTTTAACCATGTTGTAAACCATAGACTTGCAATAAAACAAATTATCTTGTGTTATTATTCACACAAGTTTTGGTGTTTTCCTATATTGATGTTTGTATGTCGGTTTTGTGTGTAAAGTAAGATAGAAGAGAACCCGATCATACGTATAGATATGATGTCTTTGCAGAACGTCGCTCTCACAACAGCTTATCCGTAAGACTCATTTCTAGCCAGAACTCACGCCTCTACCGCTGTCATTCTCACGACCTCCGTGATATCTTGTGTTTATCTTCTCCTTGGTCTGCATCTCCCCCGTTTTCCAGGCACCATACCCTCCAGTATGGTTTTCTCCAGGTCATTATGACGTTTGACGTGGCCAAAATATTGTAACTTTCTGGACAAGATAGCGTTTACTAGCCACTTTTTCTCGATATCCATTTCTTTTAGCATATCTGCATTTTCCATGGTATTCAGAGCACCCTTTTGTAGCATTTTAGTTCAAAGATTCTATCCTTTTCTTAAATATTTGTGTAGTGGTCCACGTTGCACATTAGCTCGCTGCCACCGGGAAGATGCAAGTTCGCAGGATTTTAATGTTTGTCATTTATAAGAGTTCTACCTTAAGTTTCTCATTTGATTAAACCTATGCATTGCCATAGCCATTCTTCGTCTGACTTGCGTTAGGCAATCTCCATTGCTGCTTATAATTGAGCCGAGGTACTAACAATTTGTGACTTTCTAAATTGTTGTTGATTCTAGAATAATTTTAGGTTTGGTCTTTGTCTTGTCTGTGCTCATTATTTTATAGGTCTGTAACATAAAGGTAAATTGGTTCTCGTGACAAGGTTATTAAATAACTAGACGATCCTATAACATCATCGTCGACTCGTATTATGCAAAGTTTATTACGCTTGTACTAAATGATAGAAACGTTAACCTCGCGTGTCAAACTTGGGAATTATTCACTCACTTCTAGCTGAAATTGTGGGTGGGGACATCTTTTTGTAGTCGTCTAGAAGGGATAGTATAGGGGAGATAACAAAACCAGACCTAAAGGTACTCAGATTGCATTAGCACGTCTTAGTCAGAGGATAACACATGAACAAGAGATGAACAACTTATGGCCTATTTCAAATCAACAAGTACACTAATAGCTTTAGGTACAAGAGAATCGAAGCGGCCACTGATTCTGAAAGAAAGGGGAATCCAGAAAGTTAGCTTTTGGTCTATTTGTGGCCAGGCCATACGAATTGTCCAGGCAGTTGAAACATTTTAAATCACGCGATTAGTTGTCCCCAGCAACCATAGAAAAGCGGGGATTAAGTGGCAGATAAAAAGAGATGTTCTCGAGATTAATAATCAAATTTGGCAGAAAGGCAGACCCAAAACAATTGTAGGGTTCGCTACGTTAAAACTCTATGAGGGATCATTTTGTGGAGCATGACAAAACTTATGGTCAGATCAGAACATCGGCGAAGCTGAAGTCTGCACGCAAGTGTCTCTAGCTAACACTGGTGTACTCTATTAAATATATGTCGGATCTCATTGTCAATTTATGTAAGAAAACTGTGTGTAAAATACTTCTGTCAGAAAACTGTGTGCAAAACACTTCTGTCAGATATGTGTGTGCAAAACACGTATGTCAGATAAGTGAGAATAAAACACTTCTGTCAGATAAGTGAGAATATAACACTTCTGTCAGAAACGTAAATGCCAAACACTAGCATCAGTACCATGTGATGTCAGAGAAAGGTGGAGACAAAACACTAGCATCGGTACCATGTGATGTCAGAGAAAGGTGGGGGCAAAACACTAGCATCGGTACCATGTGATGTCAGAGAAAGGTGGGGGCAAAACACTAGCATCGGTACCATGTGATGTCAGAGAAAGGTGGGGGCAAAACACTAGCATCGGTACGATGTGATGTCAGAGAAAGGTGGAGACAAAACAACACTAGCATCGGTACCAGGTGATGTCAGAGAAAGGTGGAGACAAAATACCAGCACCAGTGATCGAATCCATACAGCACGAAATATAGAACCATTTTTATTCCACATTCAAACATGGACGAATAAAGCTACCAGAACATCTGAAGTCAGACATGTTACAAGAGACGGGGAACAAGAATCAAGCGAATAGTTAACAATTCTACTGTGTTATTAGGAAAGGAAATAAATTAGAATTAAGAGATGACGAACCTAAGGGACCTAGGGGTTATAATAGATCATACAGGAAAAGTGAGTGAGCAAGTTAAGGTAGCAGTGAAAAAGGCAAATGCAATGTTAGGTATGATAAAAAGAAATATTAAACATAGGAGCAAGGAAGTGATCGTCAAACTGTATAAAGCTTTAGTTAGACCTAGATTGGAGTACTGTGTACAGGTGTGGAGTCCTTATCATAGAGGGGACATAAACATGCTAGAAAGAATACAGAAAAGAGCGACAAAGATGATAGTGGGATTTCAGAATTACAGTTATGAGGAACGACTCAGAAAAACCGGCCTACAGTGTCTCGAAGAGAGAAGAATTCGTGGTGACTTAACACAGGTTTATAAGATGATCAGAGGAATCGATAAATTAGACTATAACAAGTTTTTTTAAAATACAGCCACCTACAATAACACGAGGGCATAGCTACAGGCTGACTAAAGAGAGGTCCAGGTTAGATATTAGGAAATATTTTTTTAGTCAGAGAGTGGTGTCTGCTTGGAATGCATTGCCAGGGGAGGTAGTGGAGGCAGGGACAGTTAATGCATTTAAGAATAAACTGGATGCGCATAGCTTTTAGAGCAAGGTGATGTAAATGTAACTGGTTGTATACAGACTCTGCAGGGTCTTCTAAACCAGTATAAAGACGTTATGTTAACAGAGGCATCATCTTTCTAATGCAAAAAACCTCTGCACGGTGGAGCTGTCTGTACGATAGCTTAGAATTGTATTCATAGATCATATCAAGTTGTGCAATAAAATTAAATATTTGTTTTTATACTTTTAAAGAAAATTATTTTTGAGTTGAATTGTTTGTTTTTATTGTGTGAGAGGGGAAGCAATTCAGGGGAAATAAATTAGTCTAGGGAAGATAACCTGCAGCAAAGTATCAAAGAACCAAATACTTAACGAAGACAATTTAATGAAGGTTGTCAACTTGATTTTTTGTATGTCACGTTTTATAAATTGAGATTTTATTGATTTTTAGAAATACCTTACAAGTTCCGTTACTGTGAATCATACGCAACATAGAATATAATACTGTTCGAACTACAATTCTTTGAAAATTCACAATCTACTCTGTGACTCGTGAGAATTTTTTGTATGTTTAATTATTGCTTGATTCTGACAGAGTTGGGGGCTTTTTCTCAGATATTCTGAACTAACTCAATCTAAACGGAATGCAAACTGCAAAGCTTGAATATTGCAGAAAAAATTTTTAGACTACGATAACTACTAAATTATTGTGTTCCCAATATTTGTTGTACTGGAGCTTGAAAGACCAAGAAACCAAAAAAAAAAAAAGAAGACATGCCATATTCGGAGTATCACTACATCGGCATAAACTTAAAAACAGGAAATTAAAACTATATTAGTCTATTAAATTGTACTTTCTAAATATGTTGAACTAGTTTGTGAAATAACTATTTGTCCAAGTTACTAGGCACAAAATGAGAGTAAACAACTTTAAAACGATATAATTTGTTGATTAAATACTACTGATTGAAGAGACGAGCTACAATTAAGTAATATTTTTAAAAAATGCAAGCAGTAACAGTATTGTATTGGTGTTCTTAAACATGCACAATTGAAAGAAACATATTTAAAATATTTGGACAAGCAAAACATAGTTTAGAAAGTGAATAAAGCAGCAACAATGGACTTCGAAAAAAACACTTGCTAATAGGATCAAGACTGATAGTAAAAGCGCCCTTTATTGTGTAAGAAATAAACAAAGAACGAAAGACAAGATATGCCCTCTCATAGAGAGCACAGGCACAATGATGTGACAGATTTAGTCTTGACAGACATATCGTGTTTCAAGTATAGACAGTTCTTAGTTTTACACAAGCGTAATTACATAATAGTTGTCCATCACAAGTGATGAAGACCACTCTCTTTGTTCAGCCGTGTGGACAGTCGTATCTCTTGCTGTGTCCGCTGAAATGGGTGACTTGCGCGGTGATTTGGATTAAAGTGAGGAAGAAACTGCGCCTTTTGTCAACCTCACTCAATGAGCCTAAGCTACCTTTTGCAAGTGGCAAGACATTCATCGAGACGACTGGAGATTGCATAGGATGCAGATTTTGCGTCAGGGTTACCCGCAGGGTAGAAAGGTGGGATGGCATCTAACGCAGTTTGTCGTGCCTTTTCGATAACCACAAGAGGTCGTATTGACAACACTCAGCGTGTGAGTGAGTCTGGCATTTCTCCCCAGTGTAACAGTTCCCGCCGGAGCAAGGGGAGTTTAGGATGCCTGAACATGGTAAAGCATAAAGCTACCTGAATGCATGTCAAGGTCACTCACCGTCTCAGCAAAGGAGAACGGAGTTGGGTTAAGGAATGTGGACAGGTAGAAACTGACCACTGGCCTTCCGATTTTGGTAGGGGGAGATTGATTGACAGACGAAATTCGCAGCGGGGCTTGCTGTGAGAGAATAAGTGACAGGTGTGCAAAGTGTTTCGTTCCAATTGGGATTGAAGATGACCATCACCTGAGATCGATTGGTCAAGCTCTGGCCTTGCTTGAGGATATATAACTCGAGACAAAGTTTAGCTAGGGAGGCTGGATAGAGGGATGGAGAGAAGCTGGAGAGAGAGGCTGTATGGAGGAGAGTGAGAGAGAGAGACTGAATGTAGATAGTATGTTTAACTCACCGACTTAGATAGAGGAGCGATTGATAGACGGTTGGACGAGTGTTTAGTGATAGAACAGGTTCGCTCAAATAGGTGTGTGAGTTTTGCATTAATTGATAATCTGAAAGTGTATTTGTAAGCAAGGACACATTGTGAACGGGTTATGTCGAGATCGCCCACCTGAGGGGATTTCAGTGAGGAAGAGTATTTGATAAGGTGTGTTGAAGACGCAGTTAAGCGATGTGTGTGCGATGCAATTGCAAGGCAATAGAACTGAGTTTTTTTAGATAGTTGGGAATTCCATCAATAGCTAATGCTTACAATTCCCGTTTTAGTAGAATGTTAAGTTAAGATATGTATTATATTGTGTTTGTAATTTCTCTACTCATTGTATGATATGAGTATGATATAATAAATATGCCACCTGCTGTTTGATATGTCATTTACTGAGTATGGTCATGATGATGTGGATGAGTGTGAAAATGTTTTAAGCTAGAATAACGGCCAAGGCAAACAAACAGGGGGTCTACAACACGTTATTATTATTTTGGTGCCGTGACCAGGATAGTTATAGTTTTATAAATATAGTGTGTGTAGATACAGATCTTTATTTGCCTGTGTAACACAAGTGTTGCAGTTATATATAACTTGTGTGTGTGTAGTTAGGAATAGAGGAGTAACTAGTGGTTAGAGTGTTAGTACCATAGACAGCTTTTCCAATCATCTGACTGGTAAGTGTGACATTTTTCTTCCACCCATTGTTGTATTATTGACAAGACTTTGTACGTACTTGACAGTCTTATACATTTTTTTGGTGGGCCAGACGGGTTTATTCAATATGTCGAGGTTAAACAATGTTAAACAATGTTATCATTGTCTAGCTTTTGGACATTTGTCTATAGGATGCCCAAATATAATTCGGAATACGAACGTTGTCTGGAGAAGAGGACTGTTTGTCAAAAACAAGCCTTTCATGGCACTAGCTCCAGTCAGCGATAAGTGGGAGGACAAAAGTCAATTACAATACCAGCTAAGAGAACTAACAGGCAGAGTTATTCGGCTGGAAAGATAGAAAAAATACCTCCAATGGAAGCTGCGACAGCTGTTGCAACAGTTTGAAAACAGAGCTTTCAAACCAGATAGAAAGGAGAGAAGAAATAAAGAAATCACAGGAGTAAACACGGTCCAGTATTTTGGAAGGGGACATTCTGATCCGTGGAGGGACAGAGGTGGAAATCCCAGGACGGACGTGTGTTGCCTGCTGGACAGAGGTGGCGAAAAGCGTAGGAGTTTAACCCAGGTGGAGAGGCCAAGTCAAGTGAGAGGAGGAGGAATGGTTCGGCTGAAGTTTGAATCGGGCAGATTTTTAGCCCACGAGAGGCCTTTGCAGGGTTACAGATGGAGAGGCAGGAAAGGAGCTATTAAAGAGACTTTGAGAACGAGGCGGATGGGCGGAAAGAAAGAGATACAGGTTTTGTGTATCCAGAAAAGTTAGGGACGGAGGGCAGGTTACGCAATACAAACGAGAAAAACGTTCGCTCAGAGGTCCAGATGAAAAGCAACACCATCGGACAGTGTAGGCCGAGAATTCAGGAAGAGGATATTACGTCGATTAACATGGTTGGGCGTGCTGAAAGGGGCCAAGTTTACAAAGAACTTGTGGTCAAGCCTGGTAGAACATTAGTTAAAGTCGACGAAGAATCGAACAAGGAAATAGTCGGAGATTCGTCAGATAAAGAGGAAATGAGAGGAGGAGGAATGGTGGCAGGGCCTAGCCATGCGGGAGAAGTTGTTGAACAGACCGAAAGAAAAGACAACTCTTCGGCCACCGAGGAAGGAAGTCGGAATGACGCACAGTTGGAATGCGAAACGGACGCACCAACAGCAGCCAACAAAAGAGGAACAGAGTTTCTAAGGAAAACGAAGAAAAGGGAAAGGCAGGTTAACCACAGCCAGGACAGCGAACCAGTCATCCAAGCAAAGATGAAGAAAAGATCTCAATTCGAGATAAGCCAACAGTCAAACGAACAGTGTGAAAGGTCTTTCCCACAAATAGTGAATACAGATGGACGGAATGCTGAAGTAGCGGACGATGTAAGTGTACGTAACACTACCAGAGAACCGGTGGGTACGAACCAAACAACAGTGAAACAAACAGACCAGACGATGGGCGTTTTACGAGAGGAAATCGCGCAGCAATCAGAGACAGATGATGGGGCAGCGCATAGTCTGGCTGAAATAAGCAGTACTGACAAGGAACGGTTGATACAATGTTTACTGACGCTAGCCAAAAACATGGAATTCAGAAATGGAATTAGGTAAAGTCGTGTGGAGTACTTACACACATGGTCGTACAGATGTAGGGCTATCATGTGAAACTCCAGTTAATGTATGCATTTGCATAAAATTTGTTTCATCTACCGTTATCCTTGGGAAACGGATAATTTGGATAATTAGGGGGTAGGGTTTAGAGACGGAGGAATGACCAGATGTTAAAAATTCCTTTGAATTCGTTGTCTGAAGTACACGCCAGACAATGAGCGGACGGTCAGTCTGAAGAGAAGACTGACCGAGATCAAAGGGACATTTCCGACCAGAGAAACGGACAAGAGATGCAGGATAGCTGGATGCGCCAGGTAATGATTACGTGACGCAGGGTAAACACGTTAACGCGATGTTTCGGTCAAAATCTACCCAGGTGGCTTTGATGCGGGGAATTTGGGGAAACAGCGGTAAATTAGTTAGATCACAACACTCGGTTTTGATTCCTCGTGACAAAGACGCCAGCAGTTAACGGGGCTATGCAATTTAACAAGGACTGCACCTGGACTAGTAGGGTTACAGCATGACGTAATTCGACAGGTGGACGATTCGGTTTTTGACTTGACTCAGACATAGTTTAGTATCTTTTTAAGTTACAACATAGTCATAGTTTAGTGACATAGTTTAGTATCTGATTAAGTTAGAACTTAGTCATAGTTTAGTGACATAGTTTAGAACTTAGTCATTAGTTTAGTATCTTTTAAAGAGGGCATTAACAGGTGCTCATCTGTGGGACACGAGCAGGAGTGAAGGTTGATTGCATTTGATCATGTTTGTGTGCAAATATTTTGACATTTGTATTTTGACAATCGTATTACTTGCACTTTAATTGATTGGTGATTGATTTGGTTAAACATGATTATGTGTCCTGACATAAATATCAAGGTGTGATACTTACGGACGGAAATACTGATATCATGAGTATGCGTGCAAATATTTTGACATTTGTATTTGGTGTTTGGGTTTTGACTAATGGTATTACTTGCATTTTTAGTGGGTTGTATGGTCAACATATCGTGCATTGAATTTTTCTTTATTTTGTTGTTGTTTTGTTGTTTAAACATGATTACATATCCTGACAGTATCAAAGTGTGATACTTGCTGACTGAATTATTGATATCATAAGTATGCGTGCAAATATTTTGGTTTTGGGTTTCGACATTGTATGCAATGCATTTGTCTTGTGTTTTGTTGTTTTTTTGTTGTTGTTGTTGAATCATCATGTTTACAGGTATTTGATACAGGTTATAAAGGCGATCTACAGAGCAGTATATCTCATCCAGACTGTAATTCTCCGCAAACAGAGGTCATCACGAGTTCCAGAACAAGACATAGCATGTTGGAACACTGAGCTGGCCGACTTAATGGGACTTAGTGTTGTAACAGTAGATGTTACTGACTTGTTATGGTGCAAATTTTATCACATGTATGAGGAGTCTTTGCAGAAAAGACTTGATCAGAAGTTGTAATATTGACTATGACATATGTTGTCAAATATCGTTTTTGTGGGAAACATAAAGAATGTTGCTGTTTTCTTTGAGAGGGGATAGCTGTCAAGAGAGACAATGATAACTAGCCCGAGGATAACCCACGTAAATTCGTGGCCTCACAGGAGTTAGTATGAAGTGAATCGTCGGCCAGGCGTGTAATGAGACCGCCTGAGAAAATTGACCTGAACTGGTCGAGTGTAACAATGAAGGTTCGTGTCCTTAGAGGAAGGCACGGGAACAGGGCGAGGTATGTTAACCTCAATGAGTAAGGAGAATTCCTTAAGGTATTTCTGTTTTGATTAGTTAAAGGTCCCGCAGAGACAGAATTGGGTGAATTTGACTGTAAAACGATGTGAAAGTGGTGGCTTATGTTGTAAAAACGACCAGCCACAGTGTTTTTCTTCTGCTTGTATTGATTGTGTATGTATTACAAAAAGTTTATATGTATCAAATGACATGTCTTTTATGCATGTACGATGGGAGTGAAGTTGTAAACAGGAGTGGTGTTTACATTATGGATAGTGGAGACGAAAATAGTGTGACAGTAAGGGGAGTTTAGGATGCCTGAACATGGTAAAACTTAAAGCTACCTGAATGCATGTCAAGGTCACTCACCGTCTCAGCAAAGGAGAACGGAGTTGGGTTAAGGAATGTGGACAGGTAGAAACTGACCACTGGCCTTCCGATTTTGGTAGGGGGAGATTGATTGACAGACGAAATTGGCAGCGGGGCTTGCTGCGAGAGAATGAGTGACAGGTGTGCAAAGTGTTTCGTTCCAATTGGGATTGAAGATGACCATCACCTGAGATCGATTGGTCAAGCTCTGGCCTTGCTTGAGGATATATAACTCGAGACAAAGTTTAGCTCGGAAGGCTGGATAGAGGGATGGAGAGAGGCTGGAGAGAGAGAGGCTGTATGGAGGAGAGTGAGAGAGAGCGAGACTGAATGTAGATAGTATGTTTAACTCACCGACTTAGAGGAGCGATTGATAGACGGTTGGACGAATGTTTAGTGATAGAACAGGATCGCTCAAATAGGTGTGTGAGTTTTGCATTAATAGATAATCTGAAAGTGTTTTTGTAAGCAAGGACACATTGTGAACGGGTTATGTCGAGATCGCCCACCTGAGGGGATTTCAGTGAGGAAGAGTATTTGATAAGGTGTGTTGAAAACGCAGTTAAGGCGATGTGTGTGCGATGCAATTGCAAGGCAATAGAACTGGTTTTTTTTAGATAGTTGGGAATTCCATCAATAGCTAATGCTTACAATTCCCGTTTTAGTAGAATGTTAAGTTAAGATATGTATTATATTGTGTTTGTAATTTCTCTACTCATTCTATGATATGAGTATGATATAATAAATATGCCACCTGCTGTTTGATATGTCATTTACTGAGTATGGTCATGATGATGTGGATGAGTGTGAGAATGTTCTAAGTTAGAATAACGGCCAGGGCAAACAGTGGGATTTGCTACACCAGCTGTATTCAGCTCATCATAGTAGCATCTAAAATTTCCACACGCCAAATTCGTGAAGGTGAACCGGCAGAACTAACCCGTGAAATACGACACAGGTATAAGCGTAGTTCCATTCAACCGGCGTCCAGACCAGGATAAACGGATGGAAGAAATCACAAAAAAAGAACGAAATAACAAGTCCCGACGGAAAATAACACTACGTTTCCGTGAACACAAGTGTATGTCGTCGACTAGTGTGAATTCCAGGCAAATCCGTGGTCTGGCGGCATCCATAATGATCGAAAACAGTAGAGAAATGTAGACTCGCAGCCAGTTATGGCGCCATCTTTGTCAGATTTCATGCGTAATTACATATGTTCTTTAAAATAGCGAATATAATTAGAGGCGGACTTTCCACATGACCTGATCACTCACGTCAGAAAATACCGCAGCAGTGCGCAGAACAATATATAAGCGCACCCAAAGCGGACGACAAAAAACGACGCCGTTTTGAAATTAAGACCGGAAGAATAAATAGTTCCGGTGTTATAAAAACCGAGGCAATCCGAAGACTGAGTTGCATCTTCAGTTACAGAAGTAATGTATTACCGACTTTATTTGTGGGTCAAAATAATTAGAATTTTGTCAGTCATCGTAGATTTCACAGAAGCAGCCTAGATTGGTTACAGTTATCTTCTACAAGATTTAGATCCGCTAAGAGACAATTTAACCAGATTATTTTCAATATATATGACTGACCTGCACAATTTTAACACGTGGCCGACCTTCACCATATTAACACGTGGCCGCCCTCACCAATTTTGTAGTCTTCACAGAACCATCGTACATTTCACAGCAGTAGCCTAGTCTTAGACATCCACCACGCAGATCGACTGTCGTCGTTAAGGAACAGAGCCAATGACGTTTACCTAGGTTTAAGCCACGAATTTACCATCGGTGTCAATACATCATAATTCGGATTAACAGGCCAAGTGCGGAAAGTAGACATGACAATAGTTAAAGGTTTAGCGGTAATTAGAGTTTTAATTCATAGATAACCATTAGATAGGAGCGTGTATAAAGTTGTGTATGGTAGAAGAGTGGAAGAAAAGTTTTCACGTGTAGAAATAAAGAATTTATTTTTTTGT
Organism: Ariolimax columbianus; assembly: GCA_036924085.1. Taxonomy (NCBI): domain Eukaryota; kingdom Metazoa; phylum Mollusca; class Gastropoda; order Stylommatophora; family Arionidae; genus Ariolimax; species Ariolimax columbianus. The sequence continues at coordinate 145,803,911 of JAVGWX010000001.1, forward strand.
TTTGAAAAAGCGTCCTTAGTTTATTAAAGTTAGTGTTAGTTGAAATGATAGATTTAAGACTGCAAAAGTGCAGAGTCAAGGTGAGGCTTTAGTGAGCCGGAAGAGCAGAGCCATGTTCCGTCTGCTACAATAATAAGAGAAAATATGGAAACAGCCAATCTACTAAATCAATGCACAGTCTACACAAAAGAAGACAGCTCCAAGATCCCAGATCATATAGATATCTTCGTTCGTTTTCAATCTCCCGCTACCAAACCCTGAAAGGGCTTTAGTAGCAGAATGTAGTCCAGAGAACGGAATCCGTTGTGTCGTAGTTTACAGCTTGACTGCGATATTTTCACCTTTCGGTCCAACACATCCGACTTCAGCAAGCATTTTATGAGTACCGGGTTAGCATTCCCTCTTCGATCCCTTCTCCTTAGCCAGTCTGCCCTGCTGCAGCCTGTTATCCAGGATCACCGCGTGGAGGTGTAGAAGGGTCTTGGCAGCTATGGTTCGCTGGCCCTGACGCTAGCAGTCAGCTCATGTGCTGCTCGGCATCTTGATCCTCAAGTTTAATATAATCAGAAGTAGTTAGTATGAATATACTGGAGGGAGATCGGGCTTGAAAAATCTATTGGAATTCAAGGAGGAGGTTACTAAAATAATTGATACGGGGGAACCATTGTAAGTTATTTATCTAGATATTGCAAAGGCTTTTGATAGAGTACCTCATCAAAAATTATTTTAAAAGTTAAAATCTCATGGAATAGGTGGGAATGTTGCCGAATGGATTGAAAGTTGGTTACGTGAAGGAGGCAGAGAGTGGGCAGAAATGAGGAGTAATCTGCGTGGTGTGAAGTGAAAAGTGGAGTGCCACATGGCTCGGTTTTGGGACCGATATTGTTCTTGATATATATAAACGATTTGGACATTGATTTAGGATCCATGATTGAAAAATGTGCGGACGACACAAAACTATGCTGGAGTGTCTCATCTAAAGCAGAAGTGGAAATATTGAGGTCGGATTTAAATAAAATTTGAGACTGGTCTGTGAGATGGCAAACGGAGTTTAATGTAGATAAATGTACAGTCATCTACATGGGTATATCCAATATGAAACATACCTACATAATAGGCGAGAACAATATTAGGATTATAGATAAGGAAAGAGACCTTTGGGTTATAATAGATCATACAGGTAAGGTGAGTGAGCAAGTTAAGGTAGCAGTGAGAAAGGCAAAGGCAATGTTAGGTATCATAACACGAAATATTAAACATAGTAGTAAAGAGGTGATAGTCAAACTGTATAAAGCATTAATTAGACCTAGATTGGAGTAATGTGTACAGGTGTGGAGTCCTTATCGTATGTGGGATATAAATATGCTGGAAAGGATACAAAGACGAGCGACAAAACTGATAGTTCGATTTCAGAATTACAGTTACGAGGAAAGACTTATAAGAACCGGCATACAGTGCATTGAAAAGAGAAGAATTCGAGATGACAATACAGGTTTATAAGACAATCACAGGAAAGGTTAAATTAGACGTAACACGTTTTTTTCAAAATGCAACCACCAACGAGGACAAGAGGGCACATATACAAATTAGTTAAAGAAAGGTGCAGATTGAATATTAGGACATATTTTTTTAGTCAGAGAGTGGTGAATGTTTGGAATGCATTACCCCAGAAGGTAGTGGAAGCAGAGACAGTTAATGCATTTAAGAATAGATTGAATGCGCATAACTTTTAGAGCAGGGTAATGCAAATGTAACTGGTTGTCTACAGACTCTGAAGAGTCTTCTAAACCAGTATAAAATACGTAAAGTTAAGTTACGTTAAGAAAGAGTTTTGGTGGGTCTTTGACGTTTTTTTTCTTAGTAGCCCAAGTAAGTACATGTCATGTTATTGTTGAGGAAACATTCAAAATTCTGTTAAAACAAAAACACATACAAACAGACACACACACACACAACAACAACAACAACAGCAACAACAACAATAATATAAAGCAACAGCAGGACCAAAAATGCAGCTACATATTGGAGATTTAAAGAGGGTCGGAATGAGAGCAGGTGATGTTTGGTTTCTGTTTGTCTTAATTTCGGCGGAGCTTGGCTTTGTTTTCATTACTTTGATGTCTGGTAACCTTGGGCGTCTGATTAACATAGTGATATAGCACTCGATTTTCACGACAAATATGCGGGGTTCAACACCTGTTACCAGCTCACTCCAGTCGACACAGCTGTAAATGGGTACCTAGCTTACTGTTTCGACAGGAAAGGCAGCGAAGAAGAAAACTGGCCACCACACCTTGCAAACAAGCTGTGGCCACATACAACGTAGTCTCTAATACCTTTCTCCCGGACATCCGTATCGGCTATGGCACTACCTTTTTCTTCCACATTGGGCGTAAAATGTATTCACCTTTATCTCGTTGTTTATGTAGAAAGCTAGAATATTCATTTTCAATAATGAGCGTTATGTTCTAAATTTGTTGGTATAGCGTTGAATGTCAAGTGAAACGCCCTGCTTTCGTGCGCGTTTTGAACAAAGTCTGAAACAGTTATCCGGATAACCGAAGGAATATTAAAAACGGGTAGAAAAATAAGTTTCATAAAAACAAATGTTTACGATGGCTGACGTTTATATCAAAGAGATATGATGTGGAATAAAAGTAATTGCCGGAGCAACGTCAGTGAAAGATAATGCACGAGCTGCTTAAAGACAACAAGAAGTTATGACAAAGAGAGTGAAATCCGAGCAATACTTATCAGAAGTGAAGAAATCACAACAAAATGTATAACTCAACATTTTATGTTGTTATGTATTCAATAATAGACTCAAGTGGAACTCAACATATCAGGCCAGCCCAGTGGTTCCCAAACTTATTCGGTCCACAGCAACCTTAGAGTAAACATAATTTGTCCACGACCCTCAACATCTCTCTCGCTCTTTCTCTCTTTCTCCGCCATCATTGGCAACTTGTGTACAATCATCCAGCAGCTTCAAGATAACATTCGGGCAAAAATTCAAAGAAAAAGAGGGGTTATTGATCCACACTGTAGAAAGATTCCGTGCTTGTGAAATGGAAAATAGTATAGGAAACATCCATTGCGATCTCCTGGCCAAGAGGACAGGGGTTCAAATTTTTAGTTAGGCATTGGTTTTTCTGCGGGTAAAATTAGCCGTTGTTTTTTTTTCTTCAGTTTTTCAGCCCATTAATCCTTTCACCCTTGTGTGCGTTTTGTGTTCATTCAAGGCTCGTATGTTTGGCTTTTTATGTGTGTTGTGTTCATTTAAGGCTCGTAAGTTTATCTTTTTTGTGTGTTTTGTGCTCTCCGATGCCTGTAAGTTGAAATTTGTGTGTTCATTCAAGGTCCGTAAGCTAAAAAGTCAATTTATTCCAAATATATTCGATGGATGCCCTCTATTAACTCGGTAAACAATTTTTCTGGTTTTCATATGGCTCTTTGAGAAGCACAGAACCATCATTGCAGCTGGCTACGTACTGAAACGTACGTCAACGATTTGTGTTTGTTCATGCAGGGATGATTTCTTTAACAAATATTATTGTACGAGTATAATGATGCTGCTATCCACCATCCACATTCCTATTTAGCGATCTTTTACATTGATGGTTGTAGTGGTGTTGTTCTTTGCTCACTGGGTTTCCCCACAGGTACAGGCTTACTATTCCTTGTTGTAAACCTCCACGCGGATGAGCCTTGCTCTCCTTACCACTTAATGTGCATCAAGTGTTAATGTACCGACATGGATTGTAGAAAATTACATTCAGTTGGCATTAATTGTTTGGAACTATTTTATAGGATTCGCCTACTTAGTGTATGCCGTGAGACCCCATTATCGTAGATATGCCTCTGGCATAATAGCATGTCTATGTAATCAAAGTGTTTCACCCCATTAACAAATACACATTAATTTCTTCGTCTGAATCTTCAGTTCAATTTCTCTCAGCGTATCATATATCTCCATTATGTGCAGACTTCTCTTCGTACAGCGTACGAATTCTTTGAGTACTATTTCGGAAGATGTTTATAAAAAAAAAGCAACACAACACAAGATTATGGTCACTACATTAGAAAAGGTAATCACGAAATAATATAGTCATCAGGTCGTAGAAAACTACGACTTATCGTGGCCGTGCCGCGTCGTTAACGGGCACACTTTCATTGAAAGAAGAAGATGAATGTCTCTGTGACACAATCCGTTGGTCTTCAAGATGTATTTGTTAAAGATGTTTCCCTGGCCGTTTCTGCCCATTTCACACCTGCAATACAACAATTTATTATTTGTGGTCACAGGTGTCTCCTACCTGCAACGCAAGTGTCCTCAACCAATTGAGTATTACAAAGTTTCATTGAAGTAATTCATCATCATGTAGCATGTCCTTTGTAGAACGTCGCTCCCATCACAGTCTGTCTGAAAGAAACTCGTTCCCTTGCCAAAACTCCAGCTTCTGCCACTGTCATACTCAGGCACTCCTGTATATCTTGATGCCATCGTCTTCTTGGTCTACCCCTTCCTCTTTTGCCTGGCACCATACCTTCCATCACCGTCCTCTCAAGACCGTTGTGTCTCTTGATGTGACCAAAGTATTTGCATTTTCTAGCCAAAATGGAATTGATAAACCAGTTCTCCTCTATGCTCAACTCTTGCCGAATGTCTACATTTGTTCTTTTCTCTGTCCAGGGTATTCTGAGGATCTTTCTGTAACATTTTGACTCGAAGGATTCGATTCTTTGTCTAGACGTTTTGGTAATCGTCCATGCTTCACAGCCATAAGCTGCCACAGGAAAAACACAGGCTCTCAAGACTTTTACTTTTATCGTTTAGTTGGTGCCCTGCCATAATTTCTTCAGGCTGTTCAGTCTCTGCATTGCCATAGCTAGTCTTCTTCTGATTTCTTTCGAGCAGTCACCATTTTTGTCGATTCTGGAGCCCAGATATTCAAAATGTGTAACCTGATCTATTTCCTCACCACCCACTGTAAATGTATGCTGACATTGTGTTTTATCGGTGGTCATTATCTTTGTTTTGTTTATGTTTATGAACAGATTTTGATCTTTACTATGTCCATTAACGGCTGAAAGTAGCTGCTCTAGCCCTTCCGCACTTCTTGATAGTATCACTGTGTCATCTGCATATCGTAACTCTGGAATCTCGTACCCCCCAATCGTAAATGGGTCGAAACTTTCAATGTTCTCATCTTCTCGCACATTTCTCATTATACATTCCGCATATATGTTGTACAGATAAGGTGAGAGTATACATCCCTGTCGGACTCCCTTTTGTACTGCAAACCAATCTGATGTTTGCTCAGATACTCGGACAGCGGCTTGTTGATCTTGGTATAATGTTTCAATGAGATGGACTATATGCAAAGGAAACCCCATTTCCTTCATGATTCTCCACAGATTTTGATGTTTTACCGTGTCGAAGGCCTTAGTGTAATCAATGAAACATGTGTACAGGTCTACATTAAACTCTCTATATTTTTCATAGATTTTCCTTAAATTGAATATGTGGTCCCGGGTCCCTCTGTCTTTCCTAAAACCTGCCTGGACTACGTGAATTTCAGATTCAAACCTTTTCTCTATCCTTCTTAATAGGATTCGCAGGAGTATCTTGCTAGCATGGCTGATCAGTGCGATAGTTCGGTAGTTCGTGCACAGCTTCAGGTTGCCGTTTTTGGGGAGGGGAATATAAATTGATTTCTTCCATGCTTCTGGCCACTCTGCACTGTGCCATATCTGTTTACACAGCTTGTGGTAGACTCGAGCACATGCCTCTCCTCCTGCTTGTATTAGCTCTGCTGGGATATCATCGCATCCTGGGGACTTTCCCTTTTTCAGGCTTTTAATTGCAGAGCGTACTTCTTCCAATGTTGGTTCAGGTTCTTTTTCATCCTTTGGTAGGATTGTAACTGAGCGCTTTGTGCTGTCTCCATACATGGTTCTGCAGTACTCTCTCCATCTATTCAGTATGTCTTTGGTTTCTGTTAGTGTGTTATCCTCTTCGTCATTTATGACATGTGGAACCGGACGGAATTCCCTTGTCAGTGTTCTTATTGCTTTGAATGCATCTCTTTCTTTGCCTTGTTGTTGTAGGTTTTCTATATCCTTACATGTTTCTACTATGTATCTTCTTTTATCTTTTCTTATTTCTCTTCTAACTTTTCTTGCGCAGTTTTTATATGCTGTGTTGGTCCCCTTACTTCCCATTTGTTTTAATTGTTGCCTTTCTGCAATGAGTTTCTGTGTTTCGTCTGTTATATAGCTCTGTGTCTTGTGCAATATCTGTGGAATCATTTCTTTTGCTGTCGAGATCAAAATCTCCCTTGCGTACGATGTCAACTCCTCAGATGTCATCTCTTCCTGTATAGCAAGCAACGCCTCAAATTTGTTTTCTACTTTGATGTTGTATTCAGTAGGTATTGCTGATACATCGAAGCGTATTGGCTGGCAACCTTTGTAGATCCTGCGTAGTCTTGTTTGGATAACTGCAAACAGTAATTCGTGGTCCGTATCGCAGTCTGCTCCTGGCAGTGTTTTTGTCGCCAGCACATTTGATCTCCGTCTTTGTTGCACTAGGATGTAGTCTTTTTGGTTTCTGCTGTTGCCATCCGGGGAGGTCCACGTGTACAGTCTTCGTGGATGTTGTTTGAAAAAGGTGTTGGCAATGGAGAGGTTGTTTTCCGTGCAGAATTCAACCAGTCTTTCTCCTCGCTCATTTCTGTGTCCCAAACCAAAGGGTCCTCGAACACTTCTCTCCTCTTCGGCTCTTTCCTCTCCGACTTTCGCATTGAAATCTCCAATGATGACCAAGATGTCTCTTTTTTCAACTTTTTCCATCGCTTCTTGCAAGGTGTTATAAAAATCATCCATTTCACAATCGTCTGCTGCTGATGTTGGTGCATACACTTGAATTATTGTTAAATTTCTAGTCTTTTTCTTTAGTCTGATTACAATTATGCGGTCGTTGACTGGATTGTAACCCAATAGTGAAGGTGCTGTCTTCTTTGACAGAATAAAGCCGACCCCGCTTTTTCCACCCTTGTCCGTCCCAGAGTATATAAATGTTTCTCCTAAGGAGCTGGTACAGTGCCCTTGTCCGGCCCATCTATGCTCAGAGACTCCAAGAATCTCTATCTTGGTTCTTTTCATTTCTCTTCCGATCATGAATAACTTGCCCTGGTATAGGCTCCTGGCATTCCAGGTGCCTATTCTAGTTTTGTTTTTAGTCCCATTTCAGAGTTGTCCACTGTAATGCAGTCAGGCTTTAGGCCGTCATCTCTATTACTTGTACTGACTCTGAAATTGGCCTCTTCCCCAGTTGGCGTCGATGATCTGCCTGGTCTGAGGGCCTCACCATCAGATCTTTGAGTTTCGTTTCTCTCGACTGTCATAGGTTTCTTGGTATTTTACATCCAGTAGTTTGCCATTGCTTTCTGGACATTGTTCTGCCCGCTTACCAACTATGGTCTCTGGTGCGCCCTTAGCCCGATACCAGGCGTTTCCAGCTTCCGCTTTCAGAGTCGTTGTCGCACAGGTCGATCTTCCGCCTCTTCCGCCAGCAGCTGTGTGTACTTGTCAGGGGTGGACTCCCCTTCATGTCATTTCACCCACGTAGTTTAGCCGACCAGCCAAAGCCGTTGCCCGGGGGGTGGCGCTGCCGTACACAGGCAGACTCTAGGAGCCATACGTGAGCTAGACAGAAGTGGGGGAACCAAATAGGATCCTGGCCATCAAGGATGTGGCTGCCTCTCACCGTGAGGTGCTATCCCTTACACACTTCTGCCCTACCCCCCATTGAAGTAATTGAAGTAATTACTTTAAAATATTTTGTTTAAAAACTACCTTCATCCAAGTTTTAATATCCATCAACATTTTCTATCTTCTTTTCATTTCGCTTATCCTTTCTGCGTCAGGTTTTGAAGAGATCTCTAGAACAAGCCCGTCTGTGTGCCTCATGCACGGTAACATTTACTGACTCAGATATTTATGTAAGCCACCTTTTTCGTGGTCTGCCTTTGGCTTTGAATCCGTTGTATCTAAATAGCATTGCTTGTTGGATGGTGCTGTATGGTGGTATTGTTACGTGGCCAAACTATTTTAGTTGCTGTCTTTTAATGTAGTCCAATACTGGTGTTGTTCTCACTAATCTCTTGATGTCATCGTTTCTGATCCCGTCTCCCCTTGTTACGCCCAATATTGTTCGCAGACATTTCATGTACTTTGTTACAATGTAACGTTTTTTTGTTTTTTTTTAATGTTAGTGTCTAGTTTTGACATTGATAGCATAGTGTCGGGACGAAAATCGTGTTGTATAAAGCTCTTTTGGTATTTATTGTCACGTGCTTGCAGTTAAGTATTGGAGTTAATTGTCCAATGATCTGATTTGTCTGATTGCATTTTCTATTCCTGTTCAATTGATAAAACACTATTAAAGTAATCCAAGTGAAATGTATATACACTAATATATAAAAGTGCAATATTTTCAATATTATTTGGAATACACCTTTTGAGTTAGACAATTTTGGTAAGGGATGAATACGGGGAAAAGGGAGCATGGGGCGGAAAAGGTTGAAAATCCCTGCTATAGCGAGATCTGTATGTATACAATCAACTTCACTGTGTGCTGGAACGCTTGTAAAACCAAAATAACCACTCTTTCCTTTCTGTTACAAACCCTCGTACGTTTGACCTGGGCTGGCTAATTACAATCACCTGATTAAAGTCAATGTATGCAATTCATTAAGATTGTTTGACCCAAGATGAAAACAATAGGACCACTGTCATCTTCTAAGAATGTCGTAAATGACGACTGAAGATTTTTAATCTTGCGGCTGGTTATCGTCATGTTAAAAAAAAATCTTTCAATATAATTATCCACTGTAATAGCTCGGACACAGGCCTCTGTCAATGGGAAAGCTGTGGTTAATTTCTAAGCTGTACATCGGAACGACAATGTCAATTATTGCAAATGTGGCAGTCTATAGGGTTCTCTCAAGGTTACTATCAAGAATGTTACAACATGCATCCACATCACGACACGGCCACACACAGCAATTAACACAGTGAACACTCTCCAACAACCGGTGTCATATTTAATAACAACAATCAACATACACAAAAGAATGGGCATAAAGAACACAAAACATCTGAACTAAATGATCATATATTATATATATTAATATAAATATTAACTACAGTGGAAGCTTTAAGCATTAGCTTTTTGTTAACTCTTTTAGTTCATTCAACCCAGTTCTAGCCGCTACACTCCCCTCCCCTCTCCTTATCTGCACACTCAACACACTCTAACAAACTCGTCTTCCCGATCGTATTCTGTACTCTGTCGTTATGTGCACCCACTCACAATCAGATCCCTTCAGACAGGTGATATGTACATTTACAAACACTTCCCATTCACATTTACAATCAGAACAAATACCATTTGGCGATCTGTGCATTCATGAAGACTTCGATCACGTCCTTCTAGTCGGAATCACGTATTCACTTATGGCCACACACTCAGTCGATCTGTGCATGCATATATTCCAGAACACACATCGGTGTCCTGCACAGTATTACAGCCATTCAAATCTCACCTAGTCACAGATTGTCCAGCACACACTCTTATAGAGCGACTGACCAAGACTCGAAGGTGTATGTTGGATCAGTCACCATGCAACTCATTCTATCTCTCACACACTTCTAATAAGCCATGCAACTCATTATATCTCTCTCTCTCTCTCTCTCTCTCTCTCCCAGCCCGACTCTCAGTCTCTCCCTAGGCCAGCCCCTAAGCTCATCTTTGTCGAGTATTATATAGTCTCAAACAACTTCATGGCTGTCCAATGGGCTAGTTGTTATTGGACGAATCACTCGGATTTCCTGTCACTCTAAATGTCCAAGAAGCAGAACGAAATAACTGACTGCCACAAACCCCCCCCCCCCCCTCCCCCTCCCCCTTCCCCACTACTTAAATCGGAACGTCAGAGTGGTCAGCTCCTAATCCCCACCTGTACCAGACACATTCTTATCCTAACCACTTGTTTCCTTTGTCGACTTAGTGTCGAGATGGTGATTGATCTTGGCACACATTCAGGTAACCTTCGTTCCCAGAGTCGCCGACCCCATCACCCCTGCCCTTAACGGCCATGCTCCAGCTGGAACTGTTACACAAGGTTTGGAAACAGGTAGGCTTCCAGCGGGGTCAGCTGCAGTGGGGGGGGGGGGGGCGCTATGTTTTACATCGGAGCCTCGGAACATCGGAACAGTCTTCCTCTTAACGGAGCCAGCTGTGGTGGTGGCCTTTGTTTCACGTTGAAGTGAGGAGGTGAACTATGATTTGCACGGTGCAAAAAAGGTCTTGAAATTCAAATGAATTCATTAGCAAAACTCACACATGTTGACTATAACAGATATATACTACTAGCAAACGATCATTTGATATGAAGGATTTGAAGATCAATACTTTGATAAAGTTATACGTTTCCAGATTACTGGAGCCAGGAATATCATAAGAGTCAGGAAAGAAAAATTGACTAATCCCCCCAGCCCCCACCCCCACCCCTACCACCCCCACCCTTTCGTGCCCATTTTTGCTTTTAGAAACGGAAATTACTTCAGCAGACCGCGAACGATGTAGTGTTCGACAATGTCATTCCCTTAGTAGTGTGTTTACTGAAACACCTCTTAACACTGCAGGAAGGAGGACACAGGTTCACCTTCTTCAGTACGTCTCAGTATATAAGACGATACAGTACAACTTACACGCGCCTTCAAGGTGAGACCCTTCCATTGCACTTTGGTTGGGCTGGCTTCTGAGAGCGCACAAACCTAGCATAGGTACATACAGACGCACACATACATCCAAACACTGGTTTATGCTTCCTAATATCACACAGTTGACTACGGTATAGGGTGGAATAGGCGCGCCTCCGCCAGTACAAACTAGTGAGGCAAACTCGTACAATAAAAATTTTAAAAAGATACTGCCAGACAAATATCAAGAGGAGTTTAGTGCGAGAAGCTTAGAACAGCAATAACAACAACGATGTCCTCATTATACGAAGTCTAAAGCAGCCTTTTAATTGTGGTGAAGCAATCATTCTCGTTACAACGTCTGTACTCCTTGGGGTTAGACCAAGCAGTAGAACGGTAACACTGACTGGGCACGTTTCTCCGTCTCGACGCTTCAGTTTACCCAGCTTTAAATGGGTACATGAACTTCTAGAATTAGGGAAGACAAAACAAACAAAAGAAACCTTCATGCAATGAAGTTTCTTACACTTAATCTCCAAAGGCAGCAACTCTCTGAAATGGGAGTACCATTTTTGATATTTCATTTGATGTGTCATTATATAAACACACACATACACACAAACACACACATACACAAACATATACATATATATACGACGCACATTCGCACAAAAATACATAATCTAATAAATAATGGCGCTGCAGGAAACCTGGAGGGCATTTCACGTACACAAAGTTCATATCGGTTACAATTATTACAAGAGACACACACGGTTCCAATAACATATGGGAGCTTAAAAGAAAAATAAAACAGTTTGTTTATTCAAAAGTAAACAAATGGAGCAGTTTCAGGGGAGTGTGCAGTAACCAGAGTTACTAAGCTAAGGCGTGTTCTTTCTTTTGTATGATAAACTCTGTTTGAGGTATCGATATGTGTTTGTCATGCGGCTGTGAGTCGGGAACGCCCTTTGTGGTGTGAGGAAATATCGGCTATCGTAATATATAAGCGTCTGTGACTGACACTATCCAGGCACTTCCGGCTTTGTCTGGCGTACTCAGTGTTGTTTCGTGCAGATTTAAAAAAAAATATTTAAATTTGCAATGAGGTAATTTAAAATCACATTTCAAACATAATCATACAGGGTGTGGCTAAGCGTGAGGTTCAGATAGTATGGTATGCATGTGTGCTAATGAGTGCAGAATAAGGTCATGTTAGGACTCAGAAACAACAACTTCGGATTTACAAAGAGTTCAGACAAAACAGGCACCCAAATCTTCACACGACAACATAACAAACCACTCCCAAGAGTTTCAACCGTTTTGGGGGGTTAAGGCAACAATTTCCTGTGATCATAAACCTGCTCAAACATAGAGGTCTGCCGGACGCGACAGGTCGACCTAATCTATCGTCATGTCTTTGTTTTCAATATATTCAAAATAATTCTACTCTTCTATGAAAAACTTTCATTAACGAACTTCTTATTTTTTTAAACCACCGGAAATGACGATGATCAATTAATAATAATGAATGAATGCATTTTGGTTTTTTAAACTTCTTACCAAGTTTAAAACTCCTAAGGAAAGAATAATTCTCTGTAACCTCTCACAGGAAAGGCTGCTGAACGCTGCTGTGTAAGTTCAAACGAGTTATCACGCAACAATGTAACAAAACTTACAAGTGTTTCCAGCTAAGCAAGAACTTAACAATTCTTCTCATGGTATACGATGACACGTACAACAAATGGCTTCATGAAACATCACGTATTTACTGTGATACAGACTTCCTGTAATATGGCCAGCTGCTGTGATTGCCCAATGCACCGCTAGGAACGAAGCAATTAGACAAAAAAGTCAGGCAGCGCAACAACTGCCATAAAAGTCACACAACTAATATGACACAAGTCACACAACACAACAAATATTACACAAGTCACATAACACAACACATATCACACAAGTCACATATCACAACAAATATTACACAAGTCACACAACACAAACAAATATTACACACGTCGCATAATACAACAAATATTACACAAGTCACACAACACAACAATTTGGTGTACAAGTCACACAACACAACAAATTTTACACAAGTCGCATAACACAGCACATATTACACAAGTCACACAACAGAACACATTTTACACAAGTCACATATCCCAATACATATTACGTAAGTCACACAACACAACAAATTTTACACAAGTCTTATAACACAGCACATATTACACACGTCATACAACACAACAAATATTACACAAGTCACATAACACAACAAAAAGTACACGAGTCACACAAAACAACAAATATTACACATGTCACACAAAACAACAAATAATACACACGTCAAATAACAAATATTATACAAGTAATACAACACAACAAATATTACACAAGTCACACAACAAATAGTATACAAGCCACACAACACAACAAATATTATAGAAAACTCTAGAAACAAAACACCATATATGATACAAGAAAGCTCTAGAAACAATACTTTATATTTTACTAAATCAACAATGATACGAAATCTGCATTTGTTAAACAGAAAAACAATCCACTGAAGCCCCAAAAAACGTTAACATCAATGACAAATATTAACGGGTACAGACATTTCATCAGATCAAATGGAAGTGTCAATATTTGTTTTCATAATAAGATAAGAAACATTTCTTCGATTTTACTTTAACAAAAATGTTCAAAATAATGGAAACAAATTAGCAACGGCAACATTTCAGTTCATATGCTAAGATATTCTGTTAAATATTCATTACCAACCTCAGCTGGAGTACATGAACGTCTGGCGGTCAGGCTGACAGTAAGACTTTCTGTTTAAAGTGACATTAAACGTTGTGTTTGACTTGACATGGTTAGTTCCTTCTTCCTCTATGTTAGATATAGAGCAATAACTGCCGGCTGCATCCGACTTCTGTGGGGGGTTGTCTTAGTGTGACCCGGCCATAAAGCAGAGGTCTTCCTGACTTCTTGTGATGCTCCTGGGTACTAGAATTTCAACAGCGAACACACCCGGGGACACCTCTTCAACTAACAGACTGAACCAGGTGTTGGTTGCCGTGCGAAGAGTTCCCAAAGGGAAACACGGTATATCAACCCCTTTTACAGTAGTATTCTTTTGTAATTTAACTCCATTAAATGTAGTACTAACATTTTTCAAAATGCAATGACCACGAGCACAATTATGTGTTTCCTATCAAGCTTGGAGCTACCATTTTGCAGTATACAGCTTTCTTGTGTACATAAATTTGTTGGTAAAGGTTATCAATAAATTGATACAATACTTGTCCACTGCACTTCACATAAAACATGTTTATTTATGGTTAGGATTCCGTACTAGTGGTGTATGTATGTGTGCGTGTATGACCGAAAGAGCGAGACAAATGGAGAGAGGGGAGGGGAGGGGGCGGGTCTTTTTTTAGAAGGAAAGTGATGTCTGTACTTATGGCCTCTAAAATGTTCAGTATTGGTCTGAACATCAGGCAGCAGATGTGAAACGGTCATGTAAAACCGACATCTTGCACCAAAGCACCCCTCACGTTTTGTGGCAGCATTAAGTAAACACAGCAACAAATGTCAAGCCCAGGTTATTAAAACAAATGTGAACATCTGGTTTCATTAGTAGGAAATCAACTTTTCACCAGCCATTGTTCAGCTAGTTCCTGGCACTCAAAACGTGTACCTGTATGCTATGATCAAAACTTGTACGGAAACGGAAACAATCCTTGTAACAGGCGTCTACTAGATCTCATTTTTAGATTGGGCTTAACAGAAGTGATCAAGTGTGTTAGATTTTCAGCAAAAATAAGAGTAAGACTCGAATTTGTACTCTACAAGACAAATGAGTACATAATAGGATCAGTGGAGGATACATAGATTCTGATTGAGTAGAAGTGCATTTTTGATCCAGTTGGAAGCAAAAATGAAGATAAAGGAGAATTTCCTGACACATATCGACCAGGCCACTGAAACAGGCTATAAAACATTTTCTGAACGTTCTGGCTTCTATTGTTGTTTGTCGATTACGTTGTCGACTTTGTAACCGTGCTCTGGTGCTAAATGATGCAATATCTTCGTTTCTTTTTTCCAGTTTGGTCCGTTCTCAATGCAGCTTAAATGTTTAGACAACATGCTTCCGCTTTCCTCTGTTCACAACGTACATAATAAACATGGACGAGATATTTCTTGTGTATGTTGTTGTGGCTGGAAGCTACTTGCGTTGAGTTATTCCTCTGGACGATCTTTCTCTGTCAGAGTGTTACAGTTACTCTATTATATCGCGAGGTTTACGGAAGAGGGTAGTGCTATTCTCTCCTGGCTGTAGTACAAAGATGTGCTTCTCGGTACTCACGACAATGTGGATCACAGTGTCGATTCGTGCCTCTTAACCGAGATGGTTGTAACATGGCTTTGTTTCCAGAAGCCCGAGGTGAACGTGTTACGAGGTATTAATTCGTATGTTTGATCTGACTGACGTATGCAGTGCCTGGCGTCTGTTATATGTAACAACGTTCCTTCATGTTGTCGTCTCCCTAATATCACCCTCGCTAGCATTGCTATATATGTCTGAGAGATTCGTAACATGTTCGGCCAGACGTCACCACTGCAGTCTGACTGCATGCATGCCGCTGCGCTGCTCATATAAATATGAGCTCAGTTTAGCACACGACACTGTTTGATTGTCATTCAATTGAAATGACAAGAGTGCCTTAGCTGACAGGTGAAATGACAAGGGTGCCTTAGCTGACAGGTGAAATGACAAGAGTGCCTTAGCTGACAGGTGAAATGACAAGAGTGCCTTAGCTGACAGGTGAAATGACAAGGGTGCCTTAGCTGACAGGTGAAATGACAAGGGTGCCTTAGCTGACAGGTGAAATGACAAGGGTGCCTTAGCTGACAGGTGAAATGACAAGAGTGCCTTAGCTGACAGGTGAAATGACAAGGGTGCCTTAGCTGACAGGTGAAATGACAAGAGTGCCTTAGCTGACAGGTGAAATGACAAGGGTGCCTTAGCTGACAGGTGAAATGACAAGAGTGCCTTAGCTGACAGGTGAAATGACAAGGGTGCCTTAGCTGACAGGTGAAATGACAAGGGTGCCTTAGCTGACAGGTGAAATGACAAGAGTGCCTTAGCTGACAGGTGAAATGACAAGAGTGCCTTAGCTGACAGGTGAAATGACAAGAGTGCCTTAGCTGACAGGTGAAATGACAAGAGTGCCTTAGCTGACAGGTGAAATGACAAGGGTGCCTTAGCTGACAGGTGAAATGACAAGGGTGCCTTAGCTGACAGGTGAAATGACAAGAGTGCCTTAGCTGACAGGTGAAATGACAAGAGTGCCTTAGCTGACAGGTGAAATGACAAGGGTGCCTTAGCTGACAGGTGAAATGACAAGAGTGCCTTAGCTGACAGGTGAAATGACAAGGGTGCCTTAGCTGACAGGTAACGGCGCTTGCTTCTCAAGAAACAAAAGCGCAAAATCTCAATCTCACATGTTTCAAGAGTTCCCTTGTTTCAAAGTAGGTGGGACCAGCGCCTTGTCATTTTGAGGATTGATGAAAAAACTCGGAGATCCCTTGTACACTCTGTATCCATAAAAGAACCTTATTCATATCCAGTACGCAACCCCCTGCCTAGTAATCCGCACGAAGCAAGGATTTCAGCTGCAGAACAAGAATGTACTGTAAAACGTCTTCATCTGTTTGATTATCAGGATTCCAAGAATTCCATGTGCAATTAGTGATCTTGTGGTAAATTTGTCCTTGAAATATGGTGTCATGTCCTCAGTACACCTATGTCGTTCGTAACAACTGGACTGAAAACACGTTTTTAGGATCATCTAATGTATGTTCTAGTGTATTTCACCGCCCTCAGAGTGTTCAAATGAGGTTCAAATCCTAGTTGGAAAATATTATCTTCAGAATCTGGTATTATATATATATATATACAACACTATTTTAAAAAGTGTGTATATATTTCTGAAGTCGCCATGACTCGGGAACGGAAAAAAGGCGTTTCGAGCTGAAATGTTCACTGAACACTGTATGGTTTATGATGTTTGGTATAGTTGTAGATCAGTTTAACTGATTTTATCTTCCTTTGCCTTTCCTCTGATACACAATGGACATATGATCATTTCTCCACATTCTTCTTCTTCTTCTTCGTTCGTTCTCAATCTCCCGCTACCAAACCCCAAAAGGGCTCAATCAGCAGAATGTAGTCCAGAGAACGGAATGCGTTGTGTCGCAGTTTTACAGATTGACTGCGATATTTCCACCTTTCGGTCCAACACATCCGACTTCAGCACGCATATTTTGAGTACCGGGTTAGCATTCCCTCTTCGATCCCTTCTCCTTAGCCAGTCTGCCCTACTGCAGCCTGTTATCCAGGATCACCGCGTGGAGGTGTAGAAGGGTCTTGGCAGCTATGATTCGCTGGCCCTGATGCTAGCAGTCAGCTATGGGTCGCTGACCACTGCAGCTTATGGGCTGCTCAGCATCTTGATCCCATTTCTCCACATTCGATGAATACAAGATAAATGTAATTTAAGGGAGACGACCAAGAGTATTTTAATTTTAATTTGAGAGTTATCTCCTCAAAAGCTTTTGCTTAAATATTTATGTTGTTCCCTTCACGAAGAATGCTGTACACCGGCAAATACTGAGACGAAAAACTGACACTATGAACTGACCCTTGTCTCTTATTTCACCCACAATTCACCCCAAACCAAAAAAATATTTATTTTTAGCACCGGAAAACTTTTTAGCACAGGATTTGGGGAAGTGACGTCCCCAAACAATATACTTTTTCAACTGTAGTTATGTCAAACATCTCGGTCTATAACTGGATTGCAAATAAACCTAGATTTAATCATTAAGCAGTAAATGATTCAGTCAACTTGATTGACCTTACCAGAGCATCGAACGTTCTTAAAAAACGGCAAAGTAGAAAACAAGCGCAAAAAGGACACACACCGACATATGCTTGATTTGAACATATGAGAGTTCATGAAGCGTCGATGTATCAAAGTAAATGGTTTGGACGTTTTCAGTGCCATTCTTGCCGATGTTGCTCAATTATGGCCACCTCAATAACTAAAATTGTAGTGTTTGGTCATCTAAATATTTCAATCTGACTGTCAAGAAATTTCCTTCAGCTTTTTTTTAGGACCTTACAGTATTCCAGAATATTGGTCACAACACTGAATATAACCATCTTTTCCACACATATATCTTTATCTAAGTTTGTTTTTATTTATTTAAAATAAAATTATACCGACCTGTCTTTTCCTTAACCGGAAATGGAATGTCCTGCTACAGTAATCAGTTGTCAAATACGTATGATGTGAATCCATGGAATTTTGTTTGGAGGGAATTGAGACAGACGTACCCTGACACCATGAATCGACACCATAACCGATTATGATAACACCAAAAACCCAGAATTGTAGATTTCCTTCCATTTTGTAAATTTCGCTGCTCAATTATATTGTACTGACACAATCGGGAATCGAGTGGCATTATGGTTTCAATTGCACCCTGCTGACAAGTGAGGCAGAGGGTCGAATTCGCGTTTGAATAGCTTTACTTTTGATTAAAATTATTATTATATTATTTTATTTACTGACAGAATCATCATAAATGGCTACCAAATTGTGTGTATTAAAACGAAAAATTGCATATTTTTCTGATCGGATGAAATTAGCGAAAGTTTTGGGATGAAAACATTTTCCCATAGTGAAGGGATGGACGGTTGGTTAAGGTGTAGTAGAGTTGGGTCGTGTTGAGAACTATATGGACATCAGAGAAGGCTAATAACGCAGTGCTTCAAACGGCACAGACACAAAGACAGCCTATGGCAAAACTCAGGACAAGGCAGTCATCTTTTTTCGGGCATATCATGTGAAGAGGAGAGTTGGAGCACACGATGACGCCGGACAGAATCACAGAGAAGTGGGACAGAGGGAGACAGAGAGAGAAAAATATTGGACATCTCGAAGGAATGTTATTGCAGACGTTCACCGACGGAACTGATAAACACCATCCGTGGCAAGAGGACGTGGAGATCAATGATCGCACACACCAGGCGGCAAGGAACATGATTGTGATGACTAGAAATGGACGGATCAGATTAAGGAGGCGGAGTGGGGGGAGGGAGTGGGGGGCGAGAGTAGATGCCACAGTATAGAAGAAATGGTGACAGGTAAAAGTAATGAAAGCCATATAATCCTGCTTACAGATGTCTTGGCTGTAGTCACAGCACTAAAAAGCCAGAAAAACACTGAACTTAATCATTTAAGAGCAGCACTCTGTCAAATATGCCAGCAATCCGCACCAAAAAGGGTAGTGGTACAGTGGGTTCCATCCCACTGCAACATCCAAGGCAACGAGGAGGCAGACAGACTGGCAAAAGAAGGTGCAAGACTACCAGATACTAGTATGACATACGAAGAGTCAAAACGGCTTATTAGAGCTAGATACATGACCAAATGGGAAACTGATCATACTGGCTACACCAAAAACGATGCATATTACCAGTTGAACAGAAGAAAGCAGGTCGTGGTCTTCAGACTTCGCACTGGCCACAATAGACTAAGGTACCACCTATTCAAAAAAATGAAGATAGGTGGCACCGACGAATGCTCGTGTGGTACCGATAAAATGACCGCTGAGCATCTGCTGCAAAACTGCCCGACATACGAGGACCAGAGAGAGCAGATGTGGCCATCACCAGTGGCAACACTAGACAAGCTCTATGGCAGTGTCGACAGCCTCAGGATGACGGCTGCTTTTTTCGAAAAAATTAAGGTTGATGTCTGACTGCGTACGATGAAGAAGAAGAAGAAGAAGAAGAAGAAGAAGAAGAAGAAGAAGAAGAAAGGAGCGCACACATGAAAAAATATTTTCGTTTTAAGGACTCCGTCATGTCCCGATTTCTCGTGCGGATGCATGGTGCTAACACGTGTGTGTGTGTGTGTGTGTGTGTGTGTGTGTGTGTGTGTGTGTGTGTGTGTGTGTGTGTGTGTGTGTGTGTGTGTGTGCGTGCGTGCGTGCGTGCGTGCGTGCGTGCGTGCGTGCGTGCGTGCGTGCGTGCGTGCGTGCGTGCGTGCGTGCGTGCGTGCGTGCGTGCGTGCGTGCGTGCGTGCGTGCGTGCGTGCGTGCGTGCGTGCGTGCGTGCGTGCGTGCGTGCGTGCGTGCGTGCGTGCGTGCGTGCGTGCGTGCGTGCGTGCGTGCGTGCGTGCGTGCGTGCGTGCGTGCGTGCGTGCGTGCGTGCGTGCGTGCGTGCGTGCGTGCGTGCGTGCGTGCGTGCGTGCGTGCGTGCGTGCGTGCGTGCGTGCGTGCGTGCGTGCGTGCGTGCGTGCGTGCGTGCGTGCGTGCGTGCGTGCGTGCGTGCGTGCGTGCGTGCGTGCGTGCGTGCGTGCGTGCGTGCGTGCGTGCGTGCGTGCGTGCGTGCGTGTGTGTGTGTGTGTGTGTGTGTGTGTGTGTGTGTGTGTGTGTGTGTGTGTGTGTGTGTGTGTGTGTGTGTGTGTGTGTGTGTGTGTGTGTGTGTGTGTGTGTGTGTGTGTGTGTGTGTGTGTGTGTGTGTGTGTGTGTGTGTGTGTGTGTGTGTGTGTGTGTGTGTGTGTGTGTGTGTGTGTGTGTGTGTGTGTGTGTGTGTGTGTGTGTGTGTGTGTGTGTGTGTGTGTGTGTGTGTGTGTGTGTGTGTGTGTGTGTGTGTGTGTGTGTGTGTGTGTGTGTGTGTGTGTGTGTGTGTGTGTGTGTGTGTGTGTGTGTGTGTGTGTGTGTGTGTGTGTGTGTGTGTGTGTGTGTGTGTGTGTGTGTGTGTGTGTGTGTGTGTTTTTTTTCTGGGTCCTTGGTGTTGACTAAATTTATCCTCAAAATGCGTTTGTGCTTCGCTGTGAAGATTCTCTTAGGTCTCAATGACCAACGTGGGGTCAGTATCATAGTCCGCATTCGGTATAGCTGCGTGTTAATTGTGTGTGATTAAGATATTGTCTTCTGGTAATCTTGGGTGTTTCCAAGATACCTTAAGAAGATCTTTTGTTGCAAAGCAGGAGTTTGGGATGCAGAGATTATTTTTTGTGATGAATTCCAGCAGCATTTATCCATTTTCATTCATGCGCCCAATATTTTGTTTGCCTAAACGAACTGGCCATGAATTCGAGTCAGATCCTATCAGAGTATTTAGACCAACAAGTATGTATAGGCAGTCCTATTTTGGAATTACATTCACTGCATTGTTAAACTCTAAATAGAAGGAATCATTTGCATCTTCCGCTGATGTGACCGTCGGAGCGTAGGAAGCGATAAGTGTTATGAATCCATTGTTAACAGTCTTTCATATCCTCCAACTGAATCTCAATAGCACACAATAGCGAGTTCTCCACTGCAAAACCCACCCCATATTGTCAGGTTTCTACCTTTCCTCTGCCTTTAAAAAAAAGTGTAATTTTTCTCTCTAAGTGACCGATCCACGGGAAGGCGTGTCTCCTGCAGACCAGCAATATCGATACCAAGACGATTGAATTCGGCATCAATAACAGCCGTTTTTCTCACGTCACCAATGTCTCTGAGGTCAGTGCCTTGTCCAGGACACATGGTCCTGACATTCCAAGTTGCAAACCAAAGCTTGAAGTTTTCATTTTTAGTTTTATTGCCTGGTACACTTGATTTACAGCCTGCGATTTGGATTTTGTCCTAACCCCAAGTACCCATTGAAGCAGATAGGCTGTGGCGGATCAACACCTTATTGACTGGGGGCTGCCCAGCTTGAGACGGGCGTTAGTTAATCAGTGACACCCGAAAGTGTTTCCCCCCATTGGTTCTAAAAGTTGTCATAGCTGGGGATGGGGTTGAGGATGAACTCTCAACACCAACTGAATGCTCCCATGGCATTCGTCTAATATAGCCTCTGACAACAAAGGCCATCTCCTGGCCTTCGCGCGGTAGAACTGTTTTGACTAACAGGAGAAGGGACGGATAACGAGCCACTGGCGCCATAAAACCAGTAGTTTTGAACAGATGGGGCTCGAAATTATAGGAAGGCAGATCATCTAGGTGAAGGAAAACTCTGATTTAAAACCATCTGAAGCCTTGTAGATAGATACTGGCGTGTCTTGTCATATTTTGTGAGATATGGCTGTACAACCTGTTTTCTGGTAACTCTGAAAGTTGGTCAGGGTCTACCATGCCTAATAACCGACGATATGTGGAAGAGCATACACAAGAGGATACAATGCCTTATCCTAGAGAGATGGGGCGGTGTAGTGTCTGGGTACAATGTCCCGCTTACATCAAATGGATGCTAATGGGAATCTACAGCCTCTCCCATCCAGGGTGCAGTGACCGCCGCGGAAGCTGCTGTTCAGTTGACAGCAAGCTTCTCCTGTAGAAACGTGTCCATAGCAACACCTTCTCGTGGATGACCCTGTTGTTTATTGAGTTTGCTATGGGGGCGAACGAGTTCCTGGTGGTAAAACCAGACGGGGAGCAGTTAGGGGACCCTCAAGGTGACAGCGCAGTACCCACCGACGAGTGGAATATACTCTGGCTTACTGTTACCATCACAAATTCCACCCATGGGTTAAATGTTCTTCCCATCTGTTGTCTATCTTTCTACACAACTTGTCTTTGTCCAACGTACGAGACGGCTACAAAGGATCCAATAATGGTAGAGGCACCCAGAGAGAATTCGGGCCTAGCCCAACATCCCAGCTGCAGCGAGAGCACCGGGTGATCTGACATTGCACTACCGTTGGACTACTCTCTGACTCTAAGTGTGGGGCGGATCCATTACATCTCATTGGAGAGTAGGAGCTGTTGTGGCGTGGGAGGGGAGGGGGGATGTAGTGAGAGCATAGTGGACAGAGCGTAACACAGCCACAGAAAAAGGCATAAATACATAATAAAGAAGTGTGAACTGCAGTGAGAGCACCCGTGGCTAGCGGGGAATGCACTCTGAGAACCCCACCTGACACCCCCACCTCACTCCCATTGACGCAGCAAACCTCCAAATGACGAAGGAAGGAAATGGCAAAGTCAAATACATCTATCACTCTTTGAGAAAGGCGAACCCAGTGTGCTATTTGAGAGGTAGAAGTCTGCAGCAAAACACCCAATACTTCAATGCCAGGAAACAATAAACATTCTTCAAACGAGCTCGGGCGTCGCCTTGGTTACCAAAGCCCGTGCAACAGAGATAATTCCCCTGCTCTGTGCGAGAAATTAGCGAGGGGGAACCTTAACATGCTACAGCTTAACATTGCCGGATTACAAAACAAGGCAACTTAGCTAACCAAAACACTACAAGACCATCACATCCACAGAGCTCTACTAATAAAACAGTGTTCGTGGGAGATTTCAATGCCCATATGCCAAATCTTGGATACCGCAAGTTTAATAATAGAGGCCTGGAGATTAAAGAGCTGTGTAATGTTGCTAATCTTACACTGCTCCAGAGTCTGGAAACCCTGCCTTCTCTTTTGCACAGAGTACACGGTACAACAAGCAGGCCCGATCTGACACCTTGTATTGGCTTACTTGGTAGATCACACTCCCACTAAAGTCTAATATTGCCACTAAAGTCTTAGACGATGTTGGAAGCGATCATCGTCCTATCCTAACAATTATTGAAACACTGCAGAGGGATAGGACAGTTCGGAGAAAACCATCATGGAATTTAAGAATAGCTAACTGGGACCGTTATGGCCAGGAAACTGATGCTGGGTTTAGCCAAATAAGTAAGAGTGATGAAACAATACAACTTTCAAATAGATATGTGCCACAATCTCAACCGCTGCAAAGAAATGCATCCCACAGGGGACGTACAGGAAATATATAAACCGTACTGGAACCCAGAGCTGGAGATAGCAGTCAAAGAGAGAGAGAGAGAGGTCTAGAAAAAGCTAGAAAAATCTCAAAATACCCTAAACAAAACAGAGTAAAATAGATGGACAGCAAAAGTAAGATATATCACTAAACAAAGCAAGAATGAGACTTGGAGAAAAAAATTGTAGCAAGTTGAATCTAAAAAGAGAAGAGAAGAAGGCGTGGAGATTACTGAGCAACCTTGAAGGAACATAAGAAAGTCAAACCCAACACCCATGGCCAGATAATCTTGGGACGAAATAGTATCAAACACCAAGAAAGCTGAGCTCTTTAACATATTTTACGCTAGAGTAAATAAAGCGCAAACGAGGAAACTGCTAGATAACGCAATTTTAAAGATGGGACGAGGGAAAGTTGCCATCAATGTGGTTATCAGCAACTATAAAACCCATACTGAAGAAAGGAAAACAATCAGGAAGCTTTAAACCTGTGTCGCTCACCTCATATTTAGGTAAAGTGGTTGAAATCATTATAAACAACAGACTATATTGGTGGCTGGAAAGCAAAAACCTCCTTGATAGAAACCAGGCTGGGTTCAGGCATGGTCACCGAACTGATGATCCCCTCTTTAGGTTTACACATCATGTGATGGTTGGATTCCAAGATGGAAAAATCACACTAATAGTGTTTATTGATCTACAGCTAGCATATGACAGAGTCTGGAGAACGGGCCTTTTGGGGAATTTGGGAATAGAAGGAAATATGATCAAATGGATACAGGCCTTCCTGACCAACAGAACCATAAATACCAACTTTGCAGGGGCAACATCAAGTAAAAGAGCGTTAGAAGAAGGACTGCCACAGGGCTCTCCTCTAAGCTGCACTCTTTTCCCCATCTATATAAATGACCTCAATAGACATTTAAACGTGTCAAAAGCATTGTTTGCTGATGATCTCGCCATTTGGACCACCGAGAACTATCCCAATTTGGCAAAAACCAAGATCAACAGAGCGCTACTAACAATTTCAGTATATTGCGAACTGTAGTAACTAGAGATAAATCCACATAAAACCATATACATCATCTTCTCCCGCAGTCATAAAGAAGCAAAGAGACCCATTAACATCAAAATGAATTGGGAATTACTAGTAAAAGAGGATACCCCAGTATATCTGAGAGTAACGTTGGACAGACAGTTGAAATTGGGCAGTCACATCTGCAACGTCAGAAGTAAAGCAACCAAGCGTTTGAACTGAATCAAAAGACTTGCTAGTACAAATTGGGGCGCCGATAAACAAACTCTTCGGCAACTATACCTTGGTTATGTACGACCAGTGATGGACTACAACATACCTGTAACAGTTCCAGCCTGAGCATGAGCGTTTAGGGCAAGGGTGATGTTGTCAGCGACTCTGAGAACAAAGGTACCTGAATGTGTGCCAAGGTCACTCTCCGTCTCGACACTACGCCACGGTCACTCGCCGTCTTGATACTAAGCCAACAAAGGAAAACAGGGAGTTGGGAAATATGTCTAGTACAAATGGGGACTAGGAACTGACCACTGGCGTTTCGATTTGGGTAGTGTGGGATTAGTGACAGACAGAGGCCATCCCCCAGAGAACCATTGGACAGCTCTGATACTGTTGAGACTATATAATATTAAACAAAGTTTAACTCAGGCAGACTGGCCATGGAGAGAGAGAGAGAAAGAGAGAGAGAGAGAGCTAATTTAGCTAGGAGCCTGCTTAGCACACCGACTAAATAGAAGAGTGATTGATATGCTGTTTTACGAATGTTAGTGAGATAGAACAGGATGGCTCAACTAATATACGCCTTTCAGTCTTGGCCACTCGCTCTATAAGGTGTGTGTTGGGCGCCCTGTGTCTAGAAGAGTGTACTCGATGTATGTTCTGAAGAGTTACGCGAGTGTACAGATCGACTAGAAGAGATCTGGATGTGTGTGTGGTGTGTAGACATCGAGGAAACGATGTATGTTCCAGAGCGTGTGTACACGCAGATCGATTTAGTGTGTGATCATATGTGAGTATACATTGAATATTTTGAATGTATTATATCAAGATCACCCGCCTGAGGGGATCTGAATGTCACAGAATACAAACGCGAGGACGAGTTTTTGAGAGTGTCTTGAGGGTGCAGATAATGGGAGGGGAGTGTGCGACTACAACTGGGTTGGGGTAGTCTGGTGCAACATCAATATCTTGTGCTTATAAACTCAGAGTATCTATTTAGTTAAGTTGTATTTCTTGTATTGTTTGTAATCTTATTGGACTCACTTTAATAGTTCTTGTATGAGTATGATAAAATAAATACGCCACCTGCTGCGTGCTATGTTAATTGCTGTGTGTGGTCGTGAATGATGTGGATGAGTGTGGTAACATTCTAGATGGAATACCCCAGTGAAAACCTGGACTTTGCTACATACCCATACAGACGACTGTGAGTACAAATAATATCTCATCTATTAGCCAGGTTCAGAATCAAGCTCTCAGACTAAAATGTGTGTGGGTGGGGCGGGGGGGGGGGGGGGGGGGGTTGGGGGGTAATGAGATCAACACTTACAGCGGCGTGCGAGATAGAGGCAAACATAGAACCGCTAGATATCAGGAGAAAGGGGTCACTGACTAAAGCGGTACAGAGATACAAGAGACAAGAAAATTACCATCCAATTAGGGTACAAATAGACACTTGAAAGCAAATGAAAAGACTGAAGCAATTGTTCCCCCTGGATGTAGCAGAAGAGGAACGACATATTCACCATCTGCCAGAGGAGAGAGAAATGGAAAATCGATTTTTTAGACCAAGCCCTTCAAGACCAATCATAAAAACACACAACAGAAAAGGCAGCCACCTACATCCTGAAGAAATGTGCCTTACAGACAGTCTCTAGCTACCCAAAATCGGTAGTCCTAGTCTATACGGATGGATCAGCATTCAAATCTACCTCTTTTGCAGAGTATGGTATCCATATGAAATACCCAGATTGGTCCATATACGCGTTTTGTGATTCATGCGGCGAAAACCGTTCAAACGATGAAGCGGAGGCCGAGGCTATAAAAACAGCAGTTGAGATTTTGCACCAACAGTTTAACTTTGGCAAATTGTTGCTGGTTGGTTTGGTAATTTTTAGTGAGTCCAAATCGGTTATGGAGGCGCTGAAGAACACCCCATACAAATAAAAGGAGATATTCTTGGTGGGGAGGGCGATCAACAACATCATCACTGCCCACGGGATAAATGTCACCTTGTAATGGATCTCTGGACATAGTGGGCTACTAGGGATCGAGATGGCCGACAGATTGGGAAAAACAGGAGTCTCGAAACAACAATTGGATAGACTCTGCAGTAACCACACAGTAAAACGAATTATTAAGAATAATACTAGGAAATCTGGATGAACAGGTGGGCGACGGTAACAACAGGTCTCAGTGTATTTAGCGAAATGTCACAGCTAAAAGTAAGAATGACATAAATAAACTACAAAGAAGAGATCAAAATCTCATCTTTCAGTTCCTAATAGGACATACCAGAGTCAATAGCCACTTGAACCGCATCAATCCTCAGCACTTGCCCTTGTGCAAACATTGCTCTTATCCTGATGAAACAGTTGGACATCTACTCATTGAGTGCAAGGCGCTTGTGGACATGAAGAAAAGATTCTTACAAGCACTGCCGACAATTTCCAACACACTTTACCGAGCAGTGACACAACTAAAGAAGACCTGAATATATATTAGAATGGCATTGTACTGCCAAGAGCAGGATTGCTCAGCAGCTATGGGATAATAACATCAACATCCTAGAGAAGGGCAACCTCAACTGAATTGTGTGACAGGACAGATCATGCCCTTAGCCTTGGTTTGCGGCGGCTCTAGGAGGGAATCTCTGATAGACGAACAAATAGAGCATTGCTCTGCCGATCCGGCAGCTTCTGCAGCTTGCTTTGTTCCAAATGCATTGGTATCACCTGTCCCTTGAAGCAAACAAGGCAGTCAGAGAGAAGGACCGTACATGGGCAACACATGGGCTCTATATTTCAGCCCTGGCTTTGTGCTTTGGAGAGGTGCAACTCTATCTCTGGCCCCAGAGGTCTCTAAATTAAAACGGAAGACAGCAGTTTACGGGTTATAAGCCCTTGCCAATTGGTGTAGGAATGGGCGCCACGGGCTGTCACCGATGGTGGGATATATATATCTGAGTGTGAGTGTGTGTACTCATGTGTGTGTGTTTGTGTGTGTGTGCGTGCGTGTGGGTACCTGCTCGCGTAGGTATGTGTGTGCGTGCGTATATATATATATATATATTGCTCTTAGTTTCGTGAATATCAAGCATAATTACATTGCTCTTAGTTTCGTGAATATCAAACATAATTACATTGCTCTTAGTTTCGTGAATATCAAACATAATTACATTGCTCTTAGTTTCGTGAATATCAAACATAATTACATTGCTCTTTACTTCGAGAATTTATACCATGAGATTGCTTTGCTTCAAATGTACCAAAACGTCTTCATTTAATGACGTTATAGTCCGGGGTTTTTGGTTGTTCTTGAAGGTAACAAGTTCTATGTTCATTCTAATCATCACAAAGAAAAGCACTGGAGGGCATAGAGGATAAATCTTCCATAAAAATGTGGAGAATGTTGCAGACATCTAATTAAGACATCTAATTAAGACCTAATTAAAACGTATAATTAATGCGAATATTTTGAAACATTCCAGTGGATAGCTAAGAGCACAAAATACTAACAACAAACCTACTTACCAAGAACATAACTGCTGACTTTCACATAACATTTTATGAGAAGGAAAACATTGCATAATATTCATATAACAGGGAACAATTATGAAGGTATATATTTATATGCAGCCGGAAAGACAATCTATGACCGAATCCGCAACTTCGGACACAGACAATGGAGGTGATGAAGTGGAAGACTGGGAGATAGACACAAATCTCTATCTTATCAATAGGCCGGAGGACAGCCCTAGTTTCTATTCTAGAACATGGCATACCACCTCTACTACAGACTTGGCCTTTTCCATGGTGGATATTCACCACAACATAGACCGCCAGGTGCTTAACCAATTGGCAGGTAGCGACCACAGGCCAATTAGGCTAGAAGTCGATTTGGAAGTAGGCCCACAGGAAATGAAACCGCTTCCACGTTGGAACTATAAACGAGCCGACTGGGACAGATGTGCAATCCTGACAGATGGGCTGTGTGAAACCATCAACACACGGAATAACAATATGAAACCCATGGTGGAAAGCCTTAGCAAAGCAATAATGCAAGCAGCCACCGAAACCATCCCAAGAGGGACAAGGAAAAACTACAAGCCATATTGGAATGATGAATTGCAGAAAGCGGAAGACGAAGTCTCAAATGCTAGAAACATGGCAGAGAGAGAACAATCTATGGAGGCAAATATTGCCCTCAAAGCCATCACGGTGAAATACAAAAGAACACTAAACCAAATAACAAGAGACAGCTGGAAAAACAAAATAAAAAGCCTCAAATTAAAAAAGAAGGGAACAAACTATGGAAGTTAGTCAGAGCCATGAATGACGAAACTCCATCAAACAAACAAATTACCATCAAGCAGGCAACATGCTTACTGGGAAAAAAAGCAGCAAACGCCTTTATAGAACATTATGCCAGAACAAACCCCATTGATGTCCCTACAGACAGGCATACAGACATTAGTGAAGAGCAAAAGAGCGACGACAACATCAATATGGCACCAGAGGAGCACATGATGGCAAAACTAACAATGAATGAAATGGAAGAGGCCATGGGAACTTTAAAGAAAAAAAAATCACCCGGAAAAGACGGGGTAACAAACGAAATGCTGATGGAGTTGGGCCAAACAGCAAAGAGGAAGTTACTATCAGTCCTGAACCAAAGCTGGAAAAGGGGAATTGTACCGCAGGCATGGAAAGACGCTGTACTTATACCAGTACCAAAGAAAGAAAAAGATAGAACAGATCCAAATGGATACAGGCCTATCAGTCTTTTGAGCTGTGTAGGAAAACTGATGGAGCGTATGATAAACACCAGACTGATGTGGCATCTGGAAGAAAAACACATACTAATTCCACAGCAAGCAGGCTTTAGACAGCACAGATCCACTGAGGACCAGATCACTTTCATAGCCTAGGAAATAGAGGATGCTTACCAGGAGAAAAAATACACAGTAGCGGTTTGGGTGGATTTAGAGAAGTCATTTGACAAGGTGTGGAAAGAGGGACTTAAAGTCACGCTATGAAGAATTGAAGTTTGTGGGAAAATGTACAGATGGATCAGCCATTACCTCGAAAACAGAACAGCCAGAGTTCAAGTACAAGGGCAGATGAGCAAAAAGGTAACACTTGAGCAGGGAGTACCCCAAGGGAGTCACCCACACTTTTCCTGGTATATATAAACAACATCACAGAAAATATACCAAGAAGAGTCCACAGCTCCATGTTTGCAGACGATCTGGCTATGTGGACCTCTGAAAAAAATCTCACCATAGCAAGTAAACGGATGCAGCAGGCCCTAACATCGTTGGAGGAGTGGGCGAACTCGTGGCTGGTCAAAATAAACGAGGAAAAAACAACATGTACGATATTCTCGCTTTCAAAAAAACTCCAGAACACCAAAATAAGTCTTAACGGCAAATATCTGCGGCCAAACGACAATCCAAACTACCTGGGAGTCACATTTGATCGGCGCATGACATGGAAAAGTCAGATCGAGAGAAACCGAATGAGAGCCAGACAAAGAATGACAATCATGAGGAAACTTGCTGGCACAAGCTGGGGACCAGACGAAAGTATACTAAAGAAACTGTACACTGGAAGAGTAAGACCAGTTCTCGAGTATGGCATTGAGGCATGGACAACAGCAGCAAAGGCGAACTTTGATAAAATTAGCAAACTTCAAAACCAAGCCATGAAAGTGATAACAGGAGGCATGAAGTCAACGCCAATTGTAGAACTTGAAAAGATTACAAATCTGCAATCCATGACCGACAGAAGAGACTGCAGAGCAGCGCAGCAAGCAGAGAAACTCAGAAGACTGACAGACCATCCAATGCATCAGAGACTAAATAGATTTGGAAATGGGAAACTAAAGCGGAGAAACTTTGCAGAAATAGCCAAAGCAAAGATGAGCGAAGACCCTATGATCACATTAACAACACCAAAGTTCATCCCTACTGTACGCAAACCTACCTGGAGGCAGCATATACTTCCGGAGGTGGTAGAAAATATACCAGGTATTGGAAACAAGAACAGCCAGACTGTAAAAGAAAGAAGAGACATAACCCTGAGGTACATAACGAAAAACTAGTCAAGCATGGACTGGACTAATGCATACATCGATGGTTCTGTAACAAACACATCACAGAACGGAGGTGCAGGGGTATTTCTGAGCCTACCAAATGGTAAAAAAATAACACTGTCAGTGGCAACTGGAAAATGCTAAAGCAATTTCAGAGCGGAGGCAGAGGCACTGAGGGCTGCAGTAGAAGAAATGGTGACAGGCAAAATAAATGAAAGCCATATAGTCCTGTTTACAGATGCCCTGGCCGTAGCCACAGCACTAAAAAGCCAGAACATTACTGAACTTAATGATTTAAGAGCAGTACTCTGTCAACTATGCGAACAGTCCGCACCAAAAAAAGTAGTGGTGCAGTGGGTTCCATCCCACTGTAACATCCAAGGCAACGAGGAGGCAGACAGACTGGTAAAAGAAGGTGCAAGACTACCACAACCAGATCCTAGTGTTACCTACGAAGAGTCCAAAAGGCTTATTAGAGCCAGATACATGACCAAATGGGCAACAGAACATACTGGCTACACAAAAAACGATGCCTATTACCAGTTGAACAGAAGAGAGCAGATTGTGGTCTTCAGACTCCGCCCAGGCCACAATAGACTGAGGTACCACCTATTCAATAAATTGAAGATAGGTGGCACTGACAAATGCACGTGTGGTACCGGGAAAATGACCGCTGAACATCTGCTGCAAAACTTCCCGACATACGAGGATCAGAGAAAGAACATGTGGCCATCACCAGTGGCAACACTAGACAAGCTCTATGGCAGTGTCGACAGCCTCAGGATGACCGCTGCCTTTTTCGAAAAAATACGGGTTGACGTCTGACAGCGTACGAAGAAGAAGAAGAAGAAGAAAAAGAAGAATCCGCAACACCACGCTGAGGCAGACAGTGGTGACAAACCCAGCTAGTGTCTACATTGACGCACACCAGATAAAGTGGTTTAGTCATTTCGTCAGAATGCATTATGACTATCCTGCAGCAAGAGTATTTCATGTGCAGATCTCCTGTCCAAGAGCAAGGGGAAGACCTCGACGTCGGTGGATCGAGCGTATCTCTGACAATTTCAAGCAGTTACACCTAACGACAGCACAAGCCTCCCACTTGTCGATAACAAGAAATCTGCACACGCCGCCTGTCTGCGACGCCTGATGACAAGAGCAGCAGGACAAAAGAAGAAAATAAGAAAAATTCAAAAACTGCAGGTTAAACACGCGGCGATTACAAATACGGAAATTCAAAGAAGATCTCGATTTCGCAGATGACTTAGCTCTACCGAGCAAGTCCAACTTTTGAGAAAGCGCATCTATTATGCCACCTATCAGAACAGATGCCAGACAAATGGAACATTTTGTGCCAAACTAAACAATAGCTTACAAACACTTGCAGATACCACTATATGGCATTGGGCCAAAAGGCAGGAGCCCATAGGCCGCATGATCAATAATCAACCTACCAACCATCAGAACAGATAGAACTCCAAGACTGCTTCAGAGACAAAGGTCATTATTCTTGTCAATACAGCTACTGAAATCAAACTGAATGGAGAATTGCTAAAGAGGGTTAAAAGTTTCACCTATTTCGAAAGTAAAATGACAACAAAAAATATTTTCACTCGTATTTCTTTGATATCATATGCCTTCAATCAGCTGACAAACATTTGGAAATCAAAATCATTGAACAAACCCACAAAACTCAGGCTTTTTAACTCCAACGCGTGGTATCAGTGATAACAAATGGACGCTAATGCTTAAAATCGAAAAGAGACACTAAAGAAGTAACTGAATGCTTTTTAAAACCAGCGTTTTAGAAAACAGTTTAACGTTTACTGGGAAGAATTCTTCTTCTTCTTCTTCTTCTTCTTCTTCTTCTTCTTCTTCTTCTTCTTCTTCTTCTTCTTCTTCTTCGTACGCTGTCAGACGTCAACTTGAATTTGTTCGAAGAAAGCAGCTGTAATCCTAAGGCTGTCGACACTGCCATAGAGCTTGTCTAGTGTTGGCACTGGTGATGGCCACATGTGCTTTCTCTGGTTTTCGCATGTCGGAAATTTTGCAGCAGATGTTCAGCCGTATTTTTCCCTATACCACAGATGCATTCGTCAGTGCCACCTATCTTCAGTTTATTGAATAGATGGTACCTCAGTCTGTTGTGGTCTGTGCGGAGTCTGAAGACCACGACCTGCTCTCTTCTGTTCAACTGGTAATAGGCATAATTTTTTGTGTAGCCAGTATGTTCTGTTTCCCATTTGGCCATGTATCTGGCCCTAATAAACCTGTTGGACTCTTCGTAGGTCACACTACAATCTGGTTGTGGTAATCTTGCACCTTCTTTTGCAATTCTGTCTGCCTCCTCGTTGCCTTGAATTCAAGACTAACACGCTAATAAGAGAAATCACCAATCAGTCATTTGTTGCTACCATCATAAGAAAAAAATCATTTAACATACACCGAGCACGCCCTTAGAATTAAGGAAATTGTGTGGGTCACAGCTGGCAACAGACAGAGAGAACAGCTAAAAGAGACTTCGCAGAACAGTCATCAGAGAGGGCTCCTCTATGGATCTAAACAACATTGAAAAACGCTGGAAATCACTTGTTTCTGCCTTATGCGACGTGTTTGCCGTTCTTAACTTAACGTCTTTAGATTGGTTTAGAAGACTCTGCAGAGTCTGTATACAACCAGTTTCTTTTAAATTACCTTGCTTTAAAAGCTATGCGCATCCAATTTATTCTTAAATGCATTAATTGTCCCTGACTCCACTACCTCCCATGGCAATGCATTCCAAGGAGTCACTACTCTCTAACTAAAAAAAATATTTCCTAATATCTAATGTGGACCTCCCTTTAGTTAATTTGTAGCTATGCCTCTTGTTCTTGTAGGTGGGTGTATTTTAAAAAAACTTGTTATAGTCTAATTTATCCATTCCTCTGATCATCTTATAAACCTGTATTAAGTCACCACGAATTCCTCTCTCTTTTAGACACCGTAGGCCGGTTTTTTCTGAGTCTTTCCTCATAACTGTAATTCTGGAATCCAACTATCAGCTTTGTCGCTCTTGTTTGCATTCTTTCCAGCATGTTTAAATCTCCTCTATGATAAGGACTCAACACCTGTACACAGTACTCCAATCTAGGTCTAACTAATGCTTTATACGGTTTGACTATCACTTTCTTGTTCCTATGTTTAATATTTCTTTTTATCATACCTAACATTGCATTTGCCTTTTTCACTGCTACATGAACTTGCTCACTTACCTTACCTGTATGATCTATTATAACCCCTAGGTCCCTTTCCTTATCTATCTTTCTAATATTGTTTTCTCTCATTATGTAATTATGTTCCATATTGGATCTAACCACGTGGATGACTGTACATTTATCTACATTAAACTCCATTTTCAACTTACAGACCATTCTCGAATGTTATCTAAATCCGACCTCAATATATCCACTTCTGCTTTAGATGAGACTCACATAGTTTTGTGTCATCTGCAAATTTTGCAATCATGGATCTCATATCAATGTCCAAATCATTTATATATATCAAGAACAAAATTGGTCCCAAAACCGAGCCCTGTGGCACACCACTTTTCACTTCACTCCACTCAGAGTACTCCTTATTTATGCCAACCCTTTGCCTTCTTACCATTAACCAATGTTCAATCCATTTCGCAATTTCCCCACCTATTCCATGTGATTTTAACTTTCGAAATAATCTTTGATGAGGTACTTTATCAAATGTCTTTGCAAATCTTAGATAAATAACGTCCACTGGCTCCACTTTATCTAACATTTTAGTAACCTCCTCCATGAATTCCAATAGATTTGTTAAACAGGATCTCCCTCTAGTAAACCCATGCTGACTATTTATGATTATATTAAATTTGTCTAAATGCATTACAATGTTTTCTTTGATTATTGACTAACAATTTACAGACTATGCTCGTTAAACTCACTGGTCTATAATTTGCTGGATCTGATTGTTTGCCCTTTTTAATAAGGGAATTACTCTTGCATCTTTCTAATTCCGTGGAACAATCCCTTTTGCAAGTGACTGAGAACATAATATAGGCAATGTTTTTGCTAGTTGTTCTCTAATTTTAAACAGCAATTTTGGATGAATACCATCTTGACCTGGACATTTATCCACTTTCAACCCACCCAAAATGTTTAAAACCATTTCCTCTGTAATACAGATTGATCTTAATCCCGCTGTATCCATGTCTTTTTGAAAGATATCTATAGGCTCTATGTTCTTGGAGCAGTCCTCTTTTGTGTAGACTGTGCCAAAGTACTCATTGAGCAGATTACCTGTCTCCCTATTCTCACTTATTATTTTCTCTGTACTGTCTATGAGAGGGCCTACTTTGTCTTTCGTTCTTTGTTCATTTCTAACATAAGAGAATAAGCTTTTACTATCAGTCTTGATCCTTTGAGCAAGTTCTTTTTTCGAAATCTAATTTTGCTGTTTTATTCACAATAGGCTATGTTCTGTTTGTCCAAATATTTTAAGTTTCTTTTGATTTACGTGACTATATCTTTTTTCCATGCTTTATTTTTAGCTCTTCTACATTTAACTACAAATCTAGTTATCCACTTTCTACGCTTAGGATTTACCTCCATACATAGAACATATTCCTCGTTTAGCTTTTCTTGAACTATTTTAAAACTCTCTCACTCTTCTTCAACATCTGTTCCTCCGACAATATCTTTCCAGATTATGTGGCTCGCTGCCTCTTTCATCTTCTTAACATCTGCCTTAGAGTAGTCGTATGTTCGCTAGGTTATGTTTACTTCCTTTCCTGCTATAAGATCCCATCGAATGATTTGATGGTCACTTGAGACAAACAGTTCCCCAACGGTAACGTTTTCAATCAAATTTTCCTCTGTAGTAAAAACTAAGTCCTGTGTGTTTTTGCCTCTGGTGGCTGCTTCTACATGTTGAATTTCTAAAAAAATTGTCAATTATGCACTTAACAAAAGGTTTTGACTCTACAAGTGCTTCTATATCCCATTTTACAAGTTAAAATCCTCCAACAATAATAATTTCCCTTCACTTGCCTTTGCTATGCTACTAATCAGCTCCTCATCTTCCTCTTTTTTGACTTGATGGACATCTATAACATATGCCAATCACTGTTTTCTACCCCCACTTTCTATTTCTCCCCATTCACTTTCATTTTTGTTACCACATGATAAATCATCTTTGATCGTTATATTAACAGAATGTGTACAGAATAATAAAACGCCACCTCCGTTAGTCTTGTCTACAATTACCCTATATTTCCTTAACATTGTATATCCCTCTATTTCAAGTTCACTATCTGCAATGTCCTCATATGCCCGTGATTCTGTTAACCCTATTATATCTGGTTTTTCTTCTTCTTGATACAGTTCCAATTCTTCTCTTTTATTTACTATGCTTCTCAGATTTACATAAAAACATTTTAGTTTGTAATTTTTTTGTTTTTCCACTTTTTACTTTTGCTTTATCATTTTTATTTTTGCTTCTCCATTTCTTAGTTTACACTTCCCTGACCCTAACTCTCCTATTTGACTACATCATGTATAGCACCGTATTGTAGGTCTATCTTTAGTCTCATACTTCATAGACCTTACTAGTTTAAATGTCTAACACAATGATTAAACGTATACTTTGCTACAACGTGCTGTCCTATCGCATTTAGATGTAAACCTCTCCCATCTAAATTTTTACTTGTGTCTACTTTCCCATCAGTAAATTCCATTCCCATGTCCGCACACATCACTTGTAACCTAAGGTTGATATTTATTATCTAGTCATTTAGATAGTCTGACCCATCTGTTCTATCTAAAATGCCCATCATTGTGACCTTTTTTAACTTTTTTTCCTTAAGGGTTCCCATAAGACTTTTGTATTTATTCATACTTATTTCGGTACCGTGTCTCTTTACATTATTAGTTCATAACAATACCACAACATGGCTGTTTCCTCTGTCATCTATCCTCTTTTTTCTCCCCTCTATGTCCTCAATTTTTGCTCTCCCAACATCCATTTTTTCAAACATATTGTGTTGTTTGGACAAATGTCTGCCAACCTCCCTAACCATTGAATCTCCTACTACCAATACTGAACCCTCGCATATATTTGCATACTTCTCTGCAAAGCTCTCTGCCATGTGAACTGTTTCCTCACTAAAATCTCCCTTACTTCCAATTCATATTACCTTCTCCAGCCCATACCTAACTGACAGTGGTTTAATTTTATCACCATGGCTACACCTTGACTACATATTCTTTAAAATGTTCTCAATTTTCTCTTGTTTCCCTTCTATTTCGATGTCCCTCTTTTTTATCTCCTTCAAAGAACACAGATAGACATACAGGCAGACAGACATATAAACAGGCAGAGAGAACAATAAGCGGATAATCTAGAAGGCTTCGAATGGTTAAATGTGCATATATTTTCTCTCCATAACGAATAGGTGTCCCAAATTACTGGGGAGGACAGAATAGCACTATTTGAACTTGCATTCAAGGTAGCCATCTGAAGTCGTTGTTCCATGATCCTCTTGAAATATAACACGATGTATTTATAACGCGACAAAATTATTTTAAATTTACATACCTCCATTAATTTAAGAATATTCCGTACTGACTAATGCAGGGGTGACCAACCCACAGACCGTGGGGTAGAATCGAAAAAATGAAATAAAATATCATACACACACACACACACAACACCCCCACCCCCACCCCCCACGGCCCCCCCCACCCCCACCCCCAAACACACATATTGTACAATTGCGGAGGCCGCCTCGTCCTAGCCACTCCACCCCCTTTCCTTCGACCATGAAGACAACAAACAAACAACAAAAATGGATAGAGACGGATGGTAGGAACATTTTAATAAAGATGGAGTTGAGGTAACAAGACTTGTCTTGTGAAGTGTGTTAACTAAATGTCAGTCAATGGCGCTTCTGGACTTCAGCTGTACATGTGTTCAAGTATCTGTGTTTTCAGTTGTTCAAGTATCTGTGTTTTCAGTTGTTCAAGTATCTGTGTTTTCAGTTGTTCAAGTATCTGTGTTTTCAGTTGTTCAAGTATCTGTGTTTTCAGTTGCTCAAGTATCTGTGTTTTCAGTTGTTCAAGTATCTGTGTTTTCAGTTGTTTAAGTATCTGTGTTTTCAGTTGCTCAAGTATCTGTGTATTCAGTTGTTCAAGTATCTGTGTTTTCAGTTGTTCAAGTATCTGTGTTTTCAGTTGTACAAATGTTTTCTAAGTATAGAAAAGTGTACAGTTAACAATTGCTAATTTAAACCAGCAAAAAAAAAAATTTAATAAAATGTTAAAGTTGATTAAATGGCGTTGACGTTTGCTCATTCTGAATAAGAACCATAAAGCTCAGTGCTTAGTTTGTGTCCAAGTGTTAGCAGTATAGAATGATGACAACTTCAAACGGCACTACTTCACAAATCACCAGAAAAACCACCACAATCATAGCAGCGAGTCGCGAAAACTTGTGATTGAACAACTGAGCGAACATTGAATCAGTAAAGAAATATATTTGTTAACGTAAATAAGATTCAAGAATCTTTGCTCGTGGCGTGTATGTATGTGACAAGCTATGAGCTTGAAGTAGTAAAATAGCCGCTTTCTGATGAAGAGTAGGTGGAAAAGGGTGCAGCTTAAATAACAAAAGCGTTAAAAGAAGAAAACGTAGCAAAAGAATTTCAATCTGTACGGTAGAAGAGGAGCAACTAAGTAAGTAAGTATGTAAGTACATCTTTGAACACAAACCGTAACTAAGAGAACAGAAGATATTAGTCTGCTTGTCTCAGAACTTGACATTTTTCATTGAAGCTTGTCTTTACTTTTCAGATAAAAGATTGATAAAAGCACAGACATTACATTCAGCGTCTTATTGTTGTTAATGATCCAGGAAGAGACTATAGTTTTTTAAAGGCGAATCAAACTTTGCTCATTGGATGGTACAAGTAAAGAGGATGACATATGTTCTGAAGTTCAAAATGCCATGGAAGAATCTAGTGGGTTTGAAAAATTGTCTGCAGTGTACCGATGGTTTCAATGCTATGGCTGAGACTAATTCTGGTTTTGTGGTACTTTTTTAGCAAAAGAAAAATCGACGTGCCTACATTGCATTTCTTAGCTCACTATTAGACCATTTGTGCAAAATACATGAACTGAAATGGCTCGATGGCTACTGTGGTTTAAAAATAACGAATTTGATCAGTAGAGGACACATCTCACATAAAGTTGCTAGCATTTTTAGAGGAAGTGAATTCTGTCTACGGTGATCTCCTGCTTCATGCTGAGATGAGATGGTTTAGTCGAGGAACATGTATAAATAAGAATTTGTGAACTAAACTATGAAATATTTGCAATCTTGCGAGACAACTTACCACGTTTAACTAATCTTTAAAATAAGCACAATGGTATTCATTTAATACAGGAAAAAGTCTCTCGCGGATATAACATAACATTTGAATGTACTAAATTTGCAGTTACAAAGACAAAAAGGGTTTCAAATTAGGGGTTATGTTGACAACTTCAAAAAGATATAGAATATATTTAAACTGTCTTTGCTAAAGAATGACTTGTTTCATTATACTTGATGTAAACAGATTTCTGAGGAAGAGAGTGTTAACTTCAAGAGGTACACAGATGGCATTGAACAGTTGATTTCTGAATTTGATAGTGAATTTCCCCAAATGAAACTTTTTAATAACCCATTCAAGTGCACAGTGGAATATCAGCCAACAGTACAATTAGTTATGTGGACTCCAATGGGACACATATTTCAACAGCAGGAGCAGCTGGAGCTGATTTATGGAAATTACTACCAAAGGAAAGCCACCCCCTTCTGAGAAAATGAACCCTAAAAGTGTGTTCTATATTTGGTAGTACATATCTTTGTGAGACGACCGTTTCTGCCATGAAGCTTATCAAATCCAAGACTCGAAACAGATCAACTTGCTCTGCATTATCCCATATTCTCAGAATTGCTACAGAGAAAATGGAAGTGAACTTCAAATCATTGATGAAAAGTTTTGACAAGTCACACTATTGCATAAAATAATATGTTAAGGTATGTTTTAAATAAATAATTAGATGTCTTGTTACAAATTATGAAACAAATTAAAACATTACATTCGTTATTTATTTAATACTAAATCCCAGCATATTTTTTTAAGGATCTTATGGATCTGACACCTAAGGTGCTATCCTGTACTGTAAATGGGCCCTCAGCCAACCTTAAATTGATCATCAATGGACTAATATCAGAGACCAGGATTAGGCGATCTGCATTTTGAAAACTCACATACTCGAACAAAAATCATTATGCAACGATGCCATAATATTGTTGACTTAGACACTAAACATCTACCAGTCTTATGGCATTTCACTAGTTTGTTAAACTCGGATACGCGACACGTCCCACAAATGTGTGAAAAAGAAGCACTGTTTCAACACATCATGGATGTCTGGTGGAAAGTTATGTTGAAATGTGCACGGCTTTAAAATATTTTTTATGTTTCCCACACATTTGTATAAATAAAACAATCGTTTCAGGGCACTTCTCATATCGTTCATGATGTGTTTAGAACATTATTTCAAGATACTTCTAATCTCCGCAAAAATTGTTTAAAATAGCATTTTAAGACATTTATTGATGTCACAAATTTGTGTAAATATGATCGCTATTTAAATAAATTTTATATTTTTCACAAATTTGTGTAAATAGAGGAGCACTGTTTCAAAAACCAGTTCTGGTAACCTTAACAAATATATGTAAATGGGAATATTCTTTCAAAAACAAATTCGGGTATCTTTCATAAATTTGTGTAAATGGGATCACTGTTTCAAGAACCAATTTTACATATTTCACAACTTTGTGTAAATAGGAGCATAGTTTCAAGAACCAGTTCTGGTATCTTTCAGAAATTTGTGTTATTAGGAGCATTGTTTCAAGAAAATTTCATATCTTTCACAAATTTGTGTAAGCAGGGTCACTGTTTCAGGAACCAGTTTTATATATTTCACAAATGTGTGTAAATAGGAGTATTGTTTCAAAAATCAGTTCTGATATCTTTCACAAATATGTGTAAATAGCAGCACTGTTTCAAGAACCAGTTCTGGTATCTTTCACAAATTTGTATAAATACGATCATTGTTTGAAGAACCAGTTCTGGTATCGTTCACAAATTTGTGTAAATAGGAACATTGTTTCAAGAACCAGTTCTGGTATCGTTCATAAATTTGTGTAAATAGGAATATTGTTTCAAAAACCATTTCAAATATCTTTCACAAATTTGTGCAAATATGAGCACTGCTTCAAAAACTATTTTTAATGTCTTTCACAATTTTTTGTAAATATGAGCACTGTTTCAAGAACGAGTTCTAATTATCTGTCACAAAATTTGCTTAAATAGGAACACAGAATCAATCCATTAATAAAAATGGCTGATGCTAGGAATCTCAGAAGCCAGTTCTAGCGAACGCTCATGTGTAGAGTATAGGGTACACAGTCAAATAGACACCATGTTCTAGTGTTTTAAAAACTCACACAGGAGAGAGATACACAGTAGGGAGAAGCACGGGAGGAAGATACACAGTAGAGAGAACCACAGGAGTGAGATACATGGGATTGGTATGCATAGGAGGGACATACATAGGAAGCAGATGCACAGGAGCGAGATGCAAAGGAGGGAAATACGCAGGGGGAGAGTCTGGCCATTTATTTTCAGGATTACTTCTTGGGGTTTTGGAGATAGAGAGAAGATTGTGTACGTGGTTTTGGATTCGTTTATAGCGATATGCCATTTTTTTTCCATGTCTCTATTTTATTTAGAGCCTTCTGCATATGGTTTCTAGCTACAGGTGTAGACTCTTCGGATGTCCATAGTGCCAGGCCATCTGCATATAGAGCACTGTGTACTCTTTTAGGAATGTCTGTGATTATATCATCGATATATATGAGGAACATCATGGGTGAGAGTATTCCACCTTGTGGAACTCCTTGTTCCATTTTCATCTTTTTGCTGAGATGTCCTTGGAGTTGCACTCTTGCTGTCCTGTTATCTAGATAATCATTGATCCATGTGTACATGTTGTTGGTTACACCAACTTACAGTAGTTTGAGTTTTAACCTGATCTTCTATATTTTATCAAAAGGCTTTTTCTAGGCCTATCCAGACTGCCAGTGTTTTCTTTTTTTCTTCTTGAAATGCATCTTCTATCTCCTGCAAGATATATGTCCCATGATCGTCGGTCGATCTGTTTCTACGAAAACCTACTTGCTGGGGGATAAGTAAATTCTTTGATTCCATATACCAGGTTATTCTAGTGTTAACTATTCGTTCCATTAGTTTCCTCACACTGCTGAGTAGCCTAATAGGTCTGTAACTGCCTGGCTTCATGTTGCCTATCCCATGTTTAAGGATGGGGATAGCCCTTGCCTCCTTCCACACTGTGGGGACAGTTCCTTGTTTCCAGCTTGTGTTAAAGATGTGTAACAGTTTGTTCTTTGCTACTTTTCACATGTTAGAGAGCATTTCATTATTGATGCCATCCTTTCCTGTGGCTTTTCTCTTCTTGAGTTTACTAACGGCTGGCTCCAATTCTTTCTTGGTGATATTTGCTATCAGATGTTCCTCAGGTACTCGCATTGAGTGCTCCATGTGGTGTATTTCTTTCATAATATACCTTTTCATGTCTGTTGAGATTTTGTTTCTTCTTGTTTTTGCAAGAAAATTACAATTGATGGGATGTCACATGTTAAGGAAAGATAGGATAATTGGAGACAAGACTAAGGGAGGTGGCGTTTTATTATACTGTATAAATTCTGTTAATATAACGATCAAAGATTATTTATCATGTGGTAACAAAAATGAAAGTGTATGGGGAGAAATAGAAAGTGGGGGTGAAAAAACAGTGATTAGAGTGTGCTATAAATGTCCATCAAGTCAAAAAAAGGAAGATGAGGAGCTGATTAGTAGCATAGCAAAGGCAAGTAAAGGGAAATTATTATTAATGGGAGATTTCAACTATCCAGAAATAAAATGGGATATGGCAGAAGCAATTGTAGAGTCAAAACCTTTTGTTAAGTGCATAACTGACAATTTTTTAATTCAACATGTAGAAGCAGCCACCAGAGACAAAAACATACTCGACCTAGTTTTTACCACAGAGGAAAATATGAACTGTTTGGCTCAAGTGACCATCAAATCATCCGTTGGGATCTTATTGCAGGGAAAGAAGTAAACATAAACACGCGAACATACGACTACTCTAAGGCAGATGTTTAGAGGATGAAAGAGGCAGCGAACCACATAATCTGGAAAGATATTGTTGTAGGAACAGATGTTGAACAGGAGTGGGAAAGTTTTAAAACAGTTCTAGAAACGCTAAAAGAGGAATGTGTTCCATGTAGGGAGGTAAACCCCAAACGTAAAAAGTGGATAACTAGATTTGTAGTGAAATGTAGAAGAGCAAAAAATAAAGAATGGAAAAAAAATATAGAGGCAGGTAAATCAAAAGAAACATATGTAAAATATTTGGACAAGCAGAACATATCCCAGAAAGCGAATAAAACAGCAAAAATAGACTTTGAAAAAAAAACTTGCTCAGAGGATCAAGACTGACAGTAAAAGCTTCTTTTCTTATGTTAGAAATAAACAAAGAACGAAAGACAAAGTAGGCCCTCTCATAGACAGTTCAGGGAAAATAATAAGTGAGAATAGGGAGGCTGCTAATCTGCTCAATCAGTACTTTGGCACAGTCTTCACAAAGGAGGACTGCTCCGAGATCCCAGAGCCTATAGATATTTTTCAAAGAGACATGGATACAGCGGGATTAAGATCCATCTGTATTACAGAGGAAATGGTTTTTAAAAAATTGGAGGGGTTGAAGGTGAATAAATGTCCAGGTCAAGATGGTATTCATCCAAAATTGCTGTATGAAATTAGAGACCAACTAGCAAAACCATTGGCTATATTATGTTCTCAATCACTTACAAAAGGGATTGTTCCACGGGATTGGAAAGATGCAGGAGTGATCCTCTTATTCAAAAAAGGCAAAAAATCAGATCCGGAAAATTATAGACCGGTGAGTTTAACGAGCATAGTCTGTAAATTGTTAGAGTCAATAATCAAAGAAAACATTGTAATGCATTTAGAAAAATTTAATCTAATTAGAAATAGTCAGCATGGGTTTACTAGAGGGAGATCATGCTTAACAAATCTATTAGAATTCATGGAGGAGGTTTCTAAAATGATAGATAAAGGGGAGCCAGTGGATGTTATTTATCTAGACTTTGCAAAGGCCTTTGATAGAGTACCTCATCAAAGATTATTTCGAAAGTTAAAATCACATGGAATAGGTGGGGAAGTTGCCAAATGGATTGAAAATTGGTTAACGGGAAGAAGGCAGAGGGTGGGCATAAATAAGGAGTACTCTGAGTGGAGTGAAGTGAAAAGTGGTGTGCCACAGGGCTCGGTTTTGGGACCGATTTTGTTCTTGATATATATAAATGATTTGGACATTGATATGAGATCCATGATTGCAAAATTTGCTGATGACACAAAACTATGCAGTAGTGTCTCATCTAAAGCGGAAGTGGATA
The DNA here is from genome assembly GCA_036924085.1 of Ariolimax columbianus. Lineage (NCBI taxonomy): Eukaryota > Metazoa > Mollusca > Gastropoda > Stylommatophora > Arionidae > Ariolimax > Ariolimax columbianus. The sequence goes on from JAVGWX010000001.1 coordinate 145,848,497, forward strand.
TATTGATGTCGGATTTAGATAAAATTCGAGAATGGTCTGTAAGCTTGCAAATGGAGTTTAATGTAGATAAATGTACAGTCATCCACATGGGTAGATCCAATATGGAACATAATTACAGAATGGGAGAAAACAATATTAGAAAGATAGATAAGGAAAGGGACCTAGGGGTTATAATAGATCATACAGGAAAGGTGAGTGAGCAAGTTAAGGTAGCAGTGAAAAAGGCAAATGCAATGTTAGGTATGATAAAAAGAAATATTAAACATAGGAGCAAGGAAGTGATCGTCAAACTGTGTAAAGCTTTAGTTAGACCTAGATTGGAGTACTGTGTACAGGTGTGGAGTCCTTATCATAGAGGGGACATAAACATGCTAGAAAGAATACAAAAAAGAGCGACAAAGATGATAGTGGGATTCCAAAATTACAGTTATGAGGAACGACTCAGAAAAACCGGCCTACAGTGTCTCGAAGAGAGAAGAATTCGTGGTGACTTAATACAGGTTTATAAGATGATCAGAGGAATCGATAAATTAGACTATAAGAAGTTTTTCAAAATTCAGCCACCTACAATAACACGAGGGCATAGCTACAAGCTGACTAAAGAGAGGTCCAGGCTAGATATTAGGAAATATTTTTTTAGTCAGAGAGTGGTGTCTGCTTGGAATGCATTGCCAGGGGAGGTAGTGGAGGCAGGGACAGTTAATGCATTTAAGAATAAATTGGATGCGCATAGCTTTTAGAGCAAGGTGATGTAAATGTAACTGGCTGTATACAGACTCTGCAGGGTCTTCTAAACCAGTATAAAGACGTTAAGTTAAGTTAAGTTTAAGTTAAGAGGATTGTGTCAACGATGGAGGAATCGAAATGGCTTTTCTAGCTGTGGGAAATACAGTTTATGGAATGAAAAAATCGTGAGAGATCCTGTTTAACTGAAGTCTCAAATTAGATGTGAATATTATTTCTGTGGATTGAAACAACGGAAACAGCAAATATAAAGGAAAGAAGGTGGTATGTCTGAGCACAACAGACGCATGTACTATAATAATATGATAGAATGGCCGTTTCAAACATTAAAAGAACAAAATTGAGGGAGATGAAGAGAAATATATATATATATACTACACAAATACCTTGACTTAGTATCGTAATCGCTTTTCACCTAACCGGGGATGTAGATTGTGTACTTTATCTTTTAGCGTGTATTCCTAATTTCTACAAGACGGATATCTAAGCCCAACACTTTTTCTTCTCTTATATGACATAACTTTTCAACTGACAGTGTACTTGTTCTTTAATCCTCATTTGGACCCCGGGAGCACAATTATGGACATAAATATCACTTTAAAAACCCCAGAGACGAGAGTTTGATAGGTTGCAGGTTGAGAAAATCATCTTTTACCCACAATAAGAAATATCGACATGTGAGTTTGATAGGATCAGGTTGAAAAAGTCATCTTTACTCACAAGCAGAGTTTGTCGTGTGAGTTTGACAGGGCGCAGTTTGAGAAAGTCATCTTTTACCAACAAGAAGAAATATTGACATTTACGTTTGATAGGTTGCAGGTTGAGAAAGTCATCTTTTACCAACAAGAAGAAATATTGACATTTACTTTTGATAGGTTGCAGGTTCCTGGGGGAGAAACCTACCTCCTACCAGGCGCGTCAGAAGGGTTGCGGATTGGTGAAAGGCCTCCTAATAATAATAAATAAGCAGCCGTGGACAAAAACTGATCGGCAGGCATGGAGGCAGCCCCTCCACCATGCAAAGATACAACAGGCTAATCACCTGTTTGTATTAAAAACGATTACAAGTCAAAACATAGAGAAAACTGGACATATCTCAACGGCGACGAACAGGCGAGAAATAAGGACCACGATTTACGGAACATGGAATGTACGAAGTATAAACGGAAAAGAACATGAATTCATAGAGGAGATGAAGAGAGCAAAATTGACAGTCCTGGCACTTACAGAAACAAAGAAAAAGGAACAGGGCGTTCTGGACCATGACGGCAACATGTTATACTACAGCGGAGTTCCCATGAGTGAACGAGCCAGAGCAGGGGTTAGCTGTATAGGGGATAGTAATAACAAACGAAACATTAAAGGATGGAAGTTCATTTCAGAACGACTGATGGTTCTAAGTCTACAAGAGGAGGATAGTCAAATGGATATCGTCAGTGTGTATGCACCAAACGAAGATGAGAGCACTGACATAAAAGATGAATTGTATGAGCTCCTTCAAAGGACCATTGACGATTGCCATAATGAAATACTTCTTCTTTGAGACTTCAACGCCAGAGTTGGAAACGACTATTCTAGATGGGATGGAGTGATCGGTAGGTATGGAGAAGATGTCTTAAATGACAATGCAAAATGACTGCTGAGATTCTGCAGAGAACAAAACCTTGTCATTAATACAAGGTTTCCACACACGCGTATCCATGCCTACATAAGATGCGAGCCGGCAAGAAATGAAAGATCCATAATTGACTATGCAATAGTGAGGAAAACTGATTTCAAGTATGTAAAGGATGCTAGAGTGTTCAGAGGACCAGAGATAGGAAGCGACCACTACCTAGTTAAAATAAAGAGAGAAATTGAAAAACACAATCCAGCCAGGCAACATCCATCAGAAAGCATGAAACATAACACACAAGGAGAAAATAAAATTAACGCTTACAAACTACGAGAACCAGATGTTAAGAGGAGATACCATGGCTCATAACAATAGCAATAGAAAGGATAGAGGAATCTGAAGAAGATATGGAAATGCTCTGGGTAAAATTCAAAAACATCCTCAAAGAGGCTGCAGCAGAGGCATGTGGTCAAACCAAAGAAGGGTGGAAGAGAAAGAGTACACCATGGTGGACAGAAGAAGTGAACAGAATAATACGAGAAAAGAAAAAGGCATGGAAGCAATACCTAGGGGCTAGGAATACAGAAGAACAAACAAAGAAATATAAAGAATATGTACATTTTAGAACAGAAGCAAAGAAGACTGTGCTCAAGGCCAAACAGAAATGCTGGGAAGAATTTGGAGAGAAACTGGAAAATAATGTTGGACAAAACCAGAAACTGTTCTACAGGACCTTAAAGAACACGAGGAAGGAAAAGGAATGCCCCCTGAAATTTGTTAAAGATAAACAATTTGCGCTGTTGGCTGCCCCAGAAGAGGTAATGAACAGATGGAAAGAATATTTCTCAGATCTTCTTGGAGTGGAGGAAAACCAAGCTCTGGAAGTAACAGTCCCAATTCAAGAAGAGGGAGCCATAGAGGGGAACCATAATATCACAATGGAAGAACTAAAGGCAGCATTGGAGAAAATTAATATTGGTAAAGCAGCAGGACATGATGGTATAACACCAGAAATGGTTAAATACATGGGAATGGCAGGAGAGATACTATTCATGAAGATTCTCAAGACAATTTGGCGCCACAAGAAGATATCAAGAGACTGGGAGGTTGCAATAATAATACCAATATTTAAAAAGGGTGACAAATCGACAATGTGAAAATCACAGAGGTATTTCCCTTCTCAGTGTCCCCGGGAAAGTCTACTCTAGGATTCTAGAATGGCGATTAAGAGGTCTAGCAGAGCCAAATCTGGATGAAACTCAATGTGGGTTTAGGGCAAACAGAAGTACTCAAGACCTTATCTTTACACTCAGACAGCTAAGTGAAAAGGCTCTTGAATATGATAAAGAGATGCATCTCTGTTTTTTGGATTTGGAGAAAGCATTTGATAAAGTTCCTTGGGACAAACTCTGGGAGTGCCTGACAAGGAAGAACACCACAGGACCCCTGATCTCTGCCATACAGAGTTTCTAAAAACATGCAGAAATTATGTGCGGACATCAAATCAAAAGTCAGGAGAGTTCAAGACCACTAGTGGAGTAAGACAGAGAGACATTCTATCACCGTACCTTTTCATACTCCTCATGGATGAAGTCATCAAGGTCTGCAAGAAACGGACAAAAAAGTATGAAGTAGGGTACTGGAAGATGAGACCAAGTTACGTATCGGAACTAGCATTTGCAGATGATGTGGCCCTGATCAAGAAATCCGAAGCACATCTACAGATCAACTTGCAGGTCTGGGATGAAGAGTTGAAGAAGAGAGGAATGCACATCAGCAACTCCAAAACAAAAACCATGGTGATCGCCAGAGATGAAATGAGACATCAGATAGCCCTAGGAGCACGAGCACTGGAGCAGGTCAGCAACTTTAAATATCTAGGAGTGGTAATAGACAGCAGGGGAGGAATCAAAGAGGAGTTAACTGCACGAAGGGCAGCAGCAGGTAGACTGTTCCATGCAATAAACAGAAGTTTCCTCAGTAAAAGAGAAATAAGCAGGAAAACAAAGATGGATGTATACCGCTCGACCTATGTGCCTGTCCTGACATGTGGATGTGAGTCATGGGAAATGACTGCAGCCCAAGAAAGGCAATTACAAACTTCAGAAATGAGGTACCTAAGAAAGGCGGTTCAGGTGACGAAAAGGGACAAGATCCGTAACCAGGCAATACGTAGCAGTCTTGAAGTTCAACCCCTGCAGACACGAGTGGAGCAGTCCCAACTACAGTTGTTTGGCCATGTCTGTAAAATAGAAGAAGATCGGATACCAAAGCGGTCATGGGAGATAAAAAGTCAAGGACGCAGACCCACAGGACGTCTCAAAGTACGTTGGGAAGACAACATACGACAGTCCCTAAGTGATAGAGGGCTGGACTGGAAAGACTCCAGGAAAAAGACGGCGGATAGAGCAGTGTGGCGTTCTCTTTGGCAAACCTCTACACCTCACTGTAGAAGAGGAGCGATTAAGTAAGTAAGTAAGGTTGCAGGTCCTTTTTTACCCTCAAAAAGAGTTCTTCTTCGTACGCAGTCAGACAGTAACCATTATTTTTTCGAAACAAAAAGAGTTCAATTTGTATAAGAAAATAGTGAAGCACAATCACAAAGATACGAGATAGTTGGAGAGGAAGGTAGGGAGATAGGGATGCTCAAAGGTATGAGAGAGTTGAAGAGGAAAGTACAGAGAGCGGGATGCTAAAAAAATATTAGAGAGCTGATGAAGCAGGAACGGAGAGGATTGCTCGAAGCATTGTGATAGTTGTGTTCGAATGTGTATGCTTCACTTGCAGGTGAATGCTTGTGTGAATGCATAAAGACCAACAGACTTGCACGTCTGCGCTCTATTTAGAGATGTTAAGGCAAAACAAGAGCGATAATATCATCTGGTACAGGTAGGGCCTTCACGCGTTTTTCATTTCTCCGTAACCTCAGCCAAATAAACTGTGCCGTCAGATCCGCCAAGGGACGCGGCGACAGCAACATCTCATTGATGAGGTAGGAGAAGTAACGACAGAGTGGCAACGCCTGAATAGGACACTGCAGGAGGTGTTCGTTCAAGAATAACAACTCTGCCTCTTTCAAACATCTGTAAGTCATGCCATGACACACCATCATCAGACCGTTGATCTCCTGCTGCCATTTACTGTGGGTGGTGTGCACCTGAAACTTAGACAGATATGGAAGCATTTGATCAAAATAGACATTAATAGCGTACTTTCCTTCACTTCTGAAATCTACGTTTGCTCCGTATCGTAGTAAGCATCTGACGATATAACGATCTAGGCCAAGAGAACAAACTGTGTTCATGTATTTGAACAAAACGTCATTCAGAAGTCGTCTATTTGTTAGATCACATGTTGTCAAAGTTGTTATAATTTTTTTCATAAATATTTTTGACCAGTAACTACTTTCAAAATAATTGATAGAACTCATGGCGCTGTCTAAGATACAGTCTATTGCGGACGAGTAAGAACTTCTCGAGAACAACTGACTAGAACTTGTACCTTTCATGGCTTTTCCTTCGTCAAAATGAGGATTCGCTTTATTCTCCAGTAGAATTTTAAGACATTCCACGTAATAAAATATTTTTTTTCCTACTGTAATGTTGAAAGCACAGTTGATAAGCGAGTACATAGGAAAGGTGCAGTACACGTTGTGGGAGTTGACATCTTCATTGCTATTGATAAGTACTTTCGTCATTATTGGTAACATTTCATAACGGTAGACAGACATTAAGGTCTGAGTATAAAGTATGTGATACAGGTTCATCCCATCAAACAGCGATTGTCTTTCTTTGCTTTTTTGGGAAAGCAATGCTGTTAAACAATCTGGGTACATGTCCCGTAGGGCTATGAGCACGGCACTCTGAAAATCTGTTTTGGACACTTTACGATCCATTAGAAGCATTATTGCATCGGGACTTTTCGCTTTGGTCGCTAACGTCAGCGGCTCTTTTACCACCATGTTTGGATTATTCTTCATAATGAATGTCTCTAGAATCATTTGAACACATTCTAAATGTCCATATTGAGCTGCAATTGAAAGTGGTGTTTTGTTTTTCAAACTGCTCGACTCATCTTTGATCTCCATCGTTTGAGGTTCCAGATTCAGATGAAAATCCTTGTACTTGTTTTTTCCTCTGATTCCAGGCTCGAGCACCTTTGGTAGCGTCGTGGTCGATGCTGTATACCCACGAAGACGCCGACCGGCTGGCTTGTTTTTATTGCTTCTGGACACATCAGATGGTTTGACTTGAGACAGCAGAGGCATATTTGTATTGATGGCGGGGGTTATTTTCTGCTGTTCAATCATTCCGAGATGAAATCGTTCCGCCCGTGCATTTTCAGAGTATTTCACGCGGACTTTTTCCCCAGCCCCTTTAACAACTCCTCCCACAGCTTCAGAAAACACATCCCAGTTAACAGTAATTGTGTGTGCTTTGTCACCTTTAACATGTTGTGGTTTGTGCCATATTGTAGGTTTTATTTCATGAGGTCTGTCCATTTTAATCCCAACCGACAGTTTATTACTATCTAGACCTTCAGCTGTGATAAATTTGACCATTGTTGTCTGGGAGCGATGTGATGGTGGAGAAACAGCACCACTATTTAACGCTCTCTTTTTGTGAACCAAACCTAAGTTCTTTAGTTTCTTTTTACCTGCTCCTTGTTTTTTGTTGCTTTTCTCTAAAGCGTCGATTTCATCTGTCAGAATATTACTAACTTCGTTCATGTCACTTAATGTGTTCCGCTTCTGTTGCATCGCTTTCTCAGCGGTTTCGGTACTAGATTTGATTTTCCATAATAGTTTCTCTATATGTTTGTTTGCATTAGATCGAATCGAGTCGGGAGGTTTCAATTTCTTTTTGACACTAGCAGGCAATTTCAGAACGTGACCGACCTTTGATCCGATAAAATAATCATTCGGTCTGTACTGCAAAAGCAATCGCAGACATTCTGTGTACCCAAATGAGGCAGCAAGATGCCCATATGGATTCTGTTTCGGCATATGTGTTTGAGGGAACCACTTGGGCTCCATCAGTAGGAATTCCACCATCTCTGGACAGTTGTTTATAATGCTGTAGTGAAGAATATCCAGACCATCATTGTCCAACCAAGCTCCTACTAAAACAGTGAACGTCACTGGGATCTGCTTGAGTCTACTCTTCATCTGTTTCAAAACAGTAGAGTTCTTCTCCTCCGACAATGCGGCAGCTACTTTAGACAGCTCGTCGCTTATCTCTTCTTCGCTTATTTTTTGAGATATGTGTGATATTGTTTTTGATGAGAAATCTGGAATTTTAACCTGCTGATAATATGCATTGGCGAACGTTAGGTTTTGCGACATTCTTACTGGTTATAATTTCCAAGTAAATCTTCAAATTGTTACAAAGAAGCGGATATATAACAAGATTCTATGCATCAAAACAATTCAAATAGAAGCATTCCTTTATTTCTTCTCGAATTTAGAATCGTCATCTTCAGTTCCACCGTAAGAACGATGATAAACTCTCAACATATCTGAACCAACTCACTGATAGTAACTACATTACATACATGTACTGTCTGACAAGCTGTTTAGATCGTTTCAGTTGGCGTGAAAATACCATAACTAGGGTAACCCACTTCCGGCGGTTTATATAAAAAATATGTCTGCTTATATGAGTTCCGTTATATCCAGTTTCGTTGACATCTACAAATATTTAAAATTGGCAACGAAAAAAACTATTATGTATATTTTCTATACATTATCTTCTGTTCTACACAATCAACAGCACTCCAAACTAGGCAATCTTCTCTTTCTCTCTTTCTCTATTTCCCACCCCCCCCCCCCCTTTTCTTAGCTAATGGCGAAAAGAAGGGATTTTAATTGTTCATGTAAGTCGCTAGTTATAAACACCTTGTGCAGGCAACCTTGAAGAGGTTGTCGGTGGCGTGCACTAATTTTGGTCTCACAAATGAACACTAAGAAGACTTTCCAACATGCTCCCCAGCGAAACCAACACCATTATACCAGGCCAAAGTCTTCGAGTCGCATAGCTTTATCTACCTTGACAGCACCCTCGCCAGAGCAGCCAATATTGATGAGGCTAACAAGTTTGCTAAGGCAATTGCTGCGCTTGGAAAACTACAAGCGAATTTTTGGACAGAGAATCAATGTCACAATCAAGTTAATAGTGTATTATGTTGTAGTGGAAGCACTCTTCTGCATGTACGAGAAACACGGATAGTGTATAGCATACATGCCAGGCAACAGCACTAACTCCACGTGGACTGTCTACGCAGAATGCTCAGAGTTAGCTGGCAGGACAAAGTACCTAACTCTGAAATCCTCAACAGCACTAACTCCACTTAGACTGTCTACGCAGAATGCACAGATTTAGCTGCAGGACAAAGTACCTAACTCTGAAATCCTCAACAGATCTAACGTGTTGTACAACCGTGCGCTTCTACAGCGAAGCCAGATATGGTGAACGGGACATGTATTTCGCACGTCCAACAAACGCCTCCCTGGAGCAGATGTTTTACAGTGAGCTCAGAACAGACAGTCCTTATATGTAACAATTAGTCAAACGTAGACATCCGTCAGAGAGTTGAAGACGCTATTGGTCCTTTTGAAGATCTGTTCACAACTTTCAAAAGACGAAAGATGGCCTGGTGCGGGCACGTCGCGAGGTCCAACGGAATTCCCAACTCGATACTCTTTGGATCCGTACTGGGACAGAGAGGGCGAGGACGTCCAAGGAAGAGATGGGTGGAACGGCAAATTAACGGCAAATACCTGCAGCCAAACGACAACCCAAACTACCTGGGAATCACATTTGATCGGCGCATGACATGGAAAAGTCAGATCGAGAGAAACCGAATGAGAGCCAGACAAAGAATGGCAATCATGAGGAAACTTGCTGGCACAAGCTGGGGAGCAGACGAAGGCATACTAAAGAAACTGTACACTGGTAAAGTGAGACCAGTTCTCAAGTATGGCATTGCGGCATGGACAACAGCAGCAAAGGCGAACTTCGATAAAGTTAGCAAACTTCAAAACCAAGCCATGAGAGTTATAACAGGAGGCATGAAGTCAACGCCAATTGTAGAACTTGAAAAGATTACAAAACTGCAATCCATGACCGATAGAAGAGACTGCAGAGCCCAGCTGCAGTCAGAGAAACTCCGAAGACTGACTGACCACCCAATGCACTAGAGACTAAACAATTTGGGAAATGGGAAACTAAAGCGGAGAAACTTTGCAGAAATAGCCAAAGCAAAGATGCACGAAGATCCCATAAACGCACTAACAACACCAAAACCCATCACTACTGTACGAAAACCTACCTGGAGGCAGGATATATTTCCAGAGGTGGTAGAAAATATACCAGGTATTGGAAACAAAAATTGCCAGACTGAAAAAGAAAGAAGAGATACTACCCGGAGCTACATAACGAAAAACTACCCCTCCATGGACTGGACCCATGCATACACCGACTGTAACAAACCCAACACAGAACGGAGGGGCAGGAGCATTTCTGAACCTACCAAATGGCAGAAAAATAACACTGTCATTCGCTACTGGAAAATACACAAGCAATTTCAGAGCGGAGGCAGAGGCACTGAGGGCGGCAGTGGAAGAAATGGTGACAGGTAAAAGGAATGAAAGCCATATAGTCCTGCTTACAGATGCCCTGGCCGTAGTCACAGCACTAAAAAGCCAGAAAAATACTGAACTTAATCATTTAAGAGCAGCACTCTGTCAACTATGCCAGCAATCCGCACCAAAAATGGTAGCGGTACAGTGGGTTCCATCCCACTGCAACATCCAAGGCAACGAGAAGGCAGACAGACAGGCAAAAGATGGTGCAAAACTACCACAACCAGATACTAGTATGACATACGAAGAGTCAAAACGGCTTATTAGAGCTAGATACATGACCAAATGGGAAACCGAACATACTGGCTACACAAAAACGATGCCTATTACCAGTTGAACAGAAGAGCGCAGGTCGTGGTCTTCAGACTTCGCACTAGCCACAATAGACTCAGGTACCACCTATTCAACAAATTAAAGATAGGTGGCACTGACGAATGCCCGTGTGTTACCGGGAAAATGACCGCTGAGCATTTGCTGCAAAACTGCCCGACATACGAGGATCAGAGAAAGCAGATGTGGCCATCACCAGTGGCAACACTAGACAAGCTCTATGGCAGTGTCGACAGCCTCAGGATGACCGCTTCTTTTTTCGAAAAAAATAAAGGTTGATGTCTGACTGCGTACGATGAAGAAGAAGAAGAAGAAGAAGAAGAAGAAGAAGAAGAAGAAGAAGAAGAAGAAGAAGAAGAAGAAGAAGAAGAAGAAGAAGAAGAAGAAGAAGAAGAAGAAGAAAAAGAAGAACCACTGATCCTCACAAAAAAACTTAAATTCCACGAAGCACAAGCAAAGTGAAATAACACAAAAATGAAAATAATATAATGGAACTGCAGAGGCCTCCATAAAAACTTTAAGCCATACTTAGGATTGGCCAATCGGGAAAAAGAAACAATAATATATGCAATACAATACAAGAAACAATGTTCAACCTAAGCAAAAGACTCAATGTTCTAAAATAGAATATAGTTAGGAACGATAGAGAGACAGGAGCGAAAGGAGGTGTAGCCTTTATAGTAAATGAAGAATAAACAATAATGGACCGAGATACATTTAATACCGAAAACCTAGAAGACCTATCCATTAAAATATACAGTAGCCCAGAGAGCATCACAACAATAAACATATACAACCCAAGAGGAAAACTCACTCCAAATGACATGGAAACAACCAAAGCACAAATAAACAACAGAACAATCATAGTAGGGCATTTCAATGCGCATCTTCCAGCATGGGGAGGACGCTATAGACAAGGCAGGGTAACAAATAATGCCCTTCTCAGAAGAAAACAATCTGATAATAATAAACGATGCGTCAATTGCCAGAATAAATAACATTCCAAATGGATCAGATACGGCTATAGACATCACAATAATGACGCCAACTTAGCAACCATCAAATGTGAAGTTCTCGATAATGCAGGATCAGACCACCTGCCCATTGCAATTTTTTTTTTTTTTAAATACAAACGAAATACTGGACAATCAGGCCCTATTTGGCTTGGCTTCGTTCGTTCTCAATCTCCCGATACCATACCCTGAAAGGGCTTTAGTAGCAGAATGTAGTCCAGAGAACGGAATGCGTTGTGTCATAGTTTACAGCTTGACTGCGATATTTGTTTAGTACCGGGCTAGCATTCCCTCTTCGATCCCTTCCTTTTCCTTAGCCAGTCTGCCCTGCTGCAGCCTGTTATCCAGGATCACCGCATGGAGGTGTAGAAGGGTCTTGGCAGCTTTGGTTCGCTGGCCCTGACACTACCAGTCAGCTATGAGTCGCTGACCACTGCAGCTCATGCCCTGCTCAGTATCTTGATCATAGGCCCTATTTCAATTACTATATGGCAGATTGGAACGGATTCCAAGAAGACCTGCTCAGACTCAAAAGAGAAGACTTAATATCAGATAACGTAGATGTTTTTACCCATAACCTAACAACCAACATTCTGCAGATAGCTATAAAGCACATACTCAACAAAATCATGCCAGATAAATTAATACAAACCACAGGAAAAGAACACCATAACGGTAACCATAAAAAAGAACAAAAACACATATACCCTGGTGAAATGAGGAATGCACCAACCAAATTTTTAAAGACAAAAAAGCTCTAAAAAAATACAGGAAATACAAAACGGAAGACAACCAGAAATCTTACCAAACAATTAAAAAAAGAAAAAGAACAAGTAATAGAAAAAGCTAAAAGAAAACAGTGGAAGACATTCTGCAAAAACCCTAAATCCCTCATCCAAAATAACAGAGGTATGGAAAAAATTAAAATTCATAACAGACGGCAATATCAAAAGCACTTTCCCAGCAATCAGAATTCCGGAACTAGGAGAAACTGATAAACAAAAGGCAAATATACTGGCCGCACATTTCTATAAAAATCAGTGCTAATAGCTCACTTTAAAAAGGACGAAATCCAAAGAAGAAAAAAACCTAATAGTACAATTAAAAGCAGGCCAAGGGGCTCCCCCAGACACGCAAACAAACCTAAACGTAGAGATAACCATAGAGGAGACAATAAAATACAAAACAAATACGACAGCAGGACAAGGCATTAAAAGCTAGGAAATCCTGAAGAACATTCCAATAACTACAATAACTCTAATAGTGCCGCTTTTTAATTTAATATGGAACACGGGATATATCCCAAAAGCATGGAATTAATTGTTCCTGTCCTGAAGCCAAACGGAGAAGCCCATGATGCTAGCTCATACAGACCGATATCTCTAACCTCTCAAACAGGGAAAATCTTAGAAGCAATAATCAATAATCGTATTTAATACCACTTAGAACAAAACAACCTTTAAAGCCCCACCCAAACAGGATTTAGAAAAGGAAAAAGTACAGTAGACCAGCTCCTAAAACTAGAACACGAAGTAAAAGCAGGAATAATATAGGAATAACAAGTAAAGCCTACCGGTACTTAAAGAACTTCATGGAAGAGAGATACTTTGTAGTTCAAATTCAAGACCAAGGATCAGGAGAATTCAAACAAGAGAACAGCATTCCCCAGGAGTCAGTAATCTCCCAAACTATCTTTACAATAACGGTAAACGACCTGAGGGAAGAATTCACAGACCTTAGAAATAGCTTATCGCAATATGCAAATGATGCCGCAATTTGGAGATCAAGAACACACCTACCCCATTCCTCTAAAAAACGACAAATACAAATAAACAAAGTAGCAAGTGGGGTTTTAATCTAAATATAAATAAGACAGTAGGTATGGTTTTCAGGAAAAGCCGTGAGAAACAAATAATGGGTGTACATATAAATCAAGACTGCAGGCACCAGTTGATTGTACTCATTGCTTGTGAAGGTAAGGAAAACTATGCGGAAAGCTTATGTGTAAGAGCCCTGAGATAAAGGGTAAACTGCCCCGGAATACTTGACCACTGAGGGAATATGATCTAAGTTATGTTATAATGATTGAACAATTACTTAAAGCATGTATGGTTGTTTGCGAATACCCACAATTAATATGTTGCTATTTGGTGTGATCTGAAAAGGACATTGAGTGGCGGGTTGCAGTGAATTACCTCGCATTACAATCGTGCTGATAAGGGTGGACCGGGGTTATCCAGGCGCCTGTAGTGCTTGACTTCATCTGCGGGTCGCTCACTTCTACGGGGATTACGTCGAACCTAACCTTGATTAACCACCAGACTGTTGACCTCGACAACAGCCTGTTTCCAGGACGACCAAAAGGGAGGTCAGGTTAGGGCCTTGGCCAGTATGTCTGCCCTGACCCTGTATAAACCGGTGGGCTTTGACTGGCCAGATGTTAGCCTCCTCGTCCCAAAGCATAGTGTAAAATATCATTTATATTAATTGCAGGTGGAATCAGCATCAGTATGAGGTGATAATATATGGGACCATCGTCACTTCTATATAAGTATTATAAATCTGTAAAACGCTATCTTGATCATTGATGGATCATTGTCATCATCGCCTTTTATATATTTTTTGTTTGAGTATTAATTTTTAAAGTCTCCATCATAAACGACACCTAAATAACCACACGTCTCAAAAGTGGAAATGAATAATTGGTGGAGAATACTCTGATCGCGTAAAACTCCTTTTCTATTTAGATGAATAGCTGTTATCTTCTTAAGTCAATTTAAATTATCCACGAATTATATATATATATGTGTGTGCGAGTGTGTGTGTGTGTGTGTATGGGTATGTATGTATGTAGATATGTTTAGGTATGTAGATATGTATATGTGTGTATGTGTATAGATATATGTGGGTATTTATATGTATACATGTGTATGTATGTATGTATATTCCTTCTGTGGGTATCCTCACCTTGATATATTTATACTTAATATACTTATACTCTATTTTATATTACATCAACTTTAGTTATTTATTTAATTAATTATCTATTTATCTATCATTTTGATTTCTATTCTTGAACCTACCACACATTCAACACCTAATTATCTGCGAGAGCTAGAGGGCACAAGTGCAACGGAGTCTCTACAAGTGGCCCACGAAAGTAAGAAAATCGCTTACGTTGGAATTCATGGCTGCGATGGAAAAATAAATGAGAGAAGTTAAAACCTAAAACACCAAGACCAGGCGGAAGGAAGTCAACACAGATGGGCCTCACAGAAGGAAGTCAACACAGATGGGCCTCACAGAAGGAAGTCAACACAGATGGGCCTCACAGAAGGAAGTCAACACAGATGGGCCTCACAGAAGGAAGTCAACACAGATGGGCCTCACAGAAGGAAGTCAACACAGATGGGCCTCACAGAAGGAAGTCAACACAGATGGGCCTCACAGAAGGAAGTCAACACAGATGGGCCTCACAGAAGGAAGTCAACACAGATGGGCCTCACAGAAGGAAGTCAACACAGATGGGCCTCACAGAAGGAAGTCAACACAGATGGGCCTCACAGAAGGAAGTCAACACAGATGGGCCTCACAGAAGGAAGTCAACACAGATGGGCCTCACAGAAGGAAGTCAACACAGATGGGCCTCACAGAAGGAAGTCAACACAGATGGGCCTCACAGAAGGAAGTCAACACAGATGGGCCTCACAGAAGGAAGACTCAAATCATTTAATTTATATATTCAATATTGTATTCCTAATTCTCATGTATTCAGCATATATTTTGTCATCTTTTAAAATCATTCCATTTCATTCATTCTCGTTGTATACCTCATTACATTGAATCTTCACAATGTTTTGTAAATATATGATGATGATGTGATATTTAAAGGAAAATATATTTTTTAAAATTGTTTTTTTATTTTAAAAATTTATAAAAAATGTACATATATCAGGAGAAAAAAAAAAATTGGTCTGGCTCAATTATGAAGGAAAATATATATACTCATTCCCAACATGGTCCGAGGAAAACAACTGCATATTTTGCCTCGGAAACCCGACATGGTAAGCTAAGGAACACAGGAAAATGAAATAGCAACTAAATACCTACGAAGGACAACGAGAGGATCACCAAGTGGCGAGGAACAACGGGAGAAACATTACGGAAACAATAGGTTAGGTACAAACACATACTCACCTCATTCAATCTTAATATCGCCCATATGGACTACGGTCTGGGGTGGAATAGGCGCGCCTCCGCCAATAGAAACTAGTGAGACAAACACATAAAATAAAAAAATACCCGGGGAACATAATCTTGGCAGATGGCAAATGAGACACTAAAATACAACACAGATGTAATAAAGCAAGTCAAATCATTGGGCAAATGTCCCCGATATTACAATGTAAACACGTGACAATGGATACAATACGAAAATTATACAACACGATATTCCTACCCACGTTGTGCTATCAGTGCCAAAATTGGATATTGACAATAAAAATAAAAGAAACATTGTAACAACAGAGATGACAGGCCTACGCAGAATGCTTGGAGTAACAATAATGGATATAATCAGAAACGAAGCTATTAGGAAACAAGTAGGTACAACACTAGTGCTATACATCATCAAGAGACAGCAAACCAAATGGTTCGGTCACGTGACACGTCAAACACAGGATGGTACCCATCAGAAAGCAATGCTAACTTGCCTCAATGAAGTCTTATATACGACGTTTCTAAGAAAGTACAGGTGGGCCGGCCACGTGGTACGCTTGTCTTAAGGGGGTCGATGTGGTCTAGAGGTAAGGAATTCGCATCTCAAAGTGATGAGCGGAAAAGGTGGACCACCGAATCCAACACGTTTCAAGCGACCCCTGGTCTCAATTAAGGAGGAACCAGAGCGCATGCATCCTGAGTTAATTCTAGTCGTCTGAACTTATGTCTTACCACTGGTTCAATGTAGCTCGGGACCAGATAGTGATGTTAATGACCAGCGTAGCTTCTTCCTCGCTATAATCTAAATACAACGCACGTTACGCCATTAAGACAAACCCGTCTGATGGTGTCGCCATCATCGCTTGCGATGGGCAGCTAACTTTTAATGCTTGACAATATCTGGACACGAAAAGAGATGTCATGGTGGCCCTACACATTTAATCGTGGATCCAGATGTCCACTAATAAGATGGAAAGATGGCCTGCGACAAGACTTTGATCTGGCATGGTACTTCAAGGCAAAACACAGAGATGAAATTAGACGACATTTTGCTGGCATAGGACACATGCTGTGTCTGAATGAACACCAGAATTACAGTAGTATTACAGTAGACCATGTGTGAGACGAGTCCTAGAATTTAACATTGCATCATTAACAACTGAAGCCAAGTGAAATTTTGACAATATAAAAATAATTCATTATTAAAGCATTGCGAATCATGATAAGTGGCATGACGATCACACCCATTGGAGAACTAAAAAAGATTACGAATCTTCAACCGGCGAAGGGTAGACGGGAAGGCAGTGTTCGGCAACAAAGTGAGAAATTCAAAACACTGATCCAATGTACCAAAACCATACATAATGTATTTGGCAAATTGCTCGAGAAGATAGTGGCCAGTAAAATAATGGCCTAACTAGAACGGGAGCACATCCTACCCAATACGCTGGGCAGCTACAGAACAGCGAAGGAGACCTGGGGTAACGCTGGAACATTCGCGTATGATGTGTATGGGGGTTTTCAGTCAAAGCAAGACACTGTCGCGGGGGCACTAGACCTGGAAGATGCATACAACCGCATCGAGTTTCGAACTTTAATTACATGTCTGAAGCAGTGTGGTTTAAACCCGTGGCTGGTTAATTGGATATCAGCTGCCCTGATGGAAAGAACAGTTGCACTACGCGTGGGATCGTGGATATCAGAACCGAGGCGAATATGTCCAGGACTGTTCCAAGAGACTTCGCTTTCACCGGTGCTCTTCAACATGAATACAGTAAAAGTGGCTAATATTCAACCCATGGTGACAGGACGAACGTTGACATTTGCCGAGGAGATCCTAACGTACAGGACTGGCTCAGGCAGGAAAGAATTGACCAAGGACATCCAGAACACCTAGGAAGCGGTGTACAGGTGACAATCGCTAATTTAAACCAGAATGGGCGTTGCTTTTTGCTTTTTCTGAATAAGAACAATAAAGCTCAGTGCTTAGTTTGTGTCCAAGTGTTAGCAGTATAGAAGGATGAAAACTTCAAAAGGCACTACTTCACAATTCACCAGATAAACTTCGACAATCATAGCAGCGACATTTATTCATGTCACAAATTTGTGTAAATATGATGGCTATTTCAAGAAATTTTATATCTTTCACAAATTTGTGTAAATATTATCGCAATTTCAAGAAATGTTATATCTTTCACAAATTTGTGTAAATAGGAGTTTCAGTATCCTTAACAAATATATGTAAAAAGGAGCATTGTGTCAAGAACCAGCTCTGGTATCTTTCACAAATTTGTGTAAATAGTATCATTGTGTCTGGTATCTTTCACAAATTTGTGTAAATAGTATCATTGTGTCTGGTATCTTTCACAAATTTGTGTAAATAGTATCATTGTGTCTGGTATCTTTCACAAATTTGTGTAAATAGTATCATTGTGTCTGGTATCTTTCACAAATTTTATAAATTTGGAAATTATTTCAAGAACCGGTTCTGGTGTCTTTTACAAATTTGTATAAATATGAGAATTATTTAAATAACTGGTTCTGGTATCTTTACAAATTAGTGTAAATAGGAGCACTGTTTCAAGAACTAGTTTTGGTATCTTTCACAAATTTTTGTAAATAGTATCATTGTTTCTGTTATCTTTCACAAATTGAACAAATTTGAAAATTATTTCAAGAACCGGTTCTTGTATCTTTACAAATTTGTGATAATAGGAGCCATATTTCAAGAACTAGTTTTGGTATCTTTCACAAATTTGTGTAAATAGGAGCACAGTTTCAAGAACTAGTTTTGGTATCTTTCACAAATTTGTGTAAATATGAGCACTATTTCAAAAACCATTTCTAATATTTTCACAAATGTGTGCAAATATGAGCACTGCTTCAAAAACCATTTCTAATATCTTTCACAAATTTGAATAATTAGGACCACTGTTTCAAACCTGTTCTTATAAATTACACACATTTGTGTAAATATGAGCACTGTTTCTAGAACCTGTTCTAATTATATGTCACAAAATTTGCTTAAATAAAAACACAGATTAAATCCATTAATAAAAATGGCTGATGCTAGGAATATCAGACGCCAGTTCTAGCGAACGCTCATGTGTAGAGTATAGGGTACACAGTCATATAGGCACCATGTTCTCGTTTTGTAAAAACTCACACATGAGATACACGGGAGGGGTATGCATAGAAGGGGTATGCATAGGAAGAAGATACACATGAGCGAGATGCAAAAAAGGGAAATAGCAGAAGAGAGATGCACAGAAGGTGCGTGCTTATGGTGGAAATTGACTTGAGATGGATACACATGAGGTATGCATAGCATGGAGATTTAGAGGAAAGAAATACACAAGAGAGAAATACACGGGACGGAGATGCGCATGAGAGAGATACCTAAATTAAAGAATACTCATGAAGAGGATACAATTAGCATCGTCTAGCTGTCGATAATTCTCAGGTTGACTTGAAGTTTTTCCCTTTACGATTCTAAGTGCTTTTCAACGCTGCTCAAGAGCTTAGACGTGAGCATGGATTATTTTTCTATTGTCAAATTACCCTGATTTATTTTAAAAGAATGGGTTTGGTTCAAATTCATGCTTACTCCAAGAAGATTAGGTACTATTCTTTACAAAAGTAATGTTAGCTCTGCAAGTCCTGGAGAATGAAAAACTACAAGACCTTTAAAACGGCCTTAGTCGAACTAAAGGCAAGAGAAGAGTAGTGATACAGTCGATACCATCACACTGTGGCATACCAGAAAATGTAAAAGCAGAGAGTTTACCAAAGGAGGAAGCAACACAACAACAAAAAATAACAAACATTCGTCGTCCAAGAAAAGAAGACACTTATCGAAGCCACAAGGAAAGTCGAACAAACTAGAAACATCTATCACTGCTTTGATAATGGGAAGCAAGTGATCGTGTACCGCTTGTAAACTAGACCTGTCTTAGTGAATCGTGTACACGGGCTAAAAATGGATCCATTACTCACGTGTAAGGGCAGACAAGCAGGACTACAGCCGGACATACCCTACAAGACAGTTACATGCTTTGGCAATTACGTACTGAGCATCGGTCCATGGATACGAACCTCCGCACAAAACTATTTGTAAGTCTTAATGAACGAGACAAAGAAGAATGAGAAGAATAAAAAGAAGAAGAGAGGTACAAGAAAAAGAAGAAGAAGATGAAGAGAGGAAGAACAGGAAGAAGAAGAAGAACAAGAAGAAGAAGAAGAAGCAGAAAAACGAAGAAAAAGAAGAAGAGGGGAAGGACAAGAAGAAGAAGAAGAAGAAGAAGAAGGAGAAGAAGAAGAAGAAGAAAGAAGAAAAAGAAGAATGATTACGAGTCAGACTGTTCAATGTGGCCACCCTTTCTGTCAATTATGAAACGTGTCCAAAGAAAATGACAACTGATGTGATGTCACGGCCAAGAGAATTGTGTCAACGATGGAGGAATCGAATTGGCTTTTCTAGCTGTGGGGAAATATAGTTTATGGAATGAAAAAATCGTGATAAATCCTGTTTAACTAAAGTCTCAAATTGTATGTGAATATTATTTTTGTGGATTGAAGCAACGGAGAAAGCAAATATAAAGGAAGGAACTTTGTATGCATGAGCACAACAGACGCACGTTCTATAATAACATGACAGAATGGCCGTTTCAAACATTAAAAGAAGAATATATATACACACACACACACACAATTTTGACTCTGTCCTACAGTCACACTCTTGCACAACTTTCACAAAGGTGAGACCCTTCCAATGCACTTTGGTTGGGCTGGCTTCTGAGTGCGCAACAAACATAACATAGGTACATACAGACGCATACATACACCCAAGCACTGGTTTATGCGTCTTAATATCGCCCAGTTGACTACGGTCTGGAGTTGAATGGCGCGCCTCCGCCAGTAGAAACTAGTGAGGCAAACACGTAAAATAAAGCAATACGCACAAATACCTTGACTTAGTATCGTAATCGCTCCTCACATGACCGGGGACGTAGATTGTTTACGTTTTCTTTTAATGTGTACTCGTAATTTTTACTAGATCGGATATCAGCTTTAATCCCAATACTTCTCCTTCGCTTATATGACATACCTTTTCAAATTACAGTGTACTTGTTCTTTAATCCTCGTGTGCACCCAGGGAGCACAATGATGGAGATAAATATCACTTTAAAATAATAATAAAAAAGAGACGTGTGAGTTTGATAGGGTTGCCGGTTGAGAAAGTCATCTTTTACTCACAAGAAGAAATATAGACGTGTGAGTTTGCTAGGTTGCCGGTTGAGAAAGTCATGTTTTACTCACAAAAAGAAATATAGACATGCCAGTTTGATAGGTTACAGGTTGAGAAAGTCATCTTTTACCCACAAGAAGAAATATCGACATGTGAGTTTGATAGGTTACAGGTTGAGAAAGTCATCTTTTATCCACAAAAAGAAATATCGACATGCCAGTTTGATAGGTTGCCGGTTGAGAAAGTCATCTTTTACTCACCAAAAAATATCGACGTGTAAGTTTGATATTTTGCAGGTTGAAGAAGAGTTCACTTTGTATAAGAAAATAGTGAAGCACAATCACAAAGGTACGAGAGAGTTGGAGAGGATAGTACAGAGAGCGGAATGCTCAAAGTTATGAGAGAGTTGGTGAAGCAGGTACGGAGAGCGGGATGCTCAATGATATGAGAGAGTTGGTGAAGGAGGTACGGAGAGCGGGATGCTCAATGATATGAGAGAGTTGGTGAAGAAGGTACGGAGAGGATTACTCGAAGGAGTGTGATAGTTGTGTTCGAATGTGTATGCTTCACTTGCAGGCGAATGCTTGTGTGAATGCATAAAGACCAACAGACTTGCACGTCTGCGCTCTATTTAGAGATGTTAAGGCAAAACAAGAGCGATAATATCATCTGGTACAGGTAGGGCCTTCGCGCGTTTTTCATTTCTCCGTAACCTCAGCCAAATAAACTGTGCCGTCAGATCCGCCAAGGGACGCGGCGACAGCAACATCTCATTGATGAGGTAGGAGAAGTAACGACAGAGTGGCAACGCCTGAATAGGACATTGCAGGAGGTGTTCGTTCAGGAATAACAATTCTGCCTCTTTCAAACATCTGTAGGTCATGCCACGACACACCATCATCAGACCGTTGATCTCCTGCTGCCATTTGCTGTGGGTGGTGTACACCTCAAACTTAGACAGGTATGGAAGCATTTGATCAAAATAGACATTAATAGCGTACTTTCCTTCACTTCTGAAATCTACGTTTGCTCCGTATCGTAGTAAGCATCTGACGATATAACGATCCAGGCCGAGAGAACAAACTGTGTTCATGTATTTGAACAAAACGTCATTCAGAAGTCGTCTATTTGTTAGATCACATGTTGTCAAAGTTGTTATAATTTTTTTCATAAATATTTTTGACCAGTAACTACTTTCAAAATAATTGATAGAACTCATGGCGCTGTCTAAGATACAGTCTATTGCGGACGAGTAAGCACTTCTCGAGAACAACTGACTAGAACTTGTAACTTTCACGGATTTTCCTTCGTCAAAATGAGGATTCGCTTTATTCTCCAGTAGAATTTTAAGACATTCCACGTAATAAAATATTTTTTTTCCTATTGTAATGTTGAAAGCGCAGTTGATAAGCGAGTACATAGGAAAAGTGCAGTGCACGTTGTGGGCGTTCACATCTTCATTGCTATTGATAAGTACTTTCGTCATTATTGGTAACATTTCATAACGGTAGACAGACAATAAGCTCTGAGTATAAAGTATGTGATACAGGTTCATCCCATCAAATAGCGATTGTCTTTCTTTGCTTTTCTGGGTTAACAGTGCTGTTAAACAATCTGGGTACATGTCCCGTAGGGCTATGAGCACGGCACTCTGAAAATCTGTTTTGGACACTTTATGATCCATTAGAAGCATTATTGCATCGGGACTTTTCGCTTTGGTCGCTAAAGTCAGCGGCTCTTTTACAGCCATGTTTGGGTTATTCTTCATAATGAATGTCTCTAGAATCATTTGAACACATTCTATATGTCCATATTGAGCTGCAATTGAAAGTGGTGTTTTGTTTTTCAAACTGCTGGACTCATCTTTGACCTCCATCATTTGAGGTTCCAGATTCAGATGAAAATCCTTGTACTTGTTTTTCCCTCTGATTCCAGGCTCGAGTACCTTTGGTAGCGTCGTTGTCGATGCTGTATACCTACGAAGACGTTGACCGGCTGGCTTGCTTTTGTTGCTTCTGGGCACATCAGATGGTTTGACTTGAGATAGCAGAGGCATATTTGTATTGATGGCGGGGGCTATTTTCTCTTGTTCAATTATTCCAAGATGAAATCGTTCCGCCCGTGCATTTTCAGAGTATTTCACGCGGACTGTTTCCCCAGCCCCTTTAACAACTCCTCCCACAGCTTCAGAAAACACATCCCAGTTAACAGTAATTGTGTGTGCTTTGTCTCCTTTAACATGTTGTGGTTTGTGCCATATTGTAGGTTTTATTTCATGAGGTCTGTCCATTTTAATCCCAACCGAGAATCTCCTATCTAGACCTTCAGCTGTGCCAAATTTGACCACTGTTGTCTGGGAGCGATGTGGTGGTGGGGAAACAACAACAGGATTTGACGTTCGCCTTTTGGGTCCTTTGTTTACTAAACCTAAGTTCTTAAGTTTTTTTTTACCTGCTCCTTGTTTTTTGTTGCTTTTCTCTAAAGCGTCGATTTCATCTGTCAGAATATTACTAACATCCTTTATGTCACTTAATGTGTTCCGCTTCTGTTGCATCGCTATCTCAGCGGTTTCGGTACTAGATTTGATTTTCCATAATAGTTTATCTATATATCTGTTTACATTAGATCGAATCGAGTCGGGAGGTTTCAATTTCTTTTTGACACTAGCAGGCAATTTCAGAACGTGTTCGCCCTTTGATCCGATAAAATAATCATTCGGTCTGTACTGCAAAAGCAATCGCAGACATTCTGTGTACCCAAATGTGGCAGCAAGATGCCCATATGGATTCTGCTTCGGCATATGTGTTTGAGGGAACCACTTGGGCTCCATCAGTAGGAATTCCACCATCTCTGGACAGTTGTTTATAATGCTGTAGTGAAGAATATCCAGACCATCGTTATCCAACCAAGCTCCTACTAAAACAGTGAACGTCACTGGGATCTGCTTGAGTCTACTCTTCATCTGTTTCAAAACAGTAGAGTTCTTCTCCTCCGACAATGCGGCAGCTACTTTAGACAGCGCGTCGCGTATCTCTTCTTCGCTTATTTTTTGAGATATGTGTGATATTGTTTTTGATGAGAAATCTGGAATTTTAACCTGCTGATAATATGCATTGGCGAACGTTAGGTTTTGCGACATTCTTACTGGCTATAATTTCCAAGTAAATTTTCAAATTGTTACAAAGAAGCGGATATATAACAAGATTCTATGCATCAAAACAATTCAAATAGAAGCATTCCTTTATTTCTTTTCGGGTTTAGAATCGTCATCTTCAGTTCCACCGTAAGAACGATGATAAACTCTCAATATATCTGAACCAACTCACTGATAGTAACTACATTACATAAATGTACTGTCTGACAAGTTGTTTAGATCGTTTCATTTGGCGTAAAAATCCCATAACTAGGGTAACCCACTTCCGGCGGTTTATATAAAAAAATATGTCTGCCTATATGAGTTCCGTTATATCCAGTTTCGTTGACATCTGCAAATATTCAAAATTGGCAACGAAAAAAACTATTATGTATATTTTTTATACATTATCTTATGTTCTACACAATCAATAGCGTTGCTTCACCTCATATAGGTTATGAAAGCATTATGCAATTGTATATTTAAACTACACACTATTTCTTTACTTAATGTAAATACAGTTTTGTAGAAAGGCTCAGAAAAACTGGCCTACAGTGTCTAGAAGTGAGAAGAATTGGAGGTGACAATACAGGTTTATAAGATGATCAGAGGAATGGATAAATGAGACTATAACACGTTTTTTTAAAAATACAGCCACCCACAAGAACAACAGGGTAAAGTTACAAATTAACTAGAGACGTCTAGATTAGATATTAGGAAATATTTTTTAGTCAGAGTGTTGTGAATGCTTGGAATGCATTGCCACAGGAGGTAGTGGAGGCAGGGACAGTTAATGCATTTAAGAATAAATTGGTTGCGAATAGCTTTTAGAGCAAGGTATTGTAAATGAAACTGGTTGTATACATACTCTGCAAAGTCTTCTAAACCAGTATAAAGAAGTTAAGTTAAGTTAAGTTAATTTAAGTTAAGTTAAGTTAAGTTAAGTTAAGTTAAGTTACGTTAAGTTAAGTTAAGTTAAGTTAAGTTAAGTTAAGTTAAGGCAAATAGCGGGATGGACTAAACCAGACATATTTGTAAAAAAATATAATAAACTTAAAAAAATAAATAAATTACAAAACCAATTGATATTTCACTAATTAGAGATATGGTTCTTGAACTTTCATTTTAGCCTGTTGTTTCAAATTGACTCCACTTTATTCCTTTCTCTTATGCAACACTCACTATTTCTCATTCGCAATCTTTTTTCTTCCTCGCTTTCTTTCTTATGCTTTTTTATTCAAATTGCATTATTCAATTGAAATGAAATGTAAAATTACAACAAATGAACAAATTATGCGAATTTGTATTGCACAAAAGATCAATAAAAACAATTTTAAAAAAAAACATGTGAAATCATTGGGCAAATGTCCTCGATATTACAATGTAAACACGTGACAATGGACACAAAAAGAACATGTTACAACACGATATTCCTACTCACATTGTGATATCAATGCCAAAATTGGACACTGACAATAAAAAATAAAAGAAACATTCTAACAACAGGGATGAAAAGCCTACGCAGAATACTTGGAGTAACAATAATGGATAGAATCAGATACAAAGACATTAGGAAACCAATAAGTACAACACCAGTGCTAGACATCATCAAGAGACATCAAACCAAATTGTTCGGCCATGTGACACGTCAAACACCAGATAATATCCTTCAGAAAGCAATGATATACAGATGCAATGGATACAAAGCCCAGGGCCGACCATGCAAAAGGTGGATGGCAGAAATAATAGAAGCAATTCAGCTCCTCGTGTACGAAGGACATACAAGAGCCCGGTCAAGAAACCTCTTCATAAACTGACACTGAAAGGAGCAAGCAGGACACATGCAAAAAGAGGAAAGTAGAAAATAAATCAGAGATAATCTGTCAAAAAGCAGCATGCAACCACCAAAGTACAACTCTAATTTTGTAATAAATAAATGCTAGATGTTTTTAGTAAATAATTAATTGCTATTCGACTGATATGAGAAAACACAGAGAGAAAACCCGGATGTGGTCCTTGCATCGAATGTCAATAGCGAAACAATTTGCAGGCACAACATAAGAAGCAGATGAAAGTGTATTAAAGAAGCTGTACGACGGGCCAAGAAATAACAAACTCCCGCCAAACCATCGAGAAATCTCACGACGGATGAAAGCAGTATGTGATCTCTATGGGAAATCATCTGCAACACACCCACCAGAAGTCAAACTTGCGTCAAAGAAGTCGCAAATACGACGTTTCTAAGAAAGTACAGGTGGGCCGCACACGTGGTACGCTTGTCTGAAGGGGGCCGATGTGGTCTAGAGGTAAGGCACTAGCCTCTCAAAGTGAAGAGCGGAAAAGGTGGGCCATATAATCCAACACGTTTCAAGCGACCCTTGGTCTCAATGGAGGTGGGACCAGAGTGCATGCATCCTGAGTTACTTCTAGTCGTCTGAACTTATGTCTTACCACTGGTTCGAGGTAGCTTAGGATCAGAGAGTGAGTTTAATGACCAGCGTACCTTTGTCCTCACTATAATCTAAATACAACGTACGTTACGCCATTAAGACAAACCCGTCTGATGGTGTCGCCATCATCGCTTGCGATGGGCAGCTAACTTTTAATGCTTGACAATATCTGGACACGAAAAGAGACGTCATGGTGGCCCTACACATTTAATCGTGGATCCGGATGTCCACTAATAAGATGGAAAGATGGCCTGCGACAAGAATTTGATCTGGCATGGTACTTCAAGGCAAAACACAGAGATGAAATTAGACGACATTTCAGATCAAGATGCTGAGCAGAGCATGAGCTGCAGTGGTCAGCGACTCATATCTGACTGCTAGCGTCAGGGCCAGCGAACCAAAGCTGCCAAGATCCTTCTACACCTCCACGCGGTGATCGTGGATAACAGGCTACCGCAGGGCAGACTGGCTAAGGAGAAGGAATCGAAGAGGGAATACTAAGCCGGTACTAAAAAATGCTTGCTGAAGTCGAATGTGTTGGACCAAAAGGTGCAAATATCGCAGTCGAGCTCTAAACTACGACACAACGCATTCCGTTCTCTAGACTACATTCTGCTACTTAAGCCCTTTCAGTGTTTGGTAGTGGGAGATTGAGAATGAACGAAGCCAAGACAAGCCAAGACGACATTTTGCTACCTGGCAAAGGACACATGCTGGGTGTGAATAAACACCAGGATTACAGTAGTATTACAGTAGACTATGTGTGAGACGAGTCCTAGAATTTGACATTGCAACATTAACAACTGCAGCAAAGTGAAATTTTGACAATATAAAAATAATCCATAATCAAGCATTGTGAATCATGATAAGTGGCATGACGATCACACCCATTGGAGAACTAAAAAAGATTATGAATCTGAAACCAACGAAGGGTAGACGGGAAGGCAGTGTTCAGCAACAAAATGAGAAATTCAAAAGACTGATCCAATGAACCAAAACCATACATAATGTATTTGGCAAATTGCTCGAGAAGATAGTGGCCAGGAAAATAATGGCCTAACTAGAACGGGAGCACATCCTAACCAATACGCTGGGCAGCTATTGAACATCGAAGGAGACCTGGGGTAACGCTAGAACCTTCTCGTATAATGTGTATGAGTGTTTCAGTGAAAGCAAGAAATTGTCGCGGTGGCACTCGGTCTGGAAGATGCATACAACCGCATCGAGTTTCGAACTTTAATTAAATGTCTGAAGCAGTGTGGTTTAAACCCGTGGCTGGTTAGTTGGATATCAGCTGCCCTGAAGGAAAGAACAGTTGCGCTACGCGTGGGATCGTGGACATCAGAACCGAGGCGAATATGTCCAGGACTGCCTCAAGGGTCTCCACTTTCATCGGTGCTGTTCAACATCACACAGTAAAAGGGGCCAATATTCAACAAACGGGGACAGGGCGAACGTTGAAATATGCCGATGACATCCTAACGTACACGACTGGCTCAGACAGGCAAGAGTTGGTCAAGGACATCCAGGAAACCTTGCAAGCAATCAAATAGTGGTGCAGCGACTCAATCTCCATGATCAATCCGAACACGGCATGCATGATGTGTTGCTCTTTGAATAATTCCACAGAAAAGGCTGAACACCCGGGCATCATATTTAATGGTTGAACCATTGACAGATGTGACAAGTTGAAATATCTCAGAGTGACATTTGATCGACGTCTCTCATATAATTGACCAGTAAAACATATCGTACAAAGATGTAAGCGATGGTTAAAAGCACTCAAGACCATGGCTGCTGCTAACTTGGAACAACGCCTCGTGTTCTTTTCTATTTTGTCAGGTCGTTATGTCTGTTATCGATTACGGACTGGGCATCCTCAAACTATCAAGAAAAAAGCGTGAAAGGTTGGAACGCATCCAGAATGAAAGTATGCGACTAGTTCTGGGCTGCACTAGAGATACCCCGATTATGATGATGCGGTACATGTTGGGATTGTAATCGGTGACATCCAGACATAAACGGGCAGAAGTCAAAGCCTATATGCGTGTTACCACAAGCACGCAGCACCCTCTGTACAGTAGTATCTCAGACATTAAGGGATCAAGAATCAAGACAGGGGAGTCATGGATGGCACATGCATAGACAACAATCGGACACGTCATCCCAGCTGAAACGATAGTCAAGGGGGAAGATTGGGTCCACTCTGGTGAAAGAATGATAGAGTACCTGAGAGTCATCATAACCTTAGGCAATGAACGCAGAGAATGGAGCAACAGGAGAGCAGAGCACGACATGAATCAGCTGATAACTGAGAACACGTAGGAGAGTGATGCCGTCATATACAACGACAAATTAGTACTGCGCATGTGGGCATCAGGCTGGGGCTTCTCTGCTAGAGTGAAAGAGCAGGTCGTTGCTGAGCGCAGTAGGGCATGTATGTCAACAGCCTCCAGTTTGAGAATGGAGACGGAAGCAGTGACCTCAGCACTGACATGGATATCTGAGACTATAACAAAGGCAGTTATCGTGACAGACGCGCAAGCCGTACTTCAGAAGGTACAGAATTGACGGCGGCTTAGGTACGAGTGGAAAACAGCTGTTAATGCCTCAAACCTCCAGGGGTTGACATGGATCTATTGTCTGGCTCAACCTGGGGTTCAGGGCAATGAAAGAGTTGACATAATGGCTTTACAAGCTCTAATCCTGGGTATATTAATGATGCAAAGAAGTGACATTTTGAAATCAGTCAATGACCGCCTTTTAGATGAGGACACCGCAATAGATGAAGCAGCGATCCACAGACTGCAACGTTTCAACATTACACGAGTATAGCGCATGAGGGTGTACAACCAGCGAGCTACAGGGACCATCAGCATCCATACCCTACGCCAGAGAGACTGATCACCTATGGATACACCCGGAGTGCAGTGACGTCGATTCTTAGAAACAGAAATGGGATCAAGATGCTGAGCAGCGCATGAGCTGCAGTGGTCAGCGACCCATAGCTGACTGCTAGCGTCAGGGGCAGTGAAACAGAGCTGCCAAGACCCTTCTACACCTCCACGCGGTGATCCTGGATAACAGGCTGCAGCAGAGCAGACTGGCTAAGGAGAAGGGATCGAAGAGGGAATGCTAA
Organism: Ariolimax columbianus; assembly: GCA_036924085.1. Classification (NCBI taxonomy): domain Eukaryota; kingdom Metazoa; phylum Mollusca; class Gastropoda; order Stylommatophora; family Arionidae; genus Ariolimax; species Ariolimax columbianus. The sequence goes on from JAVGWX010000001.1 coordinate 145,878,029, forward strand.
CCCGGTACTAAAAAAATGCTTGCTGAAGTCAGATGTGTTGGACCGAAAGGTGCAAATATCGCAGTCAAGCTGTAAGCTACGACACAAACGCATTCCGTTCTCTGGACTACATTCTGCTACTTAAGCCCTTTTAGGGCTTGGTAGTGGGAGATTGAGAACGAACGAAGCGAAGTCAAGAAACAGAAATGTACCAAAATATAAAAATGGGCTTGGAAGAAGATGACTGAAGCGGAGCAACTTTGCAGTTTCAGTAAAATAAAAAAAGAGACGAAATCATGTAAGTGCCACACCACAAATAAAACTAATGAACACTACACACGAGCTTGACACATAAAAAAAACACCGCTTCCCAGAGTTGATGAAAGATATTTAAAAAAAAACATTTCTGACATATAAAAAAAAAGCCAAACAGAAAGAGAACTAAGAGCCATAGCTGTAAAACACTCAGAGAAACACTACCCACGCAGCAGTCGAACCCATGTATATATACAGATGAGTCAGCAATAAACGCAAAAAAGTAATGAAGACGAAGAAATCTTTCTAAGTCTAAAATATAGTACACAAAGAAAGTTAACGCCGCAACCGAAATATTTTCAAATTACTTCAGAGCAAAGGCAGAGGTATTGAAAACTGCAACAGTAGAAAAAAAACAGAAAAATGCGGTACTCTTCAAAAACGCGTTGTCAATAGTAGCGGCACTAAGAAGTCACATACATACAGACCTAAATGAACTAAGAGTTGCTGTTGTTTGGATTGTTTCCGAATGCTCACAATGAGTAGGTTAATCTTTTGTGCGCCCTGGAAAGGCCTTTAAGTGGCGGATTGCGGTAGCTTTCTTCACATCCGGAGCGTACTGATGAAGGTGGGCCGATGTCCTCCAAGCCGTTGTGCTATACTTGAATTCATCTGCGTGTCACTCACTACTACGGGGATCACATCAATTCCGCACCTTGTTAGCCATGTTGCCACGAAAAGAGCCCGTTTCTATGAAGAGCTACTAGGAAGCCGAGGTGAGGATCTTGGCCAGTATGTCTTGCCTGACCCTGACTAACATGTCTGATCGGTATATTTTGTCAGACCAGACGTTAGTCTTCCTTCTCGGAACTAAGAGTAAAACTCTATAAACTAAATCACACGATCAAGACATGTATTATACAGTTGATTCCTTCTCAGTGCAACACCTTTGGTAATTAAGAGACCGAGAGACTTGATGAAGTGTAAAAAAAACTACACGAACCTGTAATAGGTATAACCTACGAAGGTGCCAACAGTTTTACCAGGTGAAGATACAGGAATAAGTGAGAAGCAGAGTACACAGGTCAACAACCAAATTGTGTTGTTGCGTTGCAATATATTTTTAATTTGCGCCTGTCGGCCCAGTGCATCCGACTTCTGCATGCATTTTAGGTAAGGGTCTGCTTCCTCCTGCAATTTCTATGGGTTTGCTTTCTCGGAGAAACGACCTGTTGTGTGATGGGGAGCAAACCCAGCACCTTCGGGTTGTGAGCCGTGTCACTTAACCACTAGCCCACCCGTTCCCCAATTACCAAATGACTTATATTACCAGCTCTACAGAGGTGACCAGATTGTGATTTGTACACTACCACTGTCCACAAAGGATTGAAAAACAATATTTTCAACAACTAAAAATAGTACATTCAGATGAACGTGTATGCAGCACTGATAAATGATTGCTGAACATCTGCATGCAAAGGTATTCGACATACAAGGAACGGATAAAGCACGTATAGTAATCTTCAATAGCATTCCCGGACAAGCATTATGGAGATACCAATAATAGCCGCAGGCTAACCACTGCTTTTTCAGATATATCCAAGAATGCCTGGAAGCGTACGAAAAAGAAGAATGCGTTATTAAATGGAGTTGTCACTTAAGGTGCTCCATCTTATCACCTGTCTTATTTTTGTAAATAACATTTCTCGAATAACAATCTCAAGAATTTATTTATCTTGATCTTAGTAATAAAAAAGAAATTTTAAAAAAATATTAAAAGTTAATTTGTAGTTTTCGTCCATTTCTTTATTACTCTGTTCTTGAATTGGTGCATACGTTTGTAAAATGCAATATTGAATGGTTTAGTTCTAAAGTTTATCCGCATCATTGTGTCCTTTTTATTCTTCATTCGTTTTCAATATTCCGCTACTAATTCATGAAAAGGGCTTTGCAAGTAGCAGGATGTTATCCGGAGAAAGCAATGTGTTGTGTCGAACTGTTACAAAAATACCTCTCCTTCATGATTTACTCCTCCATGCATAAATGTTGGCTGCTCGTTACTCGTCTATCTGGCATCTGTTGTTAGTATTGCCCCTGTCATATCCAATATATGAACATTTATTTCACTGGTCACTAAGACCAATTTTCCCAGCTTCCTGGCGTTTCAATTTTTAGGTACCTCCTTCCAGTTTTTGGGTGGCCGTTCACATAATCTGGTAAGCATTCGTCATCGAAGGCCTCATTATGAAGTACAAGTGGTGTGTAAATTACCATCTCGCTTTTGAGTTTGTGGACTGGGTTCGATTTATTTTTTTTAGTTGCCAGGTGTACGTTATTCTTTTCATGATGATGATTACTCTTTTGTGCGCCTCGAAAAGGACGTTAAGTGATAGATTACAGTAGCTTTTCTCACACCCGGAGCGTGCTGATGAAGTTCGACTAGGTCCTCTTGGCAGTTGTGCTATGCTTGGCTTCATCCGCGCAGACTGCGTGTCGCTTATTACTACCGGATCACGTCGATCTCAACCTCATTAGTCAAACTGCCATGAAAACAGTACGTTTCCATGGAAAAATTACGAGGTCGAGGTTGGGGTCTTGGCTAGTACATTTTTGTCTGACTCTAACATGTCTGATCAGTATGTTTTGCCTGACCAGGAAAAGAACAGGAAAAGTCTTAATAATTAAATTAACTGAAGAGTATGTGTCAGCCCATATTTAAAAACGACTATGATGGCGAGGATGCACACTATAATTAATGTCTGAACTTTTTATGGCGCAGAACACATTGATCGTATGAGTCACAATTAACGAACACATAAAATACAACTACCATTTAGACGTAGACGACGGCTAATAAATACGTGTAGTATTGTATTACAAGAAGCAAAGTAGCCTCAGTAATTAAACACACTGCTATGGAAACAACGAGCGCAAGGGTGCATGCTATTCTTTGGCGCAGTCACCCTATGCTCCACGTGGACCAAGAAAGGAACAGAAGAATAAAACATGTAGTATGGGGAAGAAGAAAGAGGGTGAAGCTGTGACTGTTTACGATATCTCTTGAATCGTGTGATTTAAAAAAAAAAATGATATTTCGGATTTCAAATATCTTTGGCTAACTTCACTTCGGGCAAAAACCTGGCAATCAGCAGTAGCCCTCTCACAACAGACACACGTGTTTTGTGTTTGTTACATTTACAGTTAATGACAACATGAAGGTAACAAATAAACACGACAGACTGAAAATGAACAAAAAATTCGTCAGTGCAAAGCCTAAGGCAAAAACGAAACAACCAAAAATGAGAAAATTGCCAAAGAGTTCATCAAGCAACCCAACTGTTAAGAAATTTCGAGACGTAGCTAAGCTTTCACATTCTCATTCTGCACTTGGAGGCCACTTTCCTAAAATAGGAAAAGATGCAACAAAACAGCTGGGTAAGTTTGTTTTTAACATATTAAAACATTGCACTTTTAGATGTTTAAACTTATACTATACGTTGGCTCAGTACTTAACAAAACATAATTCAACTCGAATACTAGAACAAACATCACTGTACTGTAAAGTGTTAGGTGTACCCTACGCGAGCCAACACTCAAACTGGGCAGTGTTGAGTTACTCTGCTGACTTATATTGAATTGAGTCCTTTGACTATTCGAGAAGGGTTACTTACTAAATTAAAATACTTTTACTCACTGTACGTTCACTACATTATAGTAGGCAAAACTGACGTTTCTGGGTACTTGGTTTCAGTGGCCAACACGATACACTCCAGTAAAGTCTCAGAGAGTACTTTATTTTAAAACATTAAAATATAGACTACTAAAACTAGTTAGTTAGACTACTACTTAGTTAACTTAGTACTATTTTTAGACTAGTTATTAGACAAAATATAAATTTTGTTTAAAGTAGTCTACATTACTTACTAATTTTATTTACAAATCAGCTCGAATCTCCTCTCCTCGTGTAAGGAAATCGGAGCAATCAATGACATTTTCTTTTAATCCAAACTCCACTATCTTTAGAAAACAGTAGACTAAGAGCACGGACAACATAAAAAGCTTAGATCGACTCTCACAACCTTTCAATGGTGTCAACCATTCTATTGTATCATTGTGAAACAACAAAGTCAAAGTGTTGTGTGCATTTACATTTCTTATCTTTGTCAGTTTGTGTCTGGAAGCTAAACTTAAAACTGTCAAGACCAGGTCTAGGTTTACTGAAATTGAAGATGTTTTTAATCACCGTAACTTCTCAACGAAAATGGCGAACTTAGTAAATCATTACACTATTTTCCATTTTTATAACAGTTGTATTTTTACACTTTTTGTCGTTCTCTTACGTAATTATCTTACATAATTATATTATTTTTATAAATTAAAATAAGCAAATAACTTGTTTAGACAGGTTAGCACAAATAAATAACACAACACAATCACAAGGTATATATTTAGACTAGTTATTACTGTAGTTATGATGAACTGGTGAAAAGTTGTGCTGCAACGTTCCAGCACCGCTAGGCTACTTAGTGAACGCACTATTTTTTTCATAAACCCTTTCTTTTTTTACTTCTGGTGTTTTGTTACTACCAGAAGCAAGTTTTCAAAGTGAGCTTTAGTATGTATGGCAAACAGCAATGCAAGGTTTTAAATATAACGAACGAAATATGGAACTTCGCATTACTCTGTTTTTAGTCTTTATTTTATGTCTTTATTAAATTGATTAGACAGATATTAAATATTATTTATTTCAACATTTTTGTTAGACTACTTACTAATTATTCGCATCCGCTGTGCGCGGTACACCAAACACACCCATAATATACACCCTTGTTTGGTTTATGAATAACATAACGAACCATCCTTAGTCTTCAGTATAATCATAATTTGTTTACTGACTACACAAGTTTCAATTTTAATATCGTAAGTTATGTAACCATATAAATTCAATTAAAACTGAACTGTCAGCATCTCCACAGCTACAAATGATTGCAAAACAAAACATTAATTAGCAAAGATAAAATAATAAAAACATTGTTTGTCCTCAAGACGCACTGATTGGCCACATTGACCTAACAATAATTAATTACAATTTTAGCAATTCAAGCTTGTGGGAATGCAGGACCGAAGTAGTGTAGGCGTCACCTAGTGGCAAGAATATTTTCAACAGCACGGAAATAAAAGAACACCAGACAATTGACAAGTCACAATAATAACAGCTGAGAAGAGAAATGGCAGAAAAAGATACATCTTCTTCAAATGCTTACAGATGTCAAATTGAATATATCTAAAGAAATCAGGGATTAGCCTGAGGATATTGGTATTTCAATAGAGCTTATCCGGGAATGATGGTGGTGATGGCCACACATGCTGTCTCTGTTCCTTGTATGTTGGACACCTGTGTTTTGTAGCCAATGCTCAGCGGGTAATGTGAATGTCATTTTGTCAGTGCTGCAGTACCATTCATCTGTATGTCCTATTCCCATTTGTTGAACAGTTGTTTCTGTCTTTTGTGTCCTGTGCAGAGTCTACAGATTACTACTTGCTCTTTTGAGAAGATAATATAAATATGCGCCATATGGTTGATGACCTACTTGCTCTGTATCCCACAATGCCACTAGTTCCTGTGTCTACACCTGGTATACCTCTTGGCATCTTTTTAAGTTATACCTATGTCAAGTTGAGGTAGCCTTCCACCTTCTCTTGACAGTCTGTCAGCCCCTTCATTGCCAAAAATACTGCAATGAGATGGAACCAGTGATATAGTTTATGGAGTATCACTCTTAGTTCCTTTTGATCTACATGGTCCCATAGTGTCATAACAACTGTGAAGACTACAACTTATCAATCTGTTTTTTTCATCTGAAATTATAATTTTTTTGTGAAAAATAAACTGATTTAGACAGAGACATATTGCTTTTAAGTCCTGCAGGAAAACTTGAATTAAGGAAACAGCCAATTATTTCTGAACCTTGGCTTAGCTGAACAATGCCAAATTTTGATTCCGTAAGGAAATATGATATACTGATGACTTATTCGCCTTAACACAGTTGCACAAATTAACAATAGAATATGGCAAGTATTTAAACATAACATTAATAGATGAAAAAGTTTTTGGTAGAGTAGACGAATAAACTAAACAATATTAGAATAATATGGAATACAAGAACGCCTATTAGATAATGTGAGAACTTTCTACCATATGAATAATAATGTAATTGAACAACCTATGCTTTTTAAATAACCGCAGGAGTAGGACAACAACTTCACCATTGATGTTCAACATTTGCGCGGCAAAGTAATAATTTAAGCCAGCCTATTTGCATCACTGGAAGTGAAATTCAACATAAGAAGCAAAGAACTCAACTTCTATATAGGAATTACTTTTTTGAAGATGACCAAAGCATAAAGAGACTTCAAACTAAAATGAATCTCCCCCCCCCCCCCCCCCCCCCCCCCTGCACAGCCTCTGAAAGATATCAAATGAGAATTAGGAGATCACCAGGTCCACTAAGCATATGTGTAAACAATGTCCAACTTAAACAGGTCCATTTGTTCAAATACTTAGGAATTTTTTAAAATATGGTAGATGGAAGTCTTGATAGAGAAATCAGAGCTAGATGCCAGAAAGCTTCCTCTGGGACTTATCTACTGTCACCCTTACTTAAAGACACGGACATCAGATCTGCACCAAAATAATGAATACAACTCTATACCAACGTTGTGCTACCAATGGCAAACATGGTCCTTTTCCAAGACACATTAGAAGAGAGTTACGACATGTGAAATGAAATGTATAAGAAAATTTATTGGTCACACGGAGAGATAACAAAATTAGAAACAATGACATTAGAGGCATGGTGATAACTACCCATTCTGCTCAATATATATTAAAATGTGATAGTACAATTAATAAGAATGCAACCTGATTAACTACCACTGCATGCTTCTAACACAAGAAGATCTGGTTACACAGCATAAGGATGATCATGTGGCAAATGGATTGATAACAATACAAAAGAACACTAAACCAAATAACAAGAGACAGCTGGAAAAACAAAACAGAAAGCCTCAATTTAGATAAAGAAGGGAACAAACTATGGAAGTTAGTCAGAGCCATGAATGACGAAACTCCATCAAACAAACAAATTACCATCAAGCAGGGCGACAACATGCTCACTGGAAAAAAAGCAGCAAATGCCTCTATAGAACATTATGCCAGAGCAAACCACATTGATGTCCTTACAGATAGGCATACAGACATTAGCGAAGAACAAAAGAGCCACGACAACATCAATATGGCACCAGAGGAGCACATGATGGCAAAACTAACAATGAATGAAATAGAAGAGGCCATGAGAACTCTAAAGAAAAAGAAATCGCCCGGAAAAGATGGGGTAACAAACGAAATGCTGATGGGGCTGGGCTAAACAGCAAAGAGGAAGTTACTATCAGTCCTGAACCAAAGCTGGAAAAGGGGAATTGTACCGCAGGCATGGAAAGATGCTGTAATTATACCAGTACCAAAGAAAGAAAAAGATAGAGCAGATCCAAATGGATACAGGCCTATAAGTCTACTGAGCTGTGTAGGCAAACTGATGAAGCGTATGATAAACACCAGACTGATGTGGCATCTGGAAGAAAAACACATACCAATTCCACAGCAAGCAGGCGTTAGACAGCACAGATCCACTGAGGACCAGATCACTCTCATAGCCCAGGAAATAGAGGATGCTTACCAGGAGAAAAAGCATACAGTAGCGGTTTGGTTGGATTTAGAGAAGGCATTTGACAAGGTGTGGAAAGAGGCACTTAAAGTCAAGCTACGAAGAAGTGAAGTTTGTGGGAAAATGTACAGATGGACCAGCCACTACTTCGAAAACAGAACAGCCAGAGTTCAAGTACAAGAGCAGAAATCGGATGCAGCAAGCCCTAACATCGCTGGAGGAGTGGGCGAACTCATGGCTGGTCTAAATAAATGAGGAAAAAACAACATGTACGATATTCTCGCTTTCAAACAAACTACAGAATGGCAAATATCTGCGTCCAAACGATGAATCAAACTACCTGGGAGTCACATTTGATCGGCTCATGACATGGAAAAGTCAGATCGAGAGAAACCGAATGAGAGCCAGAGAAAGAATGGCAATCATGAGGAAACTTGCTGGCACAAGCTGGGGAGCAGACGAAAGTATACTAAAGAAACTGTACACTGGAAGAGTGAGACCAGTTCTCGGGTATGGCATTGCGGCATGGACAACAGCAGCAAAAGCGAAATTTGACAAAATTAGCAAACTTCAAAACCAAGCCATGAGAGTTATAACAGGAGGCATGAAGTCAACGCCAATTGTAGAACTTGAAAAGATTACAAATCTGCAATCCATGACCGACAGAAGAGACTGCAAAGCCCAGCAGCAAGCAGAGAAACTCAGAAGACTGACAGACCATCCAATGCACCAGCGACTAAATAGATTTGGAAATGGGAAACTAAAGCGGAGAAACTTTGCAGAAATAGCCAAAGCAAAGATGAAGGAAGACCCTATAAACACATTAACAACACCAAAACCCATCCCTACTGTACGCAAACCTACCTGGAAGCAGCATATATTTTCGGTTGTGGCAGAAAATATACCAGGTATTGGAAACAAAAACAACCGGACTGAAAAAGAAAGAAGAGACATAACCCTGAGGTACATAACGAAAAACTACCCAAGCATGGACTGGACCCATGCATACATCGATGGTTCTGTAACAAACACAACACAGAATGGAGGGGCAGGGGTATTTCTGAGCCTACCAAATGGTAGAAAAATAACACTGTCAGTGGCAACTGGAAAATACTCAAGCAATTTCAGAGCGGAGGCAGAGGCACTGAAGGCTGCAGCAGAAGCAATGCTGACAGGCAAAAAAAATGAAAGCCAGATAGTCCTGTTTACAGATGCCCTGGCCGTAGTCACAGCACTAAAAAGCCAGAAAAATACTGCACTTAATGATTTAAGAGCAGTACTCCGTCAACTATGCCAGCAGACCTCACCAAAAAGAGTAGTGGTACAGTGGGTTCCATCCCATTGTAACATCCAAGGCAATGAGGAGGCAGACAGACTGGCAAAAGAAGGTGCAAGACTACCACAACCAGATTCTAGTGTGACCTACGAAAAGTCAAAAAGGCTCATTAGAGCCAGATACATGGCCAAATGGGAAACATACTGGCTACACAAAAAATGATGCCTATTACAAATTGAACAGAAGAGGGCAGCTCGTGGTCTTCAGACTCCGCACAGGCCACAGACTGAGGTACCACCTATTCAATAAACTGAAGATAGGTGGCACTTACGAATGCAGTTGTGGTACCGGAAAAATGACCGCTGAACATCTGCTGCAAAACTGCCCGAAATACAAGGACCAGAGAAAGTACATGTGGCCATCACCAGTGGCAACACTAGACAAGCTCTATGGCAGTGTCGACAGCCTCAGGATGAATGCTGTTTTTTTCGAAAAAATACAGGTTGACGTCTGACAGCATAAGAAGAAGAAGGATAGATAACAATCGAAATCCTACAACTGACACAACACATATGTCCAAAGAAACAAATTTTAACCATTTAGTCCAAATTGTCCATTACAGTCAACTAGAGTAGCACCACTTACAGGCCGATTTATCTGAAACATGTCACATATCAACTGCAGCTTTGAGGAGATGGCGTGGCCAAGTGGTTAAGTGACATGGCTCACAACCAGAAGGTGCACCTGCCATTACCCCGGGGAAGCAAACCCTTACAAAAATGCATGCTGAAGTCGGATGCACTGGGCCAACAGGCGCAAAATAAAAACCACAGTGCAACGCACACTGCCTTGGAGATTAGAAAAATAAGATGAACGCAAAAAAAACAAACTGTAGCTTGTTATTTAACTAAATTTGATTTTTATTCAATAGTTGTATCTTTAAATTTCAAAATAGTAATTTTAGTTTCAGTGACATTTTGTGTGTGTGTTAACCTTGGAACACATAAAATTACTGTTCTTGTCTTGAACATTAAAACTAACATCTTGAAAATTACAATGGACTGTAAAGGGTTATGGTTCTCATCTCTTCTCTCGTGTAATGACACTCGTGAATGAAAAAGTAAGTAAATGTAAAGTAATGTTGAAAAGTTTAATTTTTCTATTGGCTTCCATAATAGCTGATTCAGTGCTCCTTGCTTAGTTAGTGAGATTTACAGTAAACTCATTTTTCTGTTTCAGGTTCTCATTGTGGCTTAACTTTGGAAGCACTGGAAAAACACAATGCAGAAGTAGGAATATTTACAGAAGATTCACTGAATGATGATTCAACATCAATTGGAGGGACAACATTTAATACCTGGGCCACAAATTTGACAGGGTGCACCAATGCTACCTTTGGTCGTGTTCATCGATACATTAATTCAAGCTCTGCAGTGCAGAAGGAGGTTTGAATAGGCATATGTTAGAGCTTTAATATGTTTTTGTGTTTCTGGCAATTAATGACTAGTAGAGCAATTAATGGGACAATATTTTTGGATGATATGACAAATGTGTAGTAATAATAGAGCAATATAAGTTCTGGATTATTTTAAAAATGAACACATGTAAAAGGATGTGGGTGCTGCACAACATAACACGAGCGAGGTACAGATAGTCGCACAGCAGAGACTAAGGTTGGTTATATTTGGGGCTAGAAACCAAACCATCTAAAATGAGCTGCTACAGAAACTACCACAGCATGAGTACATGAAGTATTTTATGGCACATGCTTTATACTAGGTTGAGAAATGCATGGTTCTACCATACTCCATAGGGAATGAAAGAAATGGACAGAATAAATATGTGGTTAAGAATACTCATTCGGTTAGAAATACTAATTCAGGCCTAATTCATTTAGCACGGAGCATTTTGTTTACAGAGTTGTACTATAAATCTGGTAACTATTTCTCAGATTCTGGCTGTATTGGCAGCAGTTACAGAAGTTATCAAAGAGAAAGGCGGAGAGGGGAAAGATGTGCAGTATTTTGCTGTACTGGTAAGCATATTCATATCACATAGAAACAGATTTAAGATTATTTCTACTTTTTTAAAGGAAACATTTTGAAGTGCATTGTTAAGTATGAGAAAGATCAAAGAAGATGGCTATAATTTTCTTTATCTCTTGGAAGATGTTATCTATGTCCTGTGTTAGATATGTTAACTGGTCCTCTGTGCTTCTATTCTGATTGTATCATGTTAGAGTTCGGGCGAGTCGCTAGTTGGTCTCAAGGTACAAGGTGAGTCTTTTGTTTAATGTCTTTCCATCAGTTTCCCCAGACAGCTGAGGAAGATGATGGGCCAGTAGTTTTTAGCATCTTGTTTGTCTTTTGACTGGCTTAGGAATAGGTATATACGAGCCTCCTTCCAGAATGCCGGAACAGTACCCCTGTGCCAGCTTGGTTAAAAATTCTAAGGATGAACCTTCTACCTATTGGGCCAAAGTGTTTTGGAAATTTGTTTGTGTTGCCATCTGCCGCTGGTGCTTTTGTCTCCTTTCATTTCCTAATTTCGTCTTCAAGCTCTTGTATGGTGAGCTTTACTGTCATGTACTCTGTTTGGGTGGTTGTTCTATGGTTTTTATTTTAGGAGAGCTCGGATCTGTGTGTTCTTACTCCTCTAATTTTGTCTCTTGAAACTTGCGTCAGACTTTCTGACCCAACAGGTCTGCTATCATTTTGTGCATCGCCTGGCCTACGGTTGTATGTAACATGGTTTTGGTTCTCTGTTTTATCACCCTTGAGGGTTTTTGTAAAATTCTGCATGCTTTTAGTATCCTTTTCCAGGTTTAATGAGCTGGTCAGTTTGTGCCAGCTTTCTCTCACACTCTTCTTCTTCTGTACTATGAAGGCTGTCTTTGCTTTGTTGTGCAAGATTGTATTTTCATCTGTTGGGTTTGTCACCATGTTTTCTCTACATGTACTAATTTTAATTTGTAACTCCTTTAGTTTTTGGATCCAGAAGGGTTGGCAGTCTGCAGCCTCCTGTGATACTTTTCTTGGCATAATCAAGGAAGCGCCTTTTGAAGGTTTGGAGTTTAGGATTTTTAGCCCAGTTTTAGTTTTGGACACAGAGTTGTAAATCAGTGATTTGAATAGTCTCCGGTTTCCTTTCCTATAGTTCCATCTAGGGAGGGACTTAATCATTGGGGTAACTTTTGATCCCTTTATGGTAGTAACTTTTGGTCTGTGGTCACTGCCTCCCACATAAACTGACTGGAGACCTTTTCTACCTTCTCTGTAGCCATGGCAAGATCCGAATTACTTTTTTACCTCCATTACATAGAGTAGTATGATAGGCCTTCTGTGTACCCCTAGATTAGAAAATTACCGTTAAAGTCCCGAATGATCATCCGGTTTTGAGTACCCGGCCTGATATGTGTTTGTCCAGTGTGGAATAGATATTACATATTGTAAGATCTCTGTCCAAGGTTCTCAAGCCAATATTAATGTGCTCTGTGTCATGTAGTTTGGATATCTAAACTTCCCAGGTCTGTATACTTGTGCCTGATGGCAGTAGCGTCATCCCTAATTAGCCACGTCCCATACGGGCGGCACTATAATGGTCTAGAGTTTGTTGCACAGCATTCATTGTATTGCATAGATGACCGTTTTTTGATCCTGTGCCACTTAGGCCGACATCGCAGACTGAAGTTTTCTCTCTCTGGATGCCTCCTTCCATAGCCAGATTGCCGTACCAGGCTTATGTGCTCTGGCTTCCCACATATTCTATTTCCGCTTAATTGTCTTAGCGATTTTTCTTTCTGGAACTTCTGCAAAGTAACAGGGGTTTGACCTTTTGCATTTACATGGATGGATAGAGGATGAAAGCAAGGAAAAAAAAATTAACTCATGAAATAAGGATGAATTGTTGCGGACCAGAGTGTTTACCACTTGTCTGTGGTTTCTGCATCCACACCTTAAGGGTACCATCTACTCCTCCGGCCCTATCCAGCTTGGGTGACCCTGCCGAGAGTGAAACTCCCTCCAGCATAGCTCACAAGATAATTGGGGAATACAAGTTCTCCAACCACGTCAAGATGGGCTTACACATAGAGAGAAAGTTTCTTGTGAACAAGCAGCCTCTGCAGCATTCTTTGTAATGTTGTTTGTGTCAACTGCCCACAATGAGTAGGTTTACTCTTTTGTAGGCCCTGAAAAGGACATTAAGTGGCGAGTTGCAGTACCTTTCCTCACATCCAGAGCGTGCTGATGAAGGTGGACCAAAGTGCTGTGCTTGGCTTCATCTGTGTGCCGCTCACTACTGTAGTGATCATGTTGATCCCTCACCTCATTAGCCAGGCTGCCATGAAAACAGCCCATTTCCATGGAGGGCTACTAGGAAGCCGAGGTGAGGATCTTGGCCAGAACGTTTTCCCTGACCAGACGTTAGTCTTCCTCCCTATTCTTTGAAATACTCTTGTTTGTAATTATTTCTTTTATTTTTTACACACATTTCTTGATCCTTCCGCTATAAAGTCTGCCTGGCTATATTTACTTGAATTCTGCATGCATATCTTGTCAAAATTCACTTTTTACTTAGGATAAGTGTTTGCAATATTTCTAAATAGTTTCATAAAAACTGATGTATAATGAAGCTGTAGAAGACATTTAAACAATCTTAAATTTGCAACTCAGAAACTATTGCCCATATGTGATTTGATTATAGAATAACCTTTTTTCCTTAATACTATTTGCAGCAAATTTTTTCTTGTCTAATTTTTACATCAGTCCTGTTGTATTTATAGTAGCTTTACTTACCTCAGACGATTAAACAATTTATTATAACCTATTAGATAACCAAAAGAAAACTGGATCATTTATGTGTTTGCAATACAATTTATAAAACAACATAGTAGTTGTCTAACATAAATTGTTCCATAAAATCATCACTGTTCAAAGTGGATGATTTAGATTTGATGTTTACAGATATTTTGACTTGAAACAAAGGCAGCACTGATTATAAATCTCAGGATGTAGTGAGATAGGAAGCAGGTAACCCCCATCTCATAAGCCTGAAAACCTGGCATAATGAAGCTACCACTTATCTGCCTATGGCAGTATTTGGTAGTGTACCACTGTTATCTACTATAAGAAGTTGATATAGAAGTTGAAGCAATATTGGTAGCAAGGCACATATTAAAGCTACACAATTCATAAAATCATCTTTATTATACCAACAAATACTTAACTATCACTTTCATAGTTGAAATGAATGAAAAAATTTAATTATTTGAAATATGTTGCTTTGTTAAATATTTGTTTGCTGCATTCCTTAGTTCGTATTTGTACTCCACTGGCAATTTAATTTAAAATCAGAATATCTACAAATTGTTCATCCTTCCTTCTTTTATCAATTTATTTTGGGGCCATTTTTGTCTCTCCCCCCCCCCCCCCCCCCCCCCTTCAGGTTTCTAGTTTGCAAGAAGCAGATAAAACAGACACAAAGATGGCAATGGCTCATTTATTGAGTATTGTAATCAGAAGGTGAGCATAACAAAGCTGCTAATAAGATTTTAAAAATATACCAGGAATATTGCTTGTGCGTTCCATTATATTTAAGAAAAACTGATATGATGATCATAAAATTGTGATAAAAGTAATGAATTTATAGATATGGGAGTGTTAGAGTGTAACAATGGCCTTAGCCATTACTGTATTGCAGGGGATAAACATCCAATCCATATTTTTGTATGTTCTTCTGTACAAGTTACATGCAGTGAATCCTTTAACTAGAATGATAATATTCACTGAAAACTGGAAAGCTATAGTCAAATGAGAAATGAAATTCTTAGCGATACTAACATGTTGAGTATCCATGCACTTCTGAAATTCGCTCAGCTATGATGGATGGGACATGTTGTTTGCATGTCAGATGAGGGCATCCCCAAGCAGCTGTTATACGGTGAACTCAAAACAATCAGACGCTCACCAGGAGGGCAGAAAAAACACTACATAGATTCCTTGAAAGTTTCTCTGAAATGCTTCAATATTGGTGTCATCTCCTGGGAGTTGCTTGCCCAAATCATGGCATTGGCACTCTCTTCCACTCACATATGCCAAAATATATTGTTAGTGAAGTAGCCTTCTGTTTGAAAGAAAGATCTAGAAACAATGCTGCATAAATGATACAGGAATAAAAGAATAAACAACTCATTTTCCCTATTGCTGTTATAAGAAAAAGAATGTATATAATAAGACGGCATATAAACTTTCCCAAACCAAATGTGTCAATGTGGAAGATACAGACCTAGAAACTGCAACCTTAATACATCAAAACCAATGTTATATTTACTACAAATTGATAAAATAAGAAATCCGTCCCACTTTATGACTAAGTGACACAGTTTGGTGACCAAGAATATAATATTAACAGATCTTGTACAGCATATAAGTTTTTATAACACCTTCCTGGTCAGTTTGGGTAGGAAGTAATCAAATATCTATAGAGGAGAACCAGATAACAGGAGATTATAGAGACGGACACAGCTAATTCTCTGGAAACAGTTTGTTAATATAAACTTAAACTGCCTTGACTGCAACCCGCATGGGAAGAAAATGAGTTTGAAAGGCAAGCAACACCTAACATAGAACAGAAGAATTTAAAGTCACAGCGCAGTATGCTCCAGATTAGAACTGGTTGCAAGCAGCTCACAAATTTATTCTCCAATAAAATAACAAAAGTAAAGGTAGAAGAATTCAAAATATGGGATGAAAAAAATATGCTGAAAATCGGCACAATAAATAATATTGTAATGTGCAGGAAAATATATGCAGTTAAGGAATATCCTCAACCTTCAAATTGAAGAAATTATTGTAAGAAGATAGTGGAACTCATGAAATGATCATTAATTTGGGTTCACTTCATTCATTAGCATCATTAGTTTTTCTCTTTTTCTTGCAGGGTTCCAGTAGCTGTTCTGCAGAGCAGATTTTCCCAAGTAGCAAAAACATTGATAGATGTAATTACAGAGTGTGCAAAGCAGGAGATATTATCACCCATGAAAGCTGTAAGAGTGAAAATATGTGTACTCACTTCCTTGATACTTCATTGATACAATCAACTGACCCTACTCATTAGCACAATTTATTTATACTTTTTAGTGTGTGAATCAGCAGCTCTTGAGCTTTAGTTGACTGGAGGAGATGAGCTTAGTAGTTTTGTGTTTTAGCATTCCTGACAGCACATTAGACCCCATTTTCATAGGTGTAGATAGTTGTGAAATAACTTTTTCATTTGCATGGAACTTTATTTGCACTGCTAGAGAATTAATTTAATAGTAAATTCACAATTAGATAATTTCATACTATTACAATTTAGATCTATAAAACATATTTCGCCAACACATCTATCAAGCATTTACGCTTTATATTTTGTTTCAAATTTTCAGACTATCTCATGTTTAGCAAGCCTCCTTCGCGTTCAGGACATGACCAAATGGACAGAGCCATCCACAGAGCATGCATATAGAGCAATTCTAGCATTCATATCTCATAGAAAACCAAAGGTATTCAGATATAATTTTCCCTGCCGTCATAAATGCTGCACTTACCTTTCAAGGCTTCGATAAACTTTTTTCTGAAAAATAGATGATGAAAAATGTGTTCTGTTTTTATTATTCTATGAAGGATTTGGTGAGTCATTCCTTTCCGTAAAAAAAAAGTTATAATATTTTACTCTTTAACCATTGAATTTTATGTGTCAATACTTTGTAACTATTGTTTCTAGACTATGTTTCAACTATGCCAGCAATTCGCACGAAAAAGAGTAGTGGTACAGTGGGTTCCATCCCACTGTAACATCCAAGGCAACGAGGAGGCAGACAGACTGGCAAAAGAAGGTGCAAGACTACCACAACCAGATACTAGTGTGACATACGAAGAGTCAAAAAGGCCTATTAGAGCTAGATACATGACCAAATTGGAAACAGAACATACTGGCTACACAAAAAAATGATGCCTATTACCAGTTGAACAGAAGAGAGCAGGTCGTGGTCTTCAGACTTCGTACTGACCACAATAGACTGAGGTACCACCTATTCAATAAATTGAAGATAGGTGGCACTGATGAATGCATGTGCGGTACTTGGAAAATGACCTCTGAACATCTGCTGCAAAACTGCCCGACATACGAGGATCAGAGAAAGCTGATATGGGCAACACTAGACAAGCTCTATGGCAGTGTCGACAGCCTCAGGATGGCTGCTGTTTTTTTTCGAAAAAATAAAGGTTGCCGTCTGACAGCGTACAAAGAAGAAGACGTTTCTAGACTCTTCATCAGTTGAGTTTTATGTCTCCATATTTTGTAACTATATTGGTTCTAGACTTTTCATCTGTTGAGTTTTTATTTGTTTATATATTTTGTAACTGTATACTGTATATTGTTTCTAGAACTCAATGTGGGTTTAGGGCAAACAGAAGTACTCAAGGCCTTATCTTCACACTCAGACAGCTAAGTGAAAAGGCTCTTGCATATGATAAAGAGATGCATCTCTGCTTTTTTGATTTGGAGAAAGCATTTGGTAAAGTTCCTTGGGACAAACTCCGGGAGTGCCTGACAAGGAAGAACATCCCAGGACCCCTGATCTCTGCCATACAGTTTCTATAAAACATGCAGAAATTATGTGCGGACATCAAATCAAAAGTCAGGAGTTTTCAAGACCACTAGTGGAGTAAGACAGAGAGACATTCTATCACCGTACCTTTTCATATTCCTCATGGATGAAGTCATCAAAGCCTGCAAGGAAAGGGCAAAAAAGTATGAAGTAGGGTACTGGAAGATAAGACCAAGTTACATATTGGAACTGGCATTTGCAGATGATGTGGCCCTGATCACGAAATCTGAAGCACATCTCCAGATCAACATGCAGGTCTGGAAAGAAGAGTTGAAGAAGAGAGGAATGCACATCAGCAACTCCAAAACAAAAACCATGGTGATCGCCAGAGATGAAAAGAGACATCAGATAACTCTGGAAACACGAGCACTGGAGCAGGTCAGCAACTTTAAATATCTAGGAGTGATAATAGACAACAACGGAGGAATCAAAGAGGAGTTAACTGCACGAAGGGCAACAGCAGGTAGACTTTTCCATGCAATAAACAGAGGATTCCTCAGTAAAAGAGAAATAAGCAGGAAAACAAAGATGGATGTATACCGCTCGACCTATGTGCCTGTCCTGACATATGGATATGAGTCACGGGCAATGACTACAGCCCAAGAAAGGCAATTACAAACTTCAGAAATGAGGTACCTCAGAAAGGCGGTTCAGTTGATGAAAAGGGACAAGATCCATAACCAGACAATACATAGCAATCTTGAAGTTCAACTCCTGCAGACACGAGTGGAGCAGTCCCAACTACAGTGGTTTGGTCATGCCTGTAGAATGGAAGAAGATTCGGATACCAAAGCAGTCATGGGAGATGGACGCAGACCCCCAGGACGTCCTAAAGTACGTTGGGAAGACAACACATGACAGTCGCTAAGTGATAGAGGGGTGGATTGGAAAGAGGCCAGGAAAAAGACGGCGGATAGAGCAGTGTGGCGTTCTCTCTGGCAAACCTCTACACATCACGGTAGAAGAGGAGCGACTAAGCAAGTAAGTATATTGTTTCTAGACTTTTAAATTGTTTTATTTATTTACATCTAAGCTATTGAGTTTTGTGTTTGTTTGTGCTATCTCTTTAGCCGTTCAGCATTGTAATGTACATATTGCTACTGCATATTTCATCAGGTTTTTATTTAAGTGAGTGAGTTTATTCCCTTCAGCTTCTTCTTTGCTGTCAGTTGTTGAATATATGAGGTTTTCCATGCAAGAAGAATGAGCCTACAATGAGTATAAACATGGTTTATTGAATATTTTAATACCAGAGAGTCTCTTCTACATCCTCTTTCACATTGTCATCATTAGAAAAGAGAGCAGGAGTAACATTGTAACCAAGTTGAAACTCATTGATATCCAAAAAACTGTTGCCCTCATTTGTGCTAGCCTAGCCTATTGGGGAAATTAAAAGTAAGCTGGCGCACGCAAAGTAGGATACCAACTCAGCATTTATGTTGTCTGCTTGACCGTTCTTCTAACTCTTAACAAATTTTATGAAATCTATAATTGTACTTGTATCCAATGGCGTCATTACCACCCTGCAATGGATACTGGGTCACAAGAAAATGCTGCTAACCTAACAAAGACAGGAGCAAACAAGCCACAACCCAACATCTTCAACAACTAAAGAACTGCAAAAAACATAATCTATAAACATAATCTACAACAGCTGCAGACAGTAACGGATGGACTGATTTACTATAGCTTCACTGCAAGAGCTCTGTGTACATACAGACATGACCCAATCCCAAAATGACATCAACAATTTGAAGAGAAAACAAAGTATAATTTTAAGGTTACGAACAAGACATGCTGCTGGACAAACACATACACAGAGTGACTGCAGACCATAGTGCAAGCACTGCGACAGACAAGAGCAAACAGTAAAACACCACCATCTGGATTGTCCGTTGTTGACAGAATTGCAGAAGCAATTACTACAACCAATTCGCTTCATCACCATCACTCTGTATGGAGACACAAACAGCTGAAGAAAACATGTACATTTCGCTACAGAAAAGCTTGTTCAGCGATAAATTTATCAACTGAACTTATTTATTGAATCATCAGCATTTTATCTCACATTAAACTTCAAATGACTCATAGTCAAATTGACAAGTTTTCTATTTTTTTTTTTTCAGAAGGCCTAATGTGTATGTACATTAATTTAGCTGTTGAGTCTTGTATGTATGAATTATTTCTATTACCTATCAGCTGTTAAGCTAACAGGTTCTTTATTCATTAGCTACGAAAAGCAGCTCAGAGAGCAGTAAAAGTGGTTTTGCGAGGCAGTTTGCTAATGCAGCAGACACCTGCTCCTCCCTTTCATCCAGCTGCACCAGTCACAGCTCAGCACTGCCTGAAGCAGATAGAGACATCCAGAGGTAGGAGACAAGGAAAAGGAAGAATTGATGCTTTAGTTCTTA
Source organism: Ariolimax columbianus (assembly GCA_036924085.1). NCBI lineage: Eukaryota > Metazoa > Mollusca > Gastropoda > Stylommatophora > Arionidae > Ariolimax > Ariolimax columbianus. The sequence continues at coordinate 145,898,324 of JAVGWX010000001.1, forward strand.
ATTCACATTTATTTTAATATCCACTCATGTATGTGTTTGATGCTGTGCAGTTTGTTGTGCTTTGCTGTTATAATTTTTGTGTAAAGATAATACAGTGTTTTGGAAGTATTGTATCAGATTATATCATGTTTATTTTTGTATGCTTTTACGTCCTATAGGGACACCTAGTATTTTAGGAACCCAACAATGACACCCCCATCTCCCTCTCTCATATTGCAATTTTTGTGAGGAATTAGTTAATTTGTTATCAACACCTGCTTATTTTAGCACTTAATGCAACAATAAATTTCTTTAAATGTTGCTCTTCTTTTCCTTGTGGCTTATAATTTCTGCAGGACCTGGGTAGCTGGCGCCATTCCCAACCATCCTTAGTCTTCTCTTTCTGACAGGTTACAATTTAACAATTCTTTATTCCCTATTTATGAGTTTAGGTTACACATTGACACACAGTAAAGAAATGAAATTTTGTTGGTGATTTCCTTAATACATTATATAAATACATTGGCATACGTCTGAAGTTTACTTGATCTTTCCATGTGTTTCTGAGAAAGTGCCAATTTGAGGCTACATTTTATAATTGTTTCGTGTACACAGCTGTTATTAAGCATTTAGTTTACAGATTAGCATTTACTTTCCCCAGGACCATCTAGTAAAGTTGATATGCTGCACATTTTGTCACTGTTGAAAGATGTCCTCAGTCTATTTCATCACTCAGATGTTAGATCTGTATGTGAATCTGTGTTAAGAATCATGACTCTGACAGATTTGGTGAGTATCCAATGTTATGTCTTGCCATAAACAAACTTGTTGTGAATGTCCACGATGAGTAGGTTTGCAATTTGTGCGCCCTGAAAAGTACGTTTAGTGGCGGGTTTCAGTAGCTTTCCTCACATCCCGAGCGTGCTGTTGAAGGTTGACCAGGGACCTCCAGGCAGTTGTGCAATGCTTGGCTTCATCTGTGTAATGCTTACGACTGGGGATCACGTTAATCCCCCACCTTGTTAGCCAGATTGCCAAGAAGGACAGTTTGTTTCTAGGGAGTACTACAGGGAAGTTGAGGTGGGATTTTTGGCCAGTATATTTTATTTTGCCTAATCCTGACAAACATGTCTGATCAGTATGTTTTCCCTGAAGACCTTAGTCTTCCTCCCTCCATGAACAGATTAAAACAAACCAACTCTGGGAATATGTTTGTTTTAAACAGAAATAGGAGATAGCATTGGCCAGAAATTGTATTCAAATGTCTGTTTGTTAGTATTGTCTAAGTAGTTTTGCTTGTCTTTATTTTCACAATCAATGTTGTTTATATTTTATTTTTTCATTGACCAGGTGGTACGATCTACCTGCATGGAAGTGCTTCATAGACTATTCAGTGCGAAGCCCGGTTCTAAGATTGTCTCTGCTGAAATGAATGGCCAGATTTTAACAGTAAGTGTTTCCTAAAATTTGTGTTAGATATTTTACTTAATATTATACACACTGATCAAATCAGTGTAGCTTGGGTACATTTGCACAATCAGCTATTTAATATAGCTGTCACAGCTATACTGGTTAATATTTTAATAAATTTATTGTATTTAAAGTTAAACTAACAATCTCATATTTCATTGTGTTGTTAAATATTCTTAAATGTTGTAAATTTATTGGTCCATGACTTATCTCATCTACTTAGGCACTATATGACTATCAACCTTCGGAGAAAGACGGCCAGCCTATGGCCGCATGGCTCAAAGTAATGGAAGCTGCAGCTATTAACTTGGCAGTGTAAGAAATTGATATTTTTAATCATGATGGGACAGCATGTACTGAGCTTTTAATGTCAATAAATGTGGGGCCCACCTGGAACATTAATACGGACATCATCATCATCAGTCCTGTAGCCTAGAAGGCCATTGAGGCACCGTTATTGCAGTTTGTAGTACCAGCTCCCCCCATACACCAATGGTGTGTCTTGGGATGCTACACACCTGATGGAGCCCATCTCTCTCCAGGTGGCAGTTTATTATAGTTGGGTCTAAATTTCACACAACAAAGCTGACGCTGTCTTCAGCTTGGACGAAGGGTGCCAATCTCGTGAAGTTCAGCCGTGTGGACTAGACGGGAAATATGACACATGTTTAAGTGTAGTGCTATTCATATAGCCGATGTCCATTCCAGGATAATCGGGCGGAAGAAAACACAAAATGAATGAATTAGCCAATCCAAATGGAAAACAACATGTTTCCATGAACACAAGTGTAAGTCATCTAGTGTGAATTCCCGGCAAATCCATGGTCTTGTGGCATCTATAATGAACTAAAACAAACTAATAAGGACAATATCAAGGTTTTTAACCTGTATGTAGTCAAGAGATATGTACAAGACGTGTTCAAATGAAACCGCCAATGCTGCGCCACGTGGACATATGTGCGAGGAGCATGGGACATCGCATGGGACTTAAAAGGCACATAAACTACTGTTAGTTAATTAGTCGTTGGATCATCTTCATTGCACTTGGGACAAGCCCATACACGCTCAGATCTTATCCTCAGTATCTCTGCTAGCACCTAAAGATTGACTGGTCCTGTGCTGTTAACCAGACGTCTTTGGATCCCCATGTGCTGTTCCTTTCACGCCACCCTTCGTTTCACATCCGAGTCAACTTCCAAATCTTCCTTCCAGTCGGTTTCCCTAACGTACAAGTGTGCACATGTTCATTATTCTCGCATTCATAGGTTCTGCTGCAGACCGTTGAGAAAAGGGTGGATGTGATACGGAATCCGTCCAGAGTTGATCAGCAAGCAGTGATTCAGTTCCTAACAGCTGAAGGATGTCACAGGATGCAAGCAGTGTATGGTGGGTGACCAAAGTGTGTCGAAGATAACTGTGAAGGACTGGGCACATATGTTTTGGGAAGGATATGAGTTTACGAAAGATCTTTTGTGACCAGGTCAGGCGCATATTGTTGCAATAGAAGAAACCTGGTATTGATGCAGCGGGTGGACCATTGTCGGAGCTTACATTCTCTCGCCTAGGAATTCGCTGTGTCACTTGGGACAGTTCAAATGGGGGTTAGGTAGAAACTAAAATATTGGAAGGTGTGTTCACAATGGGTCCCGTAGATGCTGACCAACTACCATAAGAAATATCGCTTGGGGTGCAGTTATTGGAAGGTGTGTTCACAATGGGTCCCGTAGATGCTGACCAACTACCATAAGAAATATCGCTTAGGGTGCAGTTATTGGAAGGTGTGTTCACAGTGGGTCCCGTAGATGCTGACCAACTACCATAAGAAATATCGCTTGGGGTGCAGTTATTGGAAGGTGTGTTCACAGTGGGTCCCGTAGATGCTGACCAACTACCATAAGAAATATCGCTTGGGGTGCAGTTATTGGAAGGTGTGTTCACAATGGGTCCCGTGGATGCTGACCAACTACCATAAGAAATATCGCTTGGGGTGCAGTTTGAACCATTTGCTATGTTACGAAGCAGAGGGTGATGAATTTCTGTCGCGCATAGTGGCAGGAGAAGAACGCCATAGCCTCGGTGTCCAAATGGATCAACGAGCAACCAAAATCATTTTTCTCGGACAGCATTCGATGTCTACCCAAGCAGTGGGATGCATGTATGAATGCATATGGTGACTTTTTCTAACAAACCCCAGGTGCATGCTTGCTTTGCAACAATTGCTTTGTTTAATTCTACCACACCTGGTGTTCCTTTTATTATATGTTTGTAATAAATCCATTGGAACAGGTTTCATTTGAACACACCTCAGGGATCAAGATGCTGACCAACGCATGAGCTGCAGTGGTCAGCGACCCATAGCTGACTGCTAGCATCAGGGCCAGCGAATCATAGCTGCCAAGACCCTTCTACACCTCCACGTGGTGATCCTGGATAACAGGCTGCAGCAGGGCAGACTGGCTAAGGAGAAGGGATCGAAGAGGGAATGCTAACCCGGTACTCAAAAAATGCTTGCTGAAGTCGGATGTGTTGGACCGAAAGGTGCAAATATCGCAGCCAAGCTGTAAACTACGACACAACGCATTCCATTCTCTGGACTACATTTCGCTTCTTAAGCCCTTCCAGGGTTTGGTAGTGGGAGATTGAGAACGAACGAAGAAGAAGAACACACCTCATATCATGACTGCTGGACAACTTGTTCCTCCAAAAGATAATAATAGTTTGTGGAGTCTGTGAACATTTAAATATATTTTAAGAGCATGTGTTTCTTTATATATATTTAAATACTCTCCATATCTTTTAATTTGTCATACTTTATTTACTTTCAGCCAGGACTTGGAACTGTGCATCAATCACCTACCACGCCTCTTCGCCACCTGCATGACATGTCTTCTTTCAGACAGGCGCGATGTGGCTAAGGCCGCTGTTGAGACAATGAAGGTTGTATTATATACCAGATACATGTAAATAAACACGAATGTCACAATTTATGCTCTATTTTTATTCTTTTTATTTCACCTCTTAAGGTGTGACTCTTAAAGAGTTTACCAGTTTCTGATTCTGTACATTGGTTGTGACAGGGCTTGCTCCCATATAATACTTACTGCACAATGTTAATTGTAACCCATTCCAGTATGGAAGGATTATGGCTTTCGCAAAATGTTAGTTTGTCTCATTGAGATGAAATAGAAATCAAAATACTGCAGTCGACCATTGTTACACAGCACCGAAGCCTCGTTGGTTAGGAGACCTGAATTATAACTGAACGTTCAGCAAATGCACACCTTTCATTTAATATGTAATACAAAATTCGCAACATTCCATCACAATTTACACATGTGGCAGATGTATTCAAGTCGACCATTCTATCCTATGAAATTTAGAGAAAAATTTTGATAAATAATTTGATCAGATTAGTGATCTAACATCTGGACTAGACGACATGTGAATATTCAACATACGTTTGATTCAGACTTTGACTGGGACACAGTAGAAAAGGACTGGTAAGGATACTGAAGGGTTTATATAGTTTTTTGGGGCTGTATTTTCTCTTTCACATTAATGAAATTTAGAACTTTATATTAGCACATATTTAAATTATGAATGCTTCATGTCATAGTTTAATTATATGTCTTAAGATCTGTAGATCACAATTTTAGATCAGTTTGTTTAATATTAATGAATTTTATTTTGAAAAAACAAAACAAAACTTAACTATTGGGTTTATGCAGCACTTGCCAATGCCCAACAGACAATTCGACACAATTAGCATGGACTGAAAAGAGTTAACACTAGATCATAAATTTTTGATTGCTTGTGCAGAGTTAATTCTTATCAGAGAGGTACTCGCCTCTCAAGAAATGAAAACATGAAATAGTTTAGGTTCAAATCCCACAAGTTTCAAGATGCTGTGGATCTCGAAGAAGGTGAGATAATGTTCCTGTTCCTATCAGAGACGAAGATAAGTGCTGAGGTTCACACTATCCACCCTTGGCAGTTGACTTTCATTAGAGTGAAGAAACAAAGGATAATGATGTATAGTAGATTTGAAAAGTGGAGCCATTAGAATTAGTTTATCTGAATGTCTGCTTGCTATGAAACATTACATTTTCGAATGTTTCTTCTGAAAGTTGAGTTATACCATTTAATTTATTTTCAGACAATTCTTTTAGAATGTGTGGAACCAAATAAGGAGAATCTTTTTACCAAAAACTTCAGTAACCTAGCAATGACTGCTCTGCAAAAAGTGGTTAAATCTCTGGAAACAGGCCTGAGCTACCAGTTCCACTCCATGTGGGCTTTAGTTTTCCAGCTTTGGTCAACAGTTTTCTTGGTAAGTGTTTGTATGCTTATGCTACATCTGTGCCAGTGAGATCGGGTATATTTAACCTGTTATCAGATGATGATGCCAGTAAGACATGCAAATACTTACATAATACTGTAAGCATTGCAATAGACACACATCATACTGAAGACATTGCAATAGACATTTATCATACTGTAAGCTTTGCAATAGACATTTATCATACTGTAAGCTTTGCAATAGACATTTATCATACTGTAAGCTTTACAATAGACATTTATCATACTGTAAGCTTTGCAATAGACACACATCATACTGAAGGCATTGCAATAGGCATACATCATACTGAAGACATTGCAATAGACATTTATCATACTGAAGACATTGCAATAGACAAGAGGAAGAAACAGTAAAACCCCACTGTCTTGATTGCTATCATTGTTAGAACTGATAAAGCAACATTGCAGCCTATCCCATTCTCAGATACTGTATACGGAGACAAAACAATGGAGGAAACATGCATATTACACTTTACAGGGAAGATGGGTGTTACAGCAGATATTAGGAAAAGTCTGTCAAGATCATATGGTAGTCTACTGCCAATTTAAGTGAACAATATTTAATCAAGTGCGGGATATAGATGTATACATGTATGTGAGAGAAAGGTAGAGTCAAGGTTGGATCTACAACGGACAATAAAAGCAAGATAGACACCAAACTATGTGAGCATCGGCATGTGATGACAAGACAGCCAGAGGACACAATATTTAAATATCTCTCCATACATTGGCGAAGGCAGCAATAATTAGAGCAGCATTCATGACAATTAGTAACTACACCAGCAGTCTTTTTTGGCAGTTAGTAATTACAGAAACGCCCTTGACAATTAGTAACTAACAGTAGGCTTTGTGACAATTAGTAACTAAACTGAAGACAGATGTGTCAGACTGAAAGGTGCAAATATCGCAGTCAAGTTGTAAACTAGCAACACAACGCATTCCGTTCTCCGGACTACATCCTGCTACTTGCAAAGCCCTATTTAGGATTTGGTAACGGCAGATTCAGAACAAACGCAGAAGAAGGAGGAGTAACTGTAACAGCAGGCTTTGTGAGCAAAGTCAATATGAAGACAGATCTTTGCATAATCCTACTGCAAGGGTTAGGGAATGGGTATTGGGACTGATATACAGATGAAGAGAATTTGAGGTGCTTTACTATTGATGAATCTTTCATGATTAATGTACCAGAACATGATTTTATTTACAGGTTATTGGCAAGACAATGTCCAAAATGCTAATGAAGGTAAATATGTAGTTTCCATAAAACTTTGATGTCATTAGTCATTCTATTTGCTAACAGATTAACTAAACTGTTACGAACTTTCTTTTTCGATCAACTGATGCTTTGCTTCTAGCCTGGTGAGATTAACGGAGGAGACTTTGGTCTGCATAAGTGGGGTAGTCCTGCAAGATATGCTCGGGTGTTTGCTAGGATGCTCCGCATTTGCATGTGGCGTTGTCTCTAATGCCCATTCTTTGGAGGTGGGCATTGACTTTGTAATGTCCTATTTTGAGTCTGAAGATCTTTGTCCATCTCTACCAACTTTGTTTATGCTGTCATTTTCTGGTCTGTTTTCTTTGTGCTGGTCTCTCCATTCCACCCTCATGGATCATTCTAAAAGTGTCTTTGGCTGCTTTATAGCTCTGTGGATGGCGAGTCTGTGTGCAGTCGCTAGCGGTTCATCTGCCTTCTCATTTCCTGGGATCCCACAGTCGGCAGAATCCACTGTAGTGCCAAATCTTTTTTTTTGGTCAGCAACCCGATGTTATATATTATTTAATATCTTGTTTGAGGCTTGAGATGGCTTAGAGTACGCCCCTAGAGTCTGTTAGAATGTCTGTTTTTCTTGTAATTGTCTTTAAGCTGAAAAGAATCTGGATTGCTGCATGTACAGCTGTTGCTCCAGCTCTGAAATTGGTAAAGGTCTCTCCTGCTGGTATGGAGAGGCTTTCTATGTCACAATTGGAGTGTGAGATGTAAATTCCACTGCCTTCCCTTTTTGCGCTCTCTGTGGCTAATCATTCTGTATAGACACATGTCCAAAGGTTGCTCTGGTACTGTTTCTTGAGCTAGTGTAGAATATGGATTTGCTAATCTATTATCAACAGCTCACTTTTTTTTGCATGGTGTGTAAATAAATAATTAATGATTAGTGAATAATAAAAGTGTTTATCATTTTGCAAAATAATCTTTGAAGTACATTAATTAATAATTTAATATTAATAAACTATTAAGCACATTAATTCTCATAACAGTTAAATCAATTTTTCCTTTAGTCATATCTTAATATAAGGGGACTTCAAATGAAAAGCTTAAAAGTAGCATAGAAATTAGAAAAACCACGCCTTTGTATTGTAACTTGTTAATATAGCTGCTAAGGATGTCAAAAGTATCCTGCATGTGTCATCACGATGCAGACAAACAATATGACATCATAATTGCGGTTAAAAGATGGCCTCCCCACTATTGACATGCATCAAAGAGAAAAGCATTCTGTTATCTGTTTTTTAAGCAGCGAAGGGGTGAAACCTATAGAAATTCATTGGTGATTGAAGGTCTAGTACAGTGATGCATGCCTTTCACTTCAGGAAGTGTATGAGTTGAGTAGGAAGTTTCAAACCAGTGAGTTCTGACAGACTGTTCACGACCGGGTTAGGCACACAGAGTAGCGACCCAAGAGTTACTTGCAGCTGTTGACCCCCTTGTTAAGGAAAATCGCCAATTGACTGAATGAAATTGCAGACCATCTGGATCTCAGTCAAGGTTCAGCACACTACATCATCCATGATGTGCTACAGTACCAGAAAGTGTCTGCAAGGTAGGTGCCACAGCAGTTTACTCCAGAATTGAAATGACACGTTGATATCTGTCAGGAACATTTTAGGCGCTTTGAAGCAGAAGGTGATGATTTCCTAGCAAGAATTGTTATTAAAGATGAAACCTGTGTTCACTACAACGAGCCTGAAATGAAAAGAGCAAGCAAGGAATGGCACCATCCCTCCTCACCTAAACCGAAGAAGTTTTGCACACAGCAATCTTCAGGGAAGGTTATGCTGATTCTCTTTTGGAATGAACTAGGCGTTATTTTATAGCACTACATGCCCAGGGGGGACACTGTCACCTAATGCGACATATACAGATCTTTTTAGGAATCATCTTCGACCCGCAATCAAATTCAAACGACATGAACTTCTGAGTAAAGATGTCTTTTTGCAACTTGACAATGCACAACCCCATATTGGCCATGCAATGGCTGCAACCACCGAGGACCTCTACTTTCAGTGTCTACCACATCTGCTGTACTCATCAGACCTAGACCCAAGTGATTTCCACTACTTTGGACGACTAAAAGGGGCATTGGTAGGAAAGACTTTCAGGTCTGGTGAAGAGGTCCATCAGGTGGTGCATGAGTGGTTTGTTGCACACGCCAATAAGAGAATTTTTACCTGCAGGATCCATGCACTTTATATGTGCTGGGGGACTTGTATCGATTGCAATGGTGACTATGTCGAAAAATGATAGTCATGTTTCACTTTTTCAGAATAACTTTACCCAAAAAAAATATTTACGGTTTTCATTTGAAGCCTCCTCGTGCATACTTTTTTATATTTTCCTTTAGTCAAGTTAATACATACAAAATGTATTATTAAATCAAGCTAATACATTAAAAAAATATATTATTCTGATAACATCTACTTATTACATTTGTGTAGGAATACTTTATTCATCTTGTTCACATCTTGAAATATATGCACCTTTTGTCATTGTTTCCTCTTGATATTCCTGACAGTGCTTGACCTCCATGGGTGACCTCCGTGACACCCCACACTTTTCATATAAGGCAGAGATAGACCATGCTATTGGCAGTGCAGTCAAGGCTATGGGTCCCAGATTGGTGTTGGAGGCTATTCCTTTGGGCATTTCATGCGAGAAGTAAGCTTTCATATTTAACACAATTTTGAATCTGGTTTCTTCTGTTAGTTTTGTTTGCATTTTTCTTGCTAATTTGAAGTTCTCTTGTTGTGCTCGCTTTGGTATTTGTTGTGGTGCATAAATTAATCAACTTGCACTGAGCTGCACAAGATTCTCTTTTCCCTTACCTTTCTCTCTCTCTCTCTCTTTCTCTCCCTCCTCTTTCTCTTAGACAATACTAAATTCAGCAAGTTAATAGTTACAAAATCAGGTTTTTATTATTGTTTCATCAGGTTTTTACCCGCTGTGAGCTGCTGTAGTTTAGTTAGCAAAATACCATTTTAATGCATATACATTGCATGATAATGGAAACACAAACTATGATTGATTTTTGAAGAAAATGACATGGATCAACTTTAAAAATGTATTTAAAAAAATTCATCTTTAGCCCTTTCCGCCATTGGCCGCCTGAAAGCTAGTGAATTTTTTCATGTGCATAACAACTTTACCGGATATTTTTCTTTGGCGTTCACCTTGGAAAGGACATTTTGATGTTGTGTTGTAGCTTACAGTGAAGCTGTGATATCTGCACCATTTGACTCGACACCTCCAATTTCAGCTGACTTTTTTGGAGACTGGGTTTACCTTCCCATTGTGATCCCTATTCTTTTAGCCAGACTACACTAGTGCAGTCTGTTTCCAGGACTATCGTTTGGGGGTGGAATAAGATCTTACTTACCCGTGGCTCTCTGATCCTAATACAAGCAGCCAGTGCAGTCTGTTTCCAGGACTATCGTTTGGGGGTGGAATAAGGTCTTACTTACCCGTGGCTCTCTGATCCTAATACAAGCAGCCAGTTACGAGTTGCTGGCTGCTGTCACCTCATTCACTGTGCTGCATTGTCACCAACACAGGACATAATACTTTCATTTGGGACCAAAATAGCATTGATAGTGGGTCTATGAGGAAACTTAAAGATTTCAACAAAGTTTGTCTTCAATCAGTGAAAATCTTGGATTTTGCTATTTTATCGGATGGTTATAGGATATGAAAATGTGAATAATGGCAGAAATCCCAGTAGTGATGAAGAACATGATTTTGAATTGGACATCAGTGTTATTGTGGCCTATAATGAAGACATGATAGAGATTCTGATACAGATGTCGAAATTGACACCGTTACTAATGAGCCTGAATTGACAGATTAACAGAATATTGAAACTTTCACTGAATCTAGCAGTCCTGTCCGTCGTCTAGGCCTAGAAGCTACTAGCCGTTCTGTTTGCAAGCCTGACAGACACATGTGTTGAAGCCATGATTAGTTTTATTGACAGGCTTCTTTTCAAGCTCATCATTTCATTGTAAATCTGACGTGTTGCGGAAGCCAAGACTGGCTATATGCTGAATTTTAGGTTCTGCACTGGGAACATAAATGAGCCATTGCAGTATGGCATAAGCTATAATTACTTTTAATTTCTGAATAATGTAGCTAATTACCTTGATAATTATCACTGCATTTACTTTGATAACTACTTTACTTCTGTAAAACTGCTGAGGATTTGCTATAGTGTAAAAGCTACATCTGTGCAACCACTCGAGAGAGAACTTGGAAAGGATCGTGATTTTTATCCCAGTGCAATTAGATGTTTGCTTGCCTCTAACCATTTTTGTTGTTGTTGCCTGCTATTACTGGAGAAGCTTTTACAAGTCTAGAATGACATCAAATATTCAAGTGTTTCTTGAAGACTGAAGCCTGTTTTCAGTGTTATAAAAAAGAATGTGTGGATTATTATTAATTTCTGTCCAATACAAGGGACTGTTTCATTTAACATTTCAAATCAGACTTATAAAATAAAGGTTGTTGAAAAGTGTAGTCAAACATGATGTATGTGGAGGAAATAGATTTTAAAAGAACCATTTTTTCTGAAAAACAAATTGAATGTGTTTCATGTTTTTAATGTCCATTATATAAAACAAATAGCAATAACATTATATTTTTCTGAAAGTGTATTCTTCTTCTTCTTCTTCTTCGTACGCAGTCAGACAGTAACCATTATTTTTTCGAAAAAAGCGGCGGTCATCCTGAGGCTGTCGCCACTGCCATAGAACTTGTCTTGCAGTTCCACTGGTGATGGCCACATCTGCTCTCTCTGATCCTCGTATGTCAGGCAGTTCTGCAGCAGATGTTCAGTGGTCATTTTACCAGTACCGCAAGGGCATTCGTCGGTACACCCTATCTTCAATTTGTTGAATAGGTGGTACCTCAGTCTATTGTGGCCAGTGCGAAGTCTGAAGACCACGACCTGCTCTCTTCGGTTCAACTGGTAATAGGCATCGTTTTTGGTGTAACCAGTATGTTCGGTTTCCCATTTGGTCATGTATCTGGCTTTGATAAGCCGTTTTGACTCTTCGTACGTCATACTAGTATCTGTTTGTGGTAGTCTTGCACCTTCTTTTGCCAGTCTGTCTGCCTCCTCGTTGCCTTGGATGTTGCAGTGTGATGGGACCCACTGTACCACTACCCTATTTGGTGCGGACTGCTGGCACAGTTTGCAGAGTGCTGCTCTTAAGTCATTAAGCTCAGTATTTTTCTGGCTTTTTAGCGCAGTGACTACGGCGAGAGCATCTGTAAGCAGGACTATATGGCTTTCATTTTCACTGTGTGTCACCATTTCTTCCACTGCCGCCCTCAGTGCCTCTGCCTCCGCTCTGAAATTGCTTGTGTACTTACCAGTGGCGAATGACAGTGTTATTTTTCTGCCATTTGGTAGGTTCAGGAATGCTCCTGCCCCTCCGTTCTGTGTAGTGTTTGTTACAGAACCGTCGGTGTATGCATGGGTCCAGTCCATGCTTGGGTAGCTTTTCGTTATGAAGCTTAGGGTAGTATCTCTCCTTTCTTTTTCAGTCTGGCAGTTTTTGTTTGCAATACCTGGTATATTTTCTACCACCTCTGGAAATATATCCTGCCTCCAGGTAGGTTTTCGTACAGTAGTGATGGGTTTTGGTGTTGTTAGTGCGTTTATGGGATCTTCGTGCATCTTTGCTTTGGCTATTTCTGCAAAGTTTCTCCGCTTTAGTTTCCCATTTCCCAAATTGTTTAGTCTCTGGTGCATCGGATGGTCGGTCAGTCTTCGGAGTTTCTCTGACTGCAGCTGGGCTCTGCAGTCTCTTCTATCGGTCACGGATTGCAGTTTTGTAATCTTTTCAAGTTCTACAATTGGCGTTGACGTCATGCCTCCTGTTATAATTCTCATGGCTTGGTTTTGAAGTTTGCTAACTTTATCGAAGTTCGCCTTCGCTGCTGTTGTCCATGCCGCAATGCCATACTCGAGAACTGGTCTCACTCTTCCGGTGTACAGTTTCTTTAGTATGCCTTCGTCTGCTCCCCAGCTTGTGCCAGCAAGTTTCCTCATGATTGCCATTCTTTCTCTGGCTCTCATTCGGTTTCTCTCAATCTGACTTTTCCATGTCATGCGCCGATCAAATGTGACTCCCAGATAGGTTGGGTTGTCGTTTGGCTGCAGGAATTTGCCATTTAGACTTAATTTGGTATTTTGGGGTTTTAATGAAAGCGAGAATATTGTGCATGTGGTTTTCTCCTCGTTTATTTTGACCAGCCATGAGTTCGCCCACTCTTCCAGCGATGTTAGGGCCGTCTGCATACGATTTCTTGCTATGGTGAGATTCTTTTTTGAGGTCCACATAGCCAGATCGTCTGCAAACATTGAGCTATGGACTCTTCTTGGTATATTCTTTGTAATATCGTTTATATATACCAGGAAGAGTGTGGGTGACAGTACTCCCCCTTGGGTTCTCCCTGCTCGAGTGTCACCTTTTTGCTCATCTGCCCTTGTACTTGGACTCTGGCCGTTCTTTGTTTGAGGTAGTGGTTGATCCACTTGTACATTTTCCCACAAACATCACTTCTTCTTAGCTTGACTCTAAGTCCGTCTTTCCAGACTTTGTCAAATGCCTTTTCCAGATCCACCCAAACAGCTACTGTGTGTTTCTGTGCCTGGTAGGCATCTTCTATCTCCTGGGCTATGAGGATGACCTGGTCCTCAGTGGATCTGTGCTGTCTAAAGCCGGCTTGCTGTGGAATAAGTATTAGTTTTTCTTCCAGATGCCACATCAGTCTGGTGTTTATCATCCGTTCCATCAGCTTGCCGACACAGCTCAGTAGGGTGATCGGCCTGTATCCATTTGGATCTGTTTTGTCCTTTCCTGTTTTTGGTACTGGTACCAGTATTGCGTCTTTCCATGCCTGGGGTACAATTCCCCTTTTCCAGCTTTGGTTCAGGACCGATAGCAGTTTCCTCTTCGCTGTTTGGCCCAGCCCCATCAGCATTTCATTTGTTATCCCGTCTTTTCCGGGAGATTTCCTTTTCTTTAATGTTCTCATAGCCTCTTCCATTTCGCGCATTGTTAATTTGGCCATCATGTGCTCTTCAGGTGCCGTATTCATGTTGTCGTGCCCCTTTAGCTCTTCGCTAATGTCTGTATGCTTGTCTGCAGGGACCTCGATGTGGTTTGCTCTGGCATAGTGATCGACAAAAGCGTTTGCGGCTTTCTTACCTGTGATCAAGTTCTCGCCCTGCTTGTTGGTAATATGTTTGTTTGACGGGGTTTCGTCGTTCATGGCTCTGACTAGCTTCCATAGCTTGTTCCCGTCTTTGTCCAGGTTTAGGCTTTCCGTTTTATTTTTCCAGCTTTCTCTTGCTGTTTGCTTAAGAGTATGATTGTATTTCGCCGTGGCGGCTTTGAGGGTGATGTTTGCCTCCATGGATTGATCTCGCTCTGCCTTGTTCCTTGCATTTGTTACTGCATCTTCCACTTTCTGCAACTCATCATTCCAGTAGGGCTTGTAGTTTTTCCTAGCTCCTCTTGGGATGGTTTCAGTGGCGGCTTGCATTATTGCCTTGCTTAGGCTTTCCACCATGGGCTTCATTTTGGTGTTTCGTGTGTTGATGGTTTCACACAGCCCATCTGTCAGGATTGCAAATCTGTCCCAGTCGCTGCTCGTTTGTAATTCCAACGTGGGAGCAGTTTTGTTTCCTGTGGGCCTACTTCCATGTCAATGGTTAGCCTGATCGGCCTGTGGTCGCTACCTGCCAGTTGGTTTAGCACCTGGCGGTCTATTTTATGGTGTATGTCCTGTGTGGAGAAGGCCAAATCTGGAGTCCAGGTGGTATGCCATGTTCTTGAATAGAAGCTAGGGCTATCCTCTGGCCTATTGATTAGGGAGAGATTTGCATCTATCTCCCAATCTTCCACTTTGTCACCTCTGCTGTCTGTATCAGAGTATCCCCATCTCTCCGAGTGGCTGTTGAAATCTCCAACTACTATGCAGTTGGAGTCTCTGACCTCCATACTCGAGAGCGATAGGTCTCTATTTGGTGGTCCGTACAGATTGAAAATGCGGAGCTTCGTCTCTTGAGCCATTATGTCAAATCCTACAATTTCTGCTTGTCCGGTGTGATTGACAGGTACCGCGCTACTCGGTATGCAGTTTCTGGTCAGTATCAGGACCCCTCCTTTGTGGCCTTCTCTATCGAGACGGAAGGTCTGGTATCCTCTGATTGAGAATTTGTGATTATTGTTGAGGTGCGTTTCCTGGATACATGCCACGTCAATCTTACCTTCATGCAGGTGATGTGTTAGGGAAAGTTTTTTGTTAATGACTCCCTCCGCATTCCACTGTAGTATTTTGAGGGTCTTGAGTTTTTGGTCAATAAAAGTTGCCCCATAGCCATGTGCTTTGACTCCACGACACATGGGTGGGTGACCACCAGTAGTCAAGGGTGGGCCCCTTCGAGGCGTGAGGCCCGGCACTATCGCTGCCTGGCGGGACTCCGCAGGATGAGCGCCATGCGTTTTTCTAATCGGTTGTACTGTCATCATGCTGCAATTTACGTTGCACTGTTTTGTTAGGCTTGCGGACCCGTGCATCCGATTTCAACAGGCGTTTCTGTAGGGATGCCCTCCTTAGCCTTTGGCTGTCCCCAGCCTATCTGCAAGGCAGCAGTTGTTTATGATCAGAGTTGTCTCTCTTATGGAAGTTGTCTTACCAGACTATCGAGTCTTCACTACTCGTGTCTATAGGGTGCGATGATGATATGTGAGATGATATATGAGATATATGATATGGGCTGGTTTACCCGGAAGAGAGGCAGTCCAGTGTGTCTGTACCCCAGGATCGTTACGTCCTGCCAGAAACGTAGCATTTGCATGTGAGGGGGGTATCTCTTTCTCCCTTTATTTTCTTGGCTTCTATGCAGAGATGGTATGCCTAGCATTCCCCGCCACCTGGGATGTTGACACAGTGGGGCAGGTGTGCAATGTCCGCTGGTCTGCATCTCTTCTGCGTCCAGCATGATAGCTATATGTCTGATAACGTACAGAGGTAGATATCGAAGCAGAAGTGCATTTAACCAGAGGACAAGCCTGGTAATGTCACAGAGATATTGTTCGCCTAGTGTGCGGACAGATCTCATGGTCATTGGTTGACTCTCGACAGTTCACAGTGAGGTTGCTGCTCTACTGTTTTCGACACCCCGACCAGGAACTAAGTCTTATGGTGGTGGTTTCGCACCCCATCGCCGTATAAGGTGAGTATCAAGCAGCTGTCCGCCCGCTTTGATCAGTCGTTCTACAGTATTGGCGTGTTCAATCAAATTAAGCCGCAGGTTCCACTCCTGGTGGTGCCCTTCCGTCAATTCTATAAGCGAGACAATCAAGTTACTTAGAGGGTAGCCCCAGATTTTCGAGGGTCTAATTCCAGCACCCGTTCCATATTAGACCCAACGAAGGTGCTCTCGGCATGTCAATCATGTCAGTGTTTGGCCGTGTTGAGTCAAATTAAGCCGCAGGCTCCATTCCTGAACTACGACGGTATCTAATCGTTTTCGCGCCTCTGACTTTCGTTCTTGATTAATGAAAACATTCTTGACAAATGATTTCGCAGTAGCTTGTCTTGCGGCGATCCAAGAATTTCACCTCTAACGCCGCAATACGAATGCCCCCGTTTGTCCCTGTTAATCATTACCTCCAGTTCCGAAAACCAACAAAATAGAACCGAGGTCCTATTCCATTATTCCATGCACCATTATTCAGGCAGCCGAGGCCTGCTTTGAACACTCTAATTTTTCAAAGATAACGCGCCGGCCACCCAGGACGCTCAGCGAAGAGCACCCATGGGAGAGAGCCGGCAGACGGTAGGGCAGGAGACAACGGGCAGTGAACCGGCGTGAGCCGGACCGCCCGCCTGCGCCTGAGATCCAACTACGAGCTTTTTAACTGCAACAACTTTAATATACGCTATTGGAGCTGGAATTACCGCGGCTGCTGGCACCAGACTTGCCCTCCAATAGATCCTCGTTAAAGGGTTTAAAGTGTACTCATTCCAATTACGGGGCCTCGAAAGAGTCCCGTATTGTTATTTTTCGTCACTACCTCCCCGTGCCGGGAGTGGGTAAGTTGCGCGCCTGCTGCCTTCCTTGGATGTGGTAGCCGTTTCTCATGCTCCCTCTCCAGAATCGAACCCTGATTCCCCGTTACCCGTTACAAACATGGTAGGCATGTCACGTACCATCGACATTTGATAGGGCAGACATTTGAAAGATGCGTCGCCGGCACATGAGGCCATGCGATCAGCACAAAGTTATCCAGAGTCACCAGTGGGGACGCCGCAACCCCGCGAGGGGAAACGACGATTGGTTTTGAACTAATAAAAGCGCTCTTTCCGCGAGGGTCGGAGCTTGGTAAGCATGTATTAGCTCTAGAATTGCCACAGTTATCCAAGTAGGATCGTGTCATCTAAGGAACCTCGACTGATTTAATGAGCCATTCGCGGTTTCACCGTGAGACAGTGGGAACTTAGACATGCATGGCTTAATCTTTGAGACAAGCATATGACTACTGGCAGGATCAACCAGATATCTGTCGGAGACGTACGTACAGCACACACCGGTCGGCGGAGGAAGGGTGTGTAAAAAGCCTCACTGGGACTGCCGCAGGGACCGACTGACGGACGGACGGTTGTTCCACCCGTCCCTCACTCTGTCGACCTAGGACCGCCTGACAGGGGCCTCCTACACGCACCAGACGACCGACCGACCGGGCTCGCTCGAGGAGGGATGGCAGCGCTCTGTGCAGAACGGATCCCAACGACCTCGGCGATGAATTTCACTGGGACTAGAGACAATTTGGCCTGCCGGCCTGCCCTTCTCCGGAGGAGAATGCAGGGCCTTGAGGCACGATTCCTGCTTTCCATTTGCCGGTCACAAGCTCTTTGCGAGAGTCTGACCACCAGCGAGACGAACTGTCGAGCTCTGCTATAAGCCTTAGATAAATCACCACGGACGGACCACGTTTCCTGATACGGACCAGACAAGCGCACCTCGGTGGAGGAGACGCCACAACAAACCGCACCCCAATCGCTCTACGGGGAAAGGCAGGCGAGCGTTTTCCGCAAGCCCGCGCTATCGCTCCGCCTGGCGGTACTGAGATCGCTTTACGAACACTGGTTGAAAGGGAGTCGCGGCGTCGAGACAACTACCCCAGATGAAAGTGTATTCAATTTTATATATCATTAAATGTTTCATTTGTATTTTAAAATGTATTCTTTAAAAAAACAAAACTGTATGCATGTTGAAATGAGGGCAGTCCTTGGGAGTAGGAACATGTTTCCTAATTTGCAGCTTAAGGTGTAAAGGGTTAAAGGTTTGTCACCATAGCAAATATTTCTGAATTCAGCTGTCATATATTGGTAATATATCATTGGCTGATGCTTGTACATATAACTGAGATCACTTTTCCCCCTGTGTTTTGTTCTGAAGTGATGACTTAGAATTTCCAAGAGCATGGCTACTACCTGTCATCAGAGACAATGTAACTCACACTGAGCTTGGCTTTTTCACATCTTATTTTCTACCGTTGGCAGCCAAGTGTAAAATTATTGGTATGTATATTGCATTTTCTAATTCAATTGAATGTGTCCATATTGAAAGAAGAGTTGATCATGCATAAAACTTAATGTCATAATTCCAGTACATCAACTATTTGTTTCTCTTGTCCTTTTATCACTCTAACTCTTTCCAGTCTCTGCCTATTTTGCAGAGTTGTGTCTTTCAGTCCATGACAAATGTAAAAACACCATATGTCAAATAGTTTTTTTTTCAAAATAAGTTAATTTTGAACAAATTGAGGTAAAATTAAAATTCCTGAATTATACATTAAATGAAAGCTATGCAAGCACAAAATATATGGTTATGATTTAGGTTCCATTGTCAGCAAGAGTTCGTTGCTATGTAACAACGGCTGATGCAAGTGTTATGATGCTGACATCGGTCTGATCGAATCTTGCAGGCGATCAGCACCAGGCTAAACAAAATATAAATGGTCATCAAAGCATGGCTGTATTTTCCCCCCTGTTGGGATATGCATGTAACTAGTTTATTCTCTCTTTGAATTTTTGTTTCTCAAGTTGCTTTGTATGTCCATTCATGTTCCTCTATCCAAGTATTTCCATTGCCATTTAGTCATTGTTTTATGAAATTGTAATGGGGTCATTTTATTGTCTTGTAGCATCTTAAAACAGTTTCCAATTCTGCTGTTATTATGCAGCATTTTTTTTTTTTCTGGTTGCTTGCTTTTGCATTTCCAAGTCCAGATTGTTACTTGGCCACATGAAGATGTTGGTCACTTCCAATGTTGATGTGACTTCATTCTTAACCTGCAGTGATTATTTACACTTGTAAATGGGGGAGAGGATAAAGGTTTGTCAAGCACGTGCCTACCTCTGAGTCAGTGCTGACACACAACATCCACTACACTGGGATATTGGGAGCAAAAAAGGGCAGCAGACTTAAAAGAGGAAAATCCTGGATGGGTTAGGTCAGGCCGAGGACTTTGTTAAACCGGTGTATTCGCTTGATGATATAGAACCTGATGAATAATGGGTATTAGTGATAATACAGCTGCGGCTGTTATCTCGGGGATGCAAACCCTTAGAAAATGCAGGGGACGCAGACCCTTACATAAAATGAATGCCAAAGTTGGATGCACTGGGCCGACAGGTGCAAAATAAAAACATAGTGCAACGCACACAGCTTTATAAAATAGAGAAATAAGGCAAACGCAAATAAATAAATATATATATATATATATGTGTGTGTGTGTGTATATGACTAGACTAAAGTTTAACCTGAACAAACTAAAAGACCCAACAATCATTGAAGTGTTCCAATCAAGGGTAGGAAGGAGATTTGCTCCACTGTTGATTCTCAAAGAGGGACAGGATACCGATACAGTAACAGAGTCTCTTAACTCAGCTCGCACAGATACGGCAACAGATACCCTGGGATGCCACCAAAGAAAAAAGAAGCCATGGGTGACCAAAGAAATTCTAGACCTTTGTGATAGAAGGTCACTGGAAAACTAAAATCATCCACCTGATGAGGTCAGTCAAGAAAACAATACAACAAAAGATGAGAGAGGCAAAAGAAGTGTGGATATGTGAGAAATGTACAAACATCAAAGAGAGATTTAAACAGAAATGACGCTAAAGGCGCATACAAGGTGGTCAAAGAACTGGTAACACCAAGACAAGGCAGGAACTTAATGATCCAGGATAAAAGCGGCAAGTGCCGTATTGAGGACAATGACGTACTGGCACGATGGACAGAGTACTGTTCTGTTTATACAACTATAATGGATGAAACGAACCTGAGAAAACAATCCCTCCAACACCAACTATAGAGGATAACCAACTGATAAAGAAGGAAGAGGTAGCTGGCAAAGATGGCGCCATAACTGGCTATGAGTCTACATTTCTCTACTGTTTTGGATCATTATGGATGCCGCTGGACCACGGATTTGCCTGGAATTCACACTAGTCGACGACTTACACTTGTGTTCACGTGGTGTTGTTTTCCGTCTGGACTTGTTATTTCGTTCTTTTTTTGTGATTTCTTCCATCCGTTTATCCTGGTCTGGACGCCAGCTGAATGGCACTACGCTTATACCTGTGACGTATTTCACGGGTTAGTTCTGCAGGTTCACCTTCGCGAATTTGGCGTGTGGGAATTTTAGATGCTACTATGATGAGATGAATACAGCTGGGGAGAGATGCCAGACTCACTCACACGCTGAGTGTTGTCCATACGACCTCTTGTGGTTATCGAAAAGGCACGACAAACTGCGTTAGATGCCATCCCACCTTTCTACCCTGCGGGTTACATGTTTACGGAAAGGCTTCGGTGGTAACCCTGAGGCAAAATCTGCATCCTATGCTATCTCCAGTCGTCTCGATGAATGTCTTGCCACTGGCAAAAGGTAGCTTAGGCTCTGTGAGTGAGGTTGACAAAAGGCGCAGTTTCTTCCTCACTTTAATCCAAATAACCGCGCAAGTCACCCATTTCAGCGGACACAGCAAGAGATACGACTGTCCACACAGCTGAGCAAAGAGAGTGGTCTTCATCACTTGTGATGGACAACTATTGGTAGCTGCAGCGGTAAAAACATTGAGAAGAGAGAAGAGGTAGCTGCAGCGGTAAAGACATTGTGAAGAGGGAAGGTGGCCGACGTGGACAATATACCAGCAGAGCTCTTACAGGCAGGTGAGGAGGTAGTAGTGGAAGACTTAACACATATCTGCAACAAAATATGGGCGACAGGAAACTGGCCGGACTTAGGGACAAAATCAATGGTTATACTGTTACATAAGTCTGGAAACCTAAAGCTGTGCCAAAATTACAGAACAATAACCTCATCAGCCACCCATGCAAAGGTCATACTTAGATTAATCCTCGACCAATTGAAACCCCAAGCAGAGAACATCATTGCTGAGAAGCAAGCAGGGTTCAGACAGGGAAGAAGCACTACAGAACAGATATTTAAGGCTGCTAAGCGAGAAATATCTAGAACAGCAGCAAAAACTGTGTCATGTGTTTGTTGATTTTAAGAAGGCGTTTGATAGGGTATGGCATAAAGCGATATGGACATCCATGAGGATGTACAAAATCAACAGAAATATTATAACGGTCTTTGAACACCAGTATGACAAGGCTTCCAGCGCAGTTCTCGTGAATGGGAGGTGAGGGGACTGGTTTCGCACATCAGTTGGTGTGAGACAGGGTTATACACTCTCCAACTCTTTTCAATATATTCCTTGAGTGTGGCACTTGGAGGTCACGTTGGTACTGTCAAGATAGGGGGCCGAACGATTACCAACCTTCGTTTTGCAGATAACATCGATGGGTAGGCGGGTTCAGAAGCAGAACTCCAGGAATGGGTCAGAAGGCTCGATGAAACAGCTCTTGACTATGGTATGGAGAGACAAAATTAATGACCAACAACGCCGAGGGCTTCAACAGCAGGATAAAAAATAATGCCAGGAACTCGAAGTGGTTGACCATTTTAAATATCTGGGTTTGATTGTCAGTGATGAAGGATCAAAATGTGAGGGGTTGGCCAGAATAGCACAGACAATAGCGTCGCTTGCATGGTGAAACAAAATCTAGCAAGATAAACGGCTAGCAATTTGCACGAAAATCAGATTAATGCGTACACTGGTTCTGTCGATATTCCTCTATGCTTGTGAGACATGGTCAGTTACAGCTGACCTTAAGTGAAGGATACAGGCCTTGGAGATGAGATGTTTCAGAAGACTTTTAAATGTCACGTACAAAGATCGAGTTACAAATAAGGAAATACGAGATAGAATAATAACGATAGGGCCTTTTGAAGACCTCTTGACAACTGTCTAAAGAAGGCAACTTGCTTGAGATCAAATGGTCTTGCAAATACAAAGGTGCAAGGCAGGCGACGAAGAGGCTGGTCCAAATAGAGGTGGGAGGACAACATAAAAGAATCTTCGACCAGAAGAGGCGGAGACAGGCAGCGACCGCTGACATAGAAGGGTGGTGTGGCGTTGTGAGGATGTCTTCATGTGTGCCCCAACGACATCATCGGTTATGGGATGACCTGACCTCTAAATATATATATATATATAAAATGTGTATGTACAAGTTTTTTTGTTTTTTTTAAATCGTAAATTATTTATTTTCATAGCAACATTTAAATAATTTACCATTTCCATTTGATCCACTCAACCATGCAGCTGAAGTTAGCGCCAGAGAAAACCAGATTGCCAAGTCTAAAGCCTACGATACTATTCAGCTTCAGATATGGTCAATGTTAAAAGGTTTCTGTGATCATCCTACAGACTTGAAACAGGTTTGTTTGATTTATCAGTATGACATGAAGCCCTAGCTTTCAGCATTGATAAATAATAGTTAGCTCTAGCCACCTTCTATATAAAGGGATATAAGTGAAGATAACTAGTGAGTGTCTTGGTTGGTGTGTATTTACATATAACCTCAACACTGCAATTTTGCTGTGTAATATTAATTGAGTACTTTGTAGATTTATGAAATTGAGGGTTGTTTGATTGGAATTGATGAATATAACTAACTAAAAACACCATTTGTTCTCATTGCTGGCATCCACTGGGAGGATTTTGTACAGACAGGGTTTTATTTAGTTCCCTATAGACTGTCTTGCTGAGGTTTTGAACTTGTATCTTTGTGATCAAATAACTTGACCAGTTGTTCTTCATTGATGAAACTAATGATGGTTTAATTAGTAAATAAATGAAAGTGATAAAGACTCTAAACTAGACTTGGATTGAATATCCATGTGTAATTCAGAAACACGATCATTCATTGACCTCATCAAATAATCTCATTTCTCGGCTCTTGAAGTCCTAATTACATCGGATAGATTGCCACAAGTTTAAAAATGTATCAGAAACATAAATATCAACAGAACAGAAATATCTCTTCATTAAATGTAAGCTGGGCATGTGCAGGGAAATTCTGCTATACATGGTAATCTTTCTAAATATGTATATGTAGTAGCTAAGTAGCAAAGCAAACCACATGTGAGATATCAATTTCAGTATTGCTGGACAACAATGGAAGTTTTGCACGTCTTCAATCACTATTGGATGGACTGTAAGGAATGACGTAGGGATTACAAAGGGAGTAGTAATGACACATATTTCATAAGTATCTGGCGAAAGTAAATCATATACACTTGTGCTTGATGCATGCAGCAGTGTCCTTACTAGGTACATACAAGGGGCGTTCAGAAATTAATGCACCACATAATTTTTCTCAGGAGCTGTTTATTCAATAGACATGAAATTTCTACACAATATACATGAATATGTCATGTAAACATCTATTATTCAAACTAATTTCGATCAACTTGTACAGTTTTATGCCAATGCAAAACAAGTGCATATATTCCTAGCCCAGATTTTGTCTGTAGCAATTTCTTGGCTGCATGAATCACTTCTTCATCTTCAAACCTTGTCCCACGGAGTGCATCTGAGTGAACCAAATAGATGAAAATCAGAGGGTGCCAAATCAGGACTAGAGGGTGGATGGGGTAGTACAGTCCAACCCAATTTGATGATTGCTTGTGAGGGCGCGTATTGTAGTGAAGGAGAAGCAAGTCTGCGGAAACGAGTTTTTTCATTGTCTTAATGAAAGCTTGTGAATTGATTGTCTCTCCTCTTGGCATCACATCCACAAGAATCACACCTTCAATGTCCCAAAAGACAGTGATCATGACCTTTCCAGCTGAAGGAGTTGTCTTGAATTTTTTTCTTCGTGGCGATTGCAGGTGATGCAACTCTGTGGACTGTCTTTTTGTCTCAGGTTCAAAATGATGTGCCCAGGTATTGTCACCTGTAACGATATTAGCCAAAAGTTCTTTTCATCGGCGTTGAACCGCTCTAATTCAGAAGTTTTCCTTTGCAATCGGTGGCCATTTGTGAGACTTTGAGGAACCCATCTTAGAAAATCGTAGAGTTTTTATAGCTGCACTACCAATGCTGATTGACAGCTGTAAGGCCAGTTGTTGAGTAGAGATTCACCTATCAGTAAGAATCATTCCCTCAACGCATTTCTGTGTTGGTGACTGTGACAGTACGTCCACTGCCGATCAAGTAGTTCACTGTTTCTACACTTCCACATTTGTTGATTCTCTGAACTCAGCGACTAACTGTACTCCTGTTGACTACAAAACTTCCATAGACATCACATGCAGACGCTTGTGAATGTTTACAACAGTTTCCTCCTCTGCAACAATAAATTCTATCACAATTCGCTGCTTATAATGCAAGTTGCTAACATTCTCCATTTCAACGTTTTGTGCAGGCATATTATTTGGCCGATTTGCAGTGCAATTTGGTACACACAATTGACACATGCCATATTTGAAGTGTGCAAAGTTTCATGCTTCTATTTTCATCATTAGCTGATAAAAACGATGTGGTGCATTACTTTCTAAACGCCTCTCGTATTTAAATACAGCACATTTTTATGCTTTCCCTATCAAGTAGCTAAGAGTATAATCACCTTATGTCAAGAAATTATCAAATTTGAACTTGTGCCCTCTGCATATGGTTCAGAAAAGCTCCCACATTAAAAAAAAATGATCTCACTGCATGGACAGTAAAACAATAACACTGCCATAAGCTTCACCATATTATTTTTGGTTATCATTCTTTATACATTTCCATATTTCCACGATGCTTAATTTGAATAGGCAGGTTGTAGAAGCTTGAATTCTCTATCCCTTTTACTGACATGGTAATTACACACAAAAATTGGACACAAACTAAAACCGTAAAACACATGTGCTTGCAAGTTTGTAAACAGGCAGAGGAGAAAAAGATAGCTGACACATCATTATGATTCGCTGATTGGATAGTGGTTGTTGCATGTTCACATGTGTCCTCAGCAGATCTATTTTCCTAAAGTTGACTGCACCATTTATAGTTTGTTAGTAAATAGGATATTTTAAACTATAAGAGTTTGCATCACAATAATAAGCCATATGGATAGGTGAGAAACATAATGTTAGGAGTTGACATCACAACGACATGCTGCGTTCATAGGTGAGTAACATAATGTTAGGAGTTGACATCACAACGACATGCTGCGTTCATAGGTGAGAAACATAATGTTAGGAGTTGGCATCACAACGACAGGCTGTGTTCATAGGTGAGGGACATAATGTTAGGAGTTGGCATCAGAAGGATGCACATCTGGCTGTGCATGTGGAGGACTTCAAGGCTTTTCTGATCTCATTGCAAGACCGTCTAAGTTTTGGAGCCATACAGATAAATTGAAATGATGCAGGGTTAACATCACAATGACAGGTTCACCATTGTCAGGTGAAAGCCCTCATATATTATTTATGCAGACAAATTGTTCATGTAAGTCACTGCTTCTTCTTTTCACTTGTCCTGTTTGTGCCTTTCAGTGTCAGGTAAGTCACTGCATTTTATAATAACAAAGTTTTTCCCATTTCAGAGTTTTCAGGGCATAGCAAAGACTTTAGGGACAGCACTAAGTGATCGGGAGGACTTGAGAATGGATGTTATGAGTGCCATTCGATCCCTTGTTACATGTAGTCTTGAGACAGGTTGGCCTACTTTCAACATATCTTTTTTGTTTTCTTTTTTTTTATCTAGAAATAGTGAGTGTGTGAATACCTGTGACTGCCTGGTGCCATGTCGCCAGTGATTAAATTAAAATAAATATTAACAGCTTTGACTACATAGAACCTATATATCAGCTCCTGACACATTTCTCTTATCCTAATGATTTGTGCGGGGAAAAAAATCTCACCTGTTTTTCTATTCCAGGTTTAAAAAACTTGAAAAATGTTTATTTCTGAAGTGTCACCATTTTAGTTAAGCAAAATTCTGTGTGTAGCACACATTTTCTCTGCTAAAACATGTTGAAGCGTGATTATTTTGTTAACAAAAATTGGAATTTTCACTTCAGATGCCCTCAATAAAACGTGAATATTATGAAAATAATTTAATAATGGGAAACTTTCAGAACAACTTCTGCATGGAATATCTTCAATAGAAAGCAGTTGTCTTGTCCATTCTATTAGTCATTCAACTGAGACTATTTTAGTATATGATGGTGATAAAATCCCTTTAGCTGTGAGCTGGCAGCTCTTGAGAGCCCAATGCCTCTCGGACAAAAGCACACGTCCTCAATTGTTGAAGTGACATCCAATCTCATATAAATTTTGTTGTCTTAGAGGCATCCCTGCTCCTCTGCCCTTTAGTCTGGCCCCTCTCCAAGGACCTGTCCGGCTTGAATGACCCTGCCAGGAGTAAAATCCCCTTAGGCATAGCTCCTTGAATCATGGGGGTGTGCAAGCTCTTCAACCTCATCAAGGCAGGCTTACGTATGGAGAGTTGAGTATATAATATGTACCATGTTAAAGAAACATGAATGAAGACAGATAGGTCTCAAATGACTGATTTTGTGTCGAGCTCTATACAAGAAATCAATTCTGTAATGAATAAATTAAGGCACAAGCTTTAGTTTTTTTTTAATAACACTTTTATGTCATAACAGAAACTGACAAAACTGAAGTTGGAAGATTTGCCAAGAACTTCCTACCAATTCTCTTCAACCTGTTCACATTGGAAGGTGTAAACGATGGGGTGCGATTGGCAGTTCTAGAGACTATTAAGAAGTACCTCACAGTCGCTGACAGTAAAGTATGAAACTAATCTATTGCTAACTAATATATATATTGTTTTATTATCTGCTGGGCATGACATTTTAGAGATTTTAATTGTTTATTTTTGTATGCTTTTGATAGGACTGCTACTGTACTCTTGCAATAGTGTCTTTCTCTCCATTGGTTGTTTAAAAAATGTTCTTTGATTGTATTGTTCAATCAAACCATGTGAAATCTCCTGGCTAACCTGCTGAAACGTCCACAATCCCGTGCCATCCTTCTTTATCCGGCTTTGCTTTTTGTGCCTCCTCAGGTCGTAGGTTAGTCCATTCATGAATGTTGTCTTCCAATCATTTTTTCGGATGTCCTCGCCTTCGTTTGCCCTGTAGTGTAGTATTTGCAAGTCCATTGTACCTCGAGATGTGGCCATACCAAGTCAGCTTTTGATCGTTGTGAGGAACTCGTCGTACAGTCCACTTGCATTCTCGATTATACGTCGTACTTCATCATTTGTGATACAGTCTTTGTAGGTGATTTTTAGAAGTCTTCTAAAACATCTCTATCTCCATGGCCTGAATTCTTCTCTGGAGGTCTGCTGTAATAGTCCATGTTTCACAGGCGTTGGGAATATCGAAAGAACCATTGAGCTCATTAGTTGGCCTTTATGGCAAGGGAGAGTTGTTTTTCATTCTATATATGTTTCAATCTTGCAAGCGATGCTGTTGTTTGGGGTATTTTGGCCAGGACCTCTAGTTTTGATCCCTCATCACTGATTGTTGAGCCCAGATATTTGAAACGGTTCACTGTTTCAAGATCCTGTCCATTTTTCAACATTTGCTTGTGATAAAACCCTTCCAACCTTGATTTTGTGATAAAACCCTTTCAACTTGTTCTTGTGATAAAACCCTTCAACCCTTCCAACTTGTTCTTATTCCCAGGAAAACATATATCATATATTGGGTATTGTTTCTAGAGCTTTCTTTCAAATCCAAAAGACTTCCACGCTCAGCTGTCCTTTGATGTGAGAATGGTGGGTTAATGCAATGCTATAAGTTAATAAATCTTCTAGCCTTGAGGGTGTATATAATATAAACTGTCATGATTTGTATATCTTATTCTTCATATGATTTCAGGTGATAACTTGATATATCCTAAAAAAGCAGTGGCCAGCCTGAGGTTGTTATTATAAAAGCTACTCATACTGAGTTAATTTCAACTCGTGGGGATTCTTTGGTGGTGGGTTCCATGGCCTTCTTACATCTCGAGGTGTACCTAGGTCTTCTGACTTTAGTACAATGCCAGGTTCCCCAATAAGTTGGGGATCACAGTGTTGATTCCCACCTTGTTGACCAGACTTACAAATTCGCTGAGCTTAAATTTGTTTCTAAATCTACTTCCTAAAATTTGAATTAGAAATTATATCAGACATAACCTTGAACTATTAACTACCATGAGCCTACTTACATTAATACAGACGCTTATCTAATGTGGCATAGAGATTCTCCATACAGAAATCTAGTGTAGCGACAAACCTCATTTTAAGCGTACAAGAGCACCTTATGCTTATTCATTCCAAAATTGTAACTTACCGAAGCTTAATTTGTAAACTTGTCTCAGGATTAAAAAAGGTGAAATCTAATTAAACCTCATGTTTCAACTTAATAGGGAATGAGTTAATTTTCAGAACATCAGTTCTCACCATCAGTCTGGCAGTTGTGTAGAATATACACTCTATCCTGTCAGCTATGTGACATGCAACATCATTTACAATATTATATGCAAAAATGTGGCATGTGCTTAACCTAACTTAATGTCTTTATACTGGTTTAGAAGACCCTGCAGAGTCTGTATACAACCAGTTTAATTCACATTACCTTGCTCTAAAAGCTATGCACATCCAATTTATTATTAAATGCATTAATTGTCCCTGCCTCCACTACCTTCTGTGGCAAATGCATTCCAAGCATTCACCACTCTCTGACTAAAAAAAATATTTCCTAATATCTAATCTGGACCTCTCTTTAGTTAATTTGTAGATATGTCCTCTTGTTCTTGTAAGTGGTTGTATTTTGTAAAACTTGTTATAGTCTAATTTATCCGTTACACTGAAGAACCTAGGAGTTTCTGTTTGAATGTCACTGCCAGTTATTACGCATAAATAGAACACATCTGGTAATGCCATTATTTGTGCGAGGGCAGGGCATACTTTCTTGTCATTCATGTTTTGTTCCAACTGTTAGAGGATAATTTTATTATGGTCATTTACATACACCTCATACATGCCCTTCATAGCACTTGATTATCTCTTTGAATACTTATCACAGTTTTAGTGAGCATGTCAGTGCATGAACATTATTACATTATGTTTGCCTTTCCATAGCTTCTCCTTGCTTTCATGGACAAATGCTTGGATAAAATAGGAGAACTGGAAGTGAATATGTTCAGAAAGTAAGTCTGCAAAGTCTAATTAGAAACTTTGAAAAACTTGAAAACTTTATTGTAAATGTTCAGTACAACTTACAGTAGCATAATGCCTTTATTTATTATAGTTCTAATTTAAATATAATATTTGAACAAAATTGCCTGGTTTATGAGTGTGTATTTTTCAGTTTGTAATAAAATGTGTTTTGTTCCCATTGCTAGAATCTACCTAAAGAATTTATAGGGCTGAGTAATAAATGTTGCTTACCGATGCAGCGTACAAACTAGATTATTTTGTTACCCCTGAGAAAAACATGCTTTATGTAAGCTTTCAGGCCACCTGCACCTCTTCTAGTTTATTACAGGCTCAAAAGTCAGGTAGAAATACGCACACAAAATTGTAGTGATTTCCAAAAAAAATTTTTTTTTTTTTTACAACAGTATTGCACTGCTGGATCTGTCCATAGCTATGATTCCTTATGCAGACTCAGCAAGACTGAATCAGATGTTTGAGCTTGCTTTGCCTCGAGTACAGGTTGGTTACTTAACTTTACCTTTTCATCTTCATTTGTGTGCTGTAATAAGCAGTTTCTAGTAATGAAACATAAAAGTGTTCACATTCATGCAGTTGATATAGCTTGTATACCATTTATCTTTAAGACTGGTTATCATATATGATATACAAAAAGCTTGACTACATCACTGTGTAAATTAAATTCTCTTTGTTCATGATCTTATGTATATGTAAAAGGTCTAGTATATTATCTGTTATTTATTCCTAATGTTAAAAACTTATGATATACTTAATTATCATGGGTGTTGTTATTGTTCAAGCAGAACTGTGGTGGGGATACTATACATTCTTCACCATCAAAGCCAGCACTCCAAAAGTACAAGGCCAAGTTAGTGTGGTCTGGTTCTGAGCTTTCCCTAAGAATCGTCACATGTATCACAGAACCACCTCCCATCCCCCACCCCAGACATTTTGGGTCGCTCAGGTGCGGTTACTCAATCCCTGAACCATATCCAAAAAGTTCAAGGACTTGAAGATTGCCTGTTTTCAGGATGCACCTAGCATCAGGGTGCTTTAGGATATTATTTATTGATATTACCTATGCAAGTGTATGTAGTAACTTCTAAACGTTGTTTTATTATAAATCTTAGGGGATTCTGTGGCGAAGTGGTTAAGCCGTCTGCCTTGTGATCAGGTGGTGTGGGTTCGACTCTGGACTCCGTCGTCTTTTTCACGGGTACTTGATGCGGATTCCCCTGCATCTCATAGTTGCCCCCTAGTTGTCTTGTCCATGACTTGCCACAGGGGTTGGGCGGCTCGAGACGAGAGAGTGAGGATAAAAAGTAGTGCAGTTAATCCTTCCTAAAAATAGCGCTAGCAAAATTAATTATGCCATCATCGTCCACGATGGACAGCGGCCTTTGCCCTTGCCTTTTAGAGATCTCAGGTAATTAGTCGCCATTCTTTATCATATCAGCCGCCATTCTTTATTTCTTATACTGGCACATTTACTTAATTATCTTCTGTATGTATTCAGAGACACAATATTAGCAAGTATAGAATATACTACTGAGCCCTGACAAGCATGCCTTAAAAGTAGTTCAATAAAATTGTGTAAGGAGCTAGCTAGCAACATCATTAAGTAAAACAAATGAATACGTTAACTACAGTCAAACCATTTCTGTTTCATCCACATCCAGTCAGAAGATAAAACTGTACAGAAGAAATCATACCGTGTCCTTGAGGAAATCTGCAGTGGGAAAACACCAGGATGCAGTGATCTTTTGACCTCCAACTTGGATAAAATCATTGAGACTCTACTTCACTCCTTGTCCAAGTCTAGTCCATCATCCAAAGCTGTAAGTGAAATCACTTTGATATTATGGATATTAGGTAAATGTGATAATTGAAATATGAAAATTCATGAACTACATTGTGAGTGGTTTACTATACTGAATGGATTGCAAGTTAAAAATAATGCATTGATCACTGATAGATGTGAAGAAGAAGAGATCATTGTAATTAGCTGGGGATGTAAGAGGTAGGTGACAGGTGCTTATCCTTCAATTGCTGTCATGTTGCTTCTCTATTGGAACCAGCAGACTAGGAGGCTATTTTAAAACATGAGTACTGAATAGTGTTACATTTAAGCATATTGTACAGTCTGCAAACATTGAATAGAAACAATCTGAAAAATAATGGTGCTCAGGTATCAGAACTAAGAAATAGTGGTTATCAGGTATAAAAAATGAGGAAGAGTCAGTAAATAAGTCGCACATGGCTATTAATAAACTAACTGAGATCTGAACTTGAAAAGAAAGCCATTCATTATTACATTTACTTTTTCATCTATTTCTTAATATAATTTACACCAACATTGATATACTTATCCCATTGCTTTTTCAGTGCAATTACAGGCATATTCGATTCATTTTGTGTTTATCAGTTTTCTGAGTATCTTATGTGAGCAAACCTTCCAGAAATTAAATCGATCATGCATTATGCTGAATGCTAAATCATACAAACACCCTTGCAGTTCCTACACTGTATCATTACTCATCCATCAGCTTGAATCATCTCTACCGCCTGCCGCACAGATGCTTCTGTTGCAATTTGAACAGGTCTAGCTCCATCAGCAATTTTTTAGCGTTATTATGAACATTTATCGACCCAGTTATGCACCGCTTTATGCGACAAACACTTCTCACTGTAAACAGGAAACATTTCCTTATGAATATCCTTTGCAGAAGGTCCATTTGCCCAATAAAAGACGCACAACAACACTGCTTTGATTGTAGTACACACTGAGCATGAATGTCATTTTGCATCCAAACTGGTATACACCTAACATCTGCTACCTACAGTAATTACAAAGTGGGATGGTGCTGACACCTTTAGAAACTACCATTTACATTTGTCAGCTATCCTATATCGTTTTTGGACATACTGACATACCCTCGTAAGAAATAATGATGAATTATTAGAACTAAGAAGTAATGGTGTTCAGGTGTTAGACTTTACAAGATATTCTGCTGATGTGTCAAGGTCCATACTAAACATTTCATAACTTTGCTATCCAACCCATGTTACCTGAAGCTGAAAAATCTAATACTTGGTATCACAGTCTTTTCTGTACCCTGATCCAAAGGTCTGTTATTGAGGATACACAGAGCACTGCTCCTAACTATGCATTCCGTCAACATGTACAACAGCGTGTTACAGAAACCACCACTCTAAAAGCAGATACATGTTATGTGGTCCATACTACCCCATGCTGCTATTAAAGCAACAAAGGAAAGATGATATTGTCTGCTATAATCATGTACCAATATTATGTGGTTAAATTATAGCAAGAAAACCAAACTGTCTCTAGCTTAACATGCTGCATCATTATTTTTTTCTCAGCCCCGCCTGCGTTGCTTGATCCATGTCTACAATAATCTACAACAGAAGAATATGTATATTTTCATGGCCACTTTGCCTGAGGTAAGTTGCTTAGTGCTTCTTTGGCTCATTTCTTAATCACCACTCATCTGTTTCCTTGTGAAATTGAAAGACAAATTTCTGCTGTAAGATTTCTTGATTGGTTTTTGTTGATACAAAGTTTTCTACATTCAGGGGCCCTTTACTGGAGAGGTAAGCATAGGACCACTGCACCTCCATTTATGTCTTAGAAAGTGACCAAAGAGAGTTGTGGATGGGACTAGCAATCTCATTGTGTAAATCAAATTTGTACAGAAACCATCAATTTAAAAGCAAATAACATGATTTTATGCAGGCTTCCTAAAGGAATTAAAATGTATTGTGGACATATACTTCTACTGTAGAATAAACTTTCTTGATTTTTATTATCTTTTGTGCAAATATTTCTGTTTTTTTGACGGTTGCCAAGACTAGAACCTACGAGCCTCTCTCTTCAATGTGCTCCCTACTATGTTCTACGGTGCTGAGACATGGACACTAACAAAATCACTGGAGGACAAATTGAGAGTGACCCAGGCCTCTCTTGAGAGATGCATGGTTGGAATCACTCTCCGGAACCAATGTGGACAAAAGCTCTACAATTTCAACATATAATCATTGCCCTTGTTGAATGATGCGGTAATCTAGGCAGATAAAACATAGATGGGCAGGTCACATGTTGCGATGAAATGATGGTTGATAGAGAACAGCGACAGCAGTCTAGTACCCCAAAGACAAAAAAGAGACTGCAGGAAAGACCTCCAATGCGTTATTCAGACTCCCTTGCTGTATGCTACAACATCCGAGATGCCTCTAGAGGAGCACTTACTACTCACTGGGCTTCCGTGACCAAAGAGGGTTCGCTGAAGACAAAGTTGGGACCCGCAGATACGTTGCGGAGAAACGGGTCATCAGGATCAAGAAGATTTATAATTTAATTATCTGTTGATAAAGATTTCTTCAGCAGTCTCTCTTAACATTTGTTATCTATTAAACAAGATTATGGAACTTTATGTCCTACAGACTAAAGGACTGTAGAATGTTTTCTGTACACCACATTTGTAAACTGACAATTCAGTGCTAGTATTGCAAGGATAAATTCTGTGTTCAGTTGTTCACATAGGTGTTGGCATAGATCACATGCTTATCAGATGACTATGTGTATGTATATTTTATATAAATTTAAAAGAAAGAATGCATTCTCATTGGTTGATTGCCTGACTATGTTCTGTCTATCAGGCCATCTTATGTACCAAGGAAATAGGAGTGAAAACTAGAGCAGCTGCTTCTGATCTGATTATTGTTATGTCTGATGCTTTTATTAAATGGCATCCAGATATCTCTGAGAAAGGTAAGAAAAGTCATTAACCAGATTTTATTTATATGTAATGGGTTGTGTGGGTAATGTAAATACTTAACATAATGTCTTTATACTGGTTTAGAAGACTCCTCAGAGTCAGTATACAACCCATTTCTTGAAGGGCGGTTTACCGATGTGTGTGTCCATCTTAATAAACACTAGAGCAACATAGGCCCACAGTCTGTTGGGTGTCATCTATGCTGCTCTTAACAAACCACCTAACCATGGCCGGTGTTATGCCATGTCATAGTCAGTCACCTCTTATACTCTCTGTGGGGCAGTGTCATACACAAGTACCCCGGCAGAACACTCGGGTTTGTTTTTTGTGCTTTCTGTTTATAGAATTTTATAGGAAGACATTTTGCACTGTAATATATTTAAATTGAATGGATGTCATATTTCTTCTGTGTTTGTCCTGAAAAGGACATTGGGAGGTTGGACAGGTTTAGGAGGAAAGAGATAGGTGAGTTGAGAAGGGATGAAATTAGTGGAGAGATGATGGGTTAGAGGGCAGGATGGAGGGATATAAGTGAGGAAAGGGGCTATAAACCATGAAATACTTTCATAATTATCTTGGGTAATGCCAGGTACCCTGACTAATATAGAGTAAATATTTCTGGTCTAATGCCCAACACTTTTAGTCCAGTTGTTTGTGTTATTCTGTTTCTATCGCCTGATATCGATTCAAAATACCATATCTGTGGCAAGTCACTGATAGTGAACCAAATATTTTGCCTTTAAATAGGGAGATTGCTTCCTTCCAAGGAGGCTGGACCATGCTTCTAGGTTGTGCATGGGGCTGACATCCTCACCATGTAAAACTTGTTGCTAACAAAACTGCACTGCGTACAAATGCATTCAGGGTTCCCTAAAAGCTGGTTAAAGTAAGACAAATGTAGTGCTGGGCCTATGCTTTTCCATCTGTAGTTACAGGTAAATGATGATGATGATGATATATATCATTCTAACTGCACATAGTTCATCTGACATGACTTCAGCTTTGAATCAGTCATATGAACATCTACAGTCATGAATCTCTTCCATAATATAACTGTCCAGACATTGTAGTATTAACTTGATTAATTATAGTCACGTTAAATTGTTTTGTTTGCTATTGTTAGTGAATGTTCTCATTAGGTTAAATGGGATTAATTTCTTTAATTTTGTTGCTTTTGTTGTAAGTTGGAAACTGCTTTTATTATTTTTTGTTTGTGTTACAATATTTCAGATAGCCTAGGAGAGTTTGTGAGTAAAATACTTGCTGGTCTTGCAGGCTCAGCTCACATGATAAGTGCCACATTGTTGGCCTTGACTCGTGTTGTGTACCATTATAGAGGTAAGTATTGCCACCTCATGGTTAATTTATTTAGATATGGGTCGACGTATTTGAATTTATATTCTTGATTTTATATTCACTATTTTAGTTTCTCTCAAACAATAAATATATACAGCAGCAGTATCAAATAGGGGTCTTGGATGAGTCAGCTTTTATGTAGTCAGGAGTTTTCTTTATTGAAAAACCCAACAAAAATTTAAAAAATAGATTCTACAAATTAGCAACATGGTGCTGATAAACATGATATGTAATAATAATCTAAATAATAATAGTTACCCATTGCCAGCAGAAATGGCGGCAGCATTATTCATTGAGCCTGCCGATGGTAAAATATAATCTGTATTAGTATGATTTTTGCAGTTGATTGGTATTTCTTTGTGAACATTGTGATATTAATTTGAGCCAATAATGTATTTATCTTTGACACAAATAAAATTAGATGAATATATGGAGGCTGAAAACCTATGATATTGAACCAAGTGCACAGCATTTGGTGAGATATGTTAAAGTCACTACATGGCCACAAAAGACTTAAGAAAAAACAAAAATGACAAAAACACAAATGTTATACTGAATAAAGTTATGATATTTCTAATGCCAATTACAAGCTAATATTTCTGTTCTGATTATTTGTCAACAGAGAGACTGGCTGGTTCAGTTCTAGATAATGTGATAGAGAGTATATGTTTGTTGCTGTCATCCAAAACAAGAGAGATTGTCAAAACTGCTTTAGGTTTTGTGAAAGTCTTGCTGTCTGCATATGAAAATACAGTATTGGCAGCACACTTGAAGGATCTGGTAGGTTATGGGCGTGTATAACAAAAACATAAAGTCACATTTCATTTCCACTTGAAATAAAAAATGAACAGTTGACGAGTGAGGTCAATGAATTAAAACAAAAAATTGTTAAATAAATGGTTAATCTTTATTTCAAAGGAAATAATTCCTGATTAAAAATGAAAATTTGTTTTTATATGTGATATGAAATGTGTTCCTTTGTCTTTCTACATGTGGTCAAACCAGCATTGGAGGTGATGCAGCTAAAACCTTTCGTACTCACAATACTGCTAATGTTCTGTACATAATAAATGTTGCTTCTCTCTTCCAGCTGAACAACATGCATGAAATTGCTGTGAAAGGCAATATGAGACGACTAACAAAGATCATTTATGTGAAACTAATCAAGAAGTTTGGGTAAGAAAATATAACCAAATCATTTAAAGTATACATCCAAAGTGTACATGAAAAGCTGTTTAATGTGAAAACAAGTCTCTGATGATAATATAAGATGTCATGGTAAAATGAGATTTATATAGTTGTTGCAGTTGAGACACCTTGTATCAGTGAAATTCTAGCAAAGAAACCTTTTTAGAGCAAACCTTTGTCCAGAACATCAAGACACTAGTAATAATTTGCCTAGTAATATAAATGCGGGAGAATAAAACTTTGTACATAAAATCCAACCTGGCCTGCTGAAGATAGTGTGTTAGTTATGGTGCAGACACCAGGAAAAATGAGGACATGTACAGGTATGGTCATGTGACAATTGAAAATATCACTATGGTGATGTCCCATCAGCTAGAACCGAGAATGGAACTGGATCTTTAGTCTCAAAAGAACCCACCCTCTGCCAACCTAATGGCCGGAAGAAGGCAACTGGCTGACCACCTCACTGCCTTACAACAGTGGCAGATACTTATGATGCCAGGCCTGGTCAGAGGGAGCAGAGCTGACGCAAAAGCTGTCCTAGTGATGGGAATATAGATCTAGCATGCCCAAAATGGTTGAAACACAAATAGTTCATTTGAGAAATACTATGTGATCAAGCGTTTCAGGATTGACATTGTAATACTGGAATCACAGGATACAGCTGAAAGTTGCTAGGCACATGATCTGAACTTAACCTTAGGCACGCTACATGATTTGTGAAAAAATTTGACCTAATTAATTTTCTTAATTAGTCGCTGTGGTAGTCGTCTTTCAAAATTTGTAACTTTTATGTTTGTTTGTCAATAAATATGATTTTCTGGTGTGTAGATACACAATAGCATAACGAACATGTGGGTGTTATTGTTTTTGTTGTATGTTTGTTAGTTTTTGAGATTTAAAAAGATGAAGTTGAAAATTTATGAAAATCTCGGCAAAAATTTGGACTCGACCACTAGGCCTAGTCGCTTCGATAGAAAACCATGGAAACCACAACAACGTATCGATACTGTGTTTACAATATCTACACAACTGTTAGTTTCCAATTCAAACGTAGTTCTTTCATTTAAACAAACAAAATAAACAGATCTACGCGATAAAAATCTTTCTCAACAACCTACTTCCCCTTTCGCAAAAAGTCGGCTTGCTCCAAACGGCATATACAAAATTAAAACTGTTCAAAAGCCATTTGTAATCGAACACACGATACTTTAACCGGCAAAATATCGTGTATATATGGAGGGCGTAGTCAGCAGTAAAAAATGGCTGTCAGGAGTGACTCCGTTCAAAAAAAAAATTTGTTTTCCGCACACCGTTTTTGCAGGCCGAGCTGGTTCAAAGAGAACGGACAAGGGCGTGCTAAAGGTTAATGTGGTTGTAGCATTAGCCACAGCTGGTTTGCTCACAGTAGTGCTTTGGCCTTAGATGTGTGAACCACATTCATCGCATTATTGTAATGGAAGATTTCTTCTTTTGCGTTCGCTCTCAATCTCCCACTACCAAGCGCTGAACAGGGATTTGTAAGTAGTAGAATGTAGTCCGGAAAACGGAATGCGTTGTGTCGCTAGTTTACAGCTTGACTGCGATATTTGCACCTTTCAGTCCGACACAACTTCGGCAGGATGGAAGATATCAATAATGAACTTGCATCATATTTTGCCAATGGCTTGGTGCAATATGTAAAGACACACACCTAAGCTTACAGATAGTCTACAGGGTGGTTGGCGCACCTGTGGAATGTGGTGCTTAGAAACTGCTGCACCAATTGTAATGCATGGACAGTTGATTTGTCACAAGAGTTGTCACTTGCCACTGTCGTGCAATGCTGGTCTTTTGTGATGAAGTGCATCCCTTAGATGCAGCAAAACCTGAACCAATGTATGTCTTCAGAGAACACACGAATTGTGATTCAGCAATTTCTCTACAAATCTGTGCGCTCAAGCTCGGCATTCTTTTCACTTTTGCTGGTTGCAGGCTTCTCAGACTGTTCATCACTCAAGTTTTTTACGGCCATTTTTAAAACATTTATGTCACTCATAAACTTGTCCACAACTCATACAATTCTACTTGAAGACTGGTTGTAACTTTAAATATGTATCATTACATGTTTTGCCAAGTTTCAAATATGATTCACACAAATAATGACAAAGCACTACTGCAAACAAACTCGACGTGATGATTCAGAGGTCAACATGTGTCTAGCAACTAAAGGATGTATCCTGTGGTTCTAGAATTATGATGCCAGTCCGGATACTTTTTGATCACACCTCATATAGCTTCTACAGAAAATGGTAGCCAGCCCTATTTCCAGCTCTCTTTGGTTGGCTATTACAACATGACTGACAGGTTGAACAGGAGTGGGAAAGTTTTAAAACAGTTTTAGAAACGCTAAAAGAGGAATGTTTTCCATGTAGGGAGGTAAACCCAAAGCGTAAAAAGTGGATAACTAGATTTGTAGTGAAATGTAGAAGAGCAAAAAATAAAGCATGGAAAAAATATATAGAGGCAGGAAAATCAAAAGAAACATATGTAAAATATTTGGAAAAGCAGAACATATCTCAGAAAGCGAATAAAACAGCAAAAATAGACTTTGAAAAAAAACTTGCTCAGAGGATCAAGACTGACAGTAAAAGCTTCTTCTCTTATGTTAGAAATAAACAAAGAACGAAAGACAAAGTAGGCCCTGTCATAGACAATATAGGGAAAATAATAAGTGAGAATAGGGAGGCAGCTAATCTGCTCAATCAGTACTTTGGCACAGTCTTCACAAAAGAGCACTGCTCCAAGATCCCAGAGCCTATAGATATTTTTCAAAGAGACATGGATACAGCGGGATTAAGATCAATCTGAATTACAGAGGAAATGGTTTTTAAAAAATTGGAGGGGTTGAAAGTGAATAAATGTCCAGGTCAAGATGGTATTCACCCAAAATTGCTGTATGAAATTAGAGACCAACTAGCAAAACCATTGGCTATATTATGTTCTCAATCACTGACAAAAGGGATTGTTCCACGGGATTGGAAAGATGCAGGAGTGATCCCCTTATTCAAAAAAGGCAAAAAAATGAGATCCAGCAAATTATAGACCGGTGAGTTTAACGAGCATAGTCTGTAAATTGTTAGAGTCAATAATCAAAGAAAACATTGTAATGCATTTAGACAAATTTAATCTAATTAGAAATAGTCAGCATGGGTTTACTAGAGGGAGATCATGCTTAACAAATCTATTAGAATTCATGGAGGAGATTACTAAAATCATAGATAAAGGGGAGCCAGTGGATGTTATTTATCTAGACTTTGCAAAGGCCTTTGATAGAGTACCTCATCAAAGATTATTTCGAAAGTTAAAATCACATGGAATAGGTGGGGAAGTTGCCAAATGGATTGAAAATTGGTTAACGGGAAGTACTCTGAGTGGTGTGAAGTGAAAAGTGGTGTGCCACAGGGCTCGGTTTTGGGACCAATTTTGTTCTTGATATATATAAATGATTTGGACATTGATATGAGATTCATGATTGCAAAATTTGCTGATGACACAAAACTATGCAGTAGTGTCTCATCTAAAGCGGAAGTGGATATATTGATGTCGGATTTAGATACAATTCGAGAATGGTCAGTAAGCTGGCAAATGGAGTTTAATGTAGATAAATGTACAGTCATCCACATGGGTAGATCCAATATGGAACATAATTACAGAATGGGAGAAAACAAAATTAGAAAGATAGATAAGGAAAGGGACCTAGGGGTTATAATAGATCATACAGGAAAGGTGAGTGAGCAAGTTAAGGTAGCAGTGAAAAAGGCAAATGCAATGTTAGGTATGATAAAAAGAAATATTAAACATAGGAGCAAGGAAGTGATCGTCAAACTGTATAAAGCTTTAGTTAGACCTAGATTGGAGTACTGTGTACAGGTGTGGAGTCCTTATAATAGAGGGGAAAGAATACAAAAAAGAGCGACAAAGATGATAGTGGGATTCCAGAATTACAGTTATGAGGAACGACTCATAAAAACCGGCCTACAGTGTCTCGAAGTGAGAAGAATTCGTGGTGACTTAATACAAGTTTATAAGATGATCAGAGGAATCGATAAATTAGACTATAACAAGTATTTTAGAATACAGCCACCTACAATAACACGAGGGCATAGCTACAAGCTGACTAAAGAGAGGTCCAGGTTAGATATTAGGAAATATTTTTTTAGTCAGAGAGTGGTGTCTGCTTGGAATGCATTGTCAGGGGAGGTAGTGGAGGCAGGGACAGTTAATGCATTTAAGAATAAACTGGATGCGCATAGCTTTTAGAGCAAGGTGATGTAAATGTAACTGGTTGTATACAGACTCTGCAGGGTCTTCTAAACCAGTATAAAAACGTTAAGTTAAGGTTACAGTGTTACTATTCTTACCTTCCCCTTTT
The DNA here is from genome assembly GCA_036924085.1 of Ariolimax columbianus. Lineage (NCBI taxonomy): Eukaryota > Metazoa > Mollusca > Gastropoda > Stylommatophora > Arionidae > Ariolimax > Ariolimax columbianus. The sequence continues at coordinate 145,939,821 of JAVGWX010000001.1, forward strand.
GATCCTGGGATCATCAAATATAGTACACATGTCTATATATAAAAATATGGAAAATTCAAACGAAACATGCAAGAAATATTTGTACGTGCAAGTCAGTCTCAGAGTTCATGTGTGTTATATAAATCTTTAAATTGGTTATGTCTTTAAAAAAAACAAAGTCTCTGAATGTTGGAATTGATGCTGTTATGTACATTATAATTTGTTGCTTAGATATGAAGTAATCCTCAACATGACACGAGAGGGAGTGCACAAGCTGTTAAAGAACATCCACAAGTCACAAGAGAGAGCTAAGAGACAGCAGCAAGATGATGAGGGTAGTGAAAATGAAGAAGATGGAAATGAAAGTGATAATGATGATAATTTGGCTACCCAACCTGAAAGGTAAATTAATAATTGATCATACTTTAGCTCTATCGAGGTTTGGCTAACTGACATTATTTTGGACATTGTTAGTTTTATATGTATGGTAGGATCAGATGTCTCTAGTTAGGCATGTTTTGTGAAGTTGTTGATTGTGAATTTCCACAATGAGTAGGTTACTCTTTTGTGTGCCCTGAAAAGGATGTTAAGTGGTGGGTTACAGTAGTTTTTCCTCACATCCCGAGCGTGCTGAAGAAGGTGGTCCGGAGTCCTCTATGCAATTGTGCTATGCTTGGCTTCATCTGCTTGTCACTCACTATTATGGGGATCATGTCGATCACTCACCTCGTTAGCCAGGCCGCCATGAAAATAGCCCATTTCCAGGGAGGGCTACGATGTAGCTGAGGTGAGGGTCTTGACCAGTATGTTTTGCCTAACCCTGGCTAACATGTCTTATCAGTACGTTTTGCATGACCAGACATTAGTTTTCCTCCCCGTTTTGTGAAGTTAAATATGGCATATTGAATTATATCAATAATTGCCTCTAAGCTGATAACACCTGCAGTTGATAAATTTATGATTGGCAGACTGCAGGAATTTGATATCAGACATGGGAGACTGAGAAGATAGAGCAGGACTGCATAACCATAGAGCTACTGAAACAATAAGCATTCATACTCTTTAACATTTGATGAGAGAGATTGAGCACCTATAGGTCTGTCCAGAATACAGTTATGTTGATTCTGGATAACATAGCATATGTGTTAGCTATTAGCTATATTTCCAATTTCCATGTTTGCTGTTTATGTGTGAAAGTATGCTTTATAAAGCTGTTCAATTAAATATTTTCCATTTTAGCATTGATGAGCTGCTCCAAGACACAGACTCTGATATTGATGAGGAGGATCATGATAGTAAAAGGAGGGTCAAGAAAGGCAAGAAGAAACATGGCAAGGATGCCTGGTTGATGGAGATGGGAGATGATGAAATAGTAGATTTCATGGACCCTGCAGCAGCTAAACAAGTTTTAGGTATGGATTGATTGCTGCTAAGCTTCCTTCTCTTTAATGAGGAAAGACTGGCTAATGTGTGTCATTTAATGGTGACTATTTAACTACTGTCAAATCAGTCCTTCAATGAAAGCCATAAAGTCCTGTTTACAGATGCCCTGGCCGTAGTCACAGCACTAAAAGGCAGAAAAATACTGAACTTAATGATTTAAGAGCAGTACTCTGTCAACTATGCCAGCAGTCCGCACCAAAAAGAGTAGTGGTACAGTGGGTTCCATCCCACTGCAACATCCAAGGCAACGAGGAGGCAGACAGACTGGCAAAAGAAGGTGCAAGACTACCACAACCAGATACTAGTGTGACATACGAAGAGTCAAAACAGCTTATTAGAGCTAGATACATGACCAAATGGGAAACAGAACATACTGGCTACACCAAAAACGATGCCTATTACCAGTTGAACAGAAGAGAGCAGGTCGTGGTCTTGAGACTTCGCACTGGCCACAATAGACTGAGGTACCACCTATTCAACAAATTGAAGATAGGTGGCATTGACGAATGCTCTTGTGGTACCGGGAAAATGACCCTGAGCATTTGCTGCAAAACTGCCCGACATACGAGAATCAGAGAGAGCAGATGTGGCCATCACCAGTGGCAACACTAGAAAAGCTCTATGGCAGTGTCGATAGCCTCAGGATGACCGCTGCTTTTTTCGAAAAAATAAAGGTCGACGTCTGACAGCGTAAGAAGAAGAAGAAGAAGAAATCAGTCCTCCTTTATGACTTGGGATTTGTAAAGATTGCATGTGACTAAGACTATCACAGTCCTTCTTTATGACTTGGGATTTGTAAAGATTGCATGGGACTAATAGTATCTTAGTATCATTTGTATTTATGGAGTCTAGGAGAATGAGTTTGTTTAGTTAACATATTGGCTTTCTAGTTTCCATATTATTGTTGTGGTGACATAAACATTTAGACTTATCCATTTGTGGGTACACCAGTTGACTTGTAAATCCATGAAATTGCCACAAAGTGCTGATAGTGTTCTCTTAACTACCATTATGCACTCATAGAATCTCAAGAGTTTATCCAGTAGGGCTTAAAACGGCTTCCTCAAGAGCTGTTTAGAATATACTGGAAGACATTGATTTACTGTAGCTTTCAAATATTGTCAAATTGGTAAAAGCTTTAAAAACAAAAGTGACTTCAAGAGGGCATCAAGACACAAGCCCACGTTAATATGGATCCAGCCTCATGTGATTGACCCTGTGACTCCATCCAGTTATTATTGGCTTTGCTAGTAGTAGACAGATAAAAGATAAAATAACACTGACAAATATCAGTGCACATAAATATGTAATACACAAAATTTTTCTTTTTAGAAAAAATTGTCTTTGAAGTGATGTAATTTATTACAAAATATGTAAACAGTTAAGAAATACAGTTTAATCTGTACATTCACTTTAGGGTGAAAAAAGTGAGAGAAAAATAAATAATACCACATGATTGATTCAGTAGTTAATATGAACATTACTTTATCCCTGATAAATTTTCTAATTGGTTAGTGCCATAACAAGATTGTTTTATTGGACAGTTTGTATTTTATTCACAGCCACAACTTGTAACACTTCATCAAATCTTGGTTATTACATTTAAGAACACACATAGTTTACTTCAATCTCCATTTCAGTAATTCCTGAGGAACTAGTGTTTCCTATCAATTATATCTAAATTTGCTTTTATAGACATTTGGCTTTCAGTTCCACTGCATTCTCTATGATTTTTACTTTTCAATCTCTAATATTCTTCTGGTAATGTAACTTACTGTCATTTCAGCTGATTCAATGCCATTTAAGTAATTTTTCATTGTAACATTTCACATCATTTGCCATCTTACTTTTCAGCAACCAAGCCAAAAGATATTATCAAGGATAAAAAGGAAGCAGACACAGAGAGGGGCTTCAAACTGTCTTCCGATGGTCGACTTATCATCACACAGGATAGTGAAGAAAAGGAAAAAGGTAGGCATTGTATCTATCTCCACCCGTTACACATTTCGAGCCCTGGATAATTTGCTGATTTGTGTGTTTCCGCCGGTGCCAAATTCCATATGTCAAAGTTTTATTAAAAATAAAATAATGAAAATGGAATAAATTGAGCTAAAATTAAGTCCTAAACATAGTAGCCGCTTTCAGTCATGACTGACTATAGGATGATAAGACCTTGGAGTGGTAACTCTCTTCTTAGCTTTCTTGTTTTTTTTTCCTTGTGACATTTAAATTTTACTTCTCAGTGTTGCAAGAGTTTCTTTTCACCAAGCTTGAGTTGGCTCTTCATGGTACATCTCCACCTGGATTGGTCTACAGCATCGTCTTCCCAGCTGCTAGTTCATAATTATTAATGCTAAGAGTTTGTGTGGCATCTACTTCCTGCCCCAGTACATTTGTTTTCATCATCATGTAGCATGTCCTTCTTCTGAATTTTTTGGTATAATAAGTAGAGACTTATTGTGAGACCAAAATCTTTGTAGACCTAGGAGAAGTGAACTTTCAGCTATTAAGTTCCTGCTGACTGGGTGACAATTTCAGCATCAATGAAAAGCAAGTCCCTGATGGTGATCGCCCTGATAATTATTTTGACCTTGAGCCTAGCAAGTTTAAACAGCTGACAATCTGACCTAATGGGAAGGCAGATGGAATAGGTTAACTATTTTAAATGTAGTGATGGACTATCTGAAGTACATTTTTAACATTTCAAATGATCAGGCTTTCTCATGTTGTACCAAATCGTCATGGCACGCGTGTAGTTTTTGTACCCTACCCAGGTGATTGATAATTCATTAACTTTATCCTCGATTTGCTATATTCAGCTTCTGCTTTTCTGTCCGTTTTTATAAGTTTTTGCAGATTGTAAGATGTATTTATGGCCTAAGCAATAAATATTTTCCAATGGATGTTGAAGAATATCAGACTTGTAAATAAATTTATCATCGGTCATATATTAAACTTATTTTATGTAATTTTTTTTTTTTTAAAGCTATTTGTCATTGCCTTGTGATGCTGGTTATTTATATTAGCTTTTCCTGTAGCATTTTATTAGTAGTTATAAAATTGCCCAGCCAAGATAGATTGACTTCTTGACATCAATTCACTTACACTTCTTGACATAAATTCACTTACATTTCTTGACATCAATCCACTTAATTTCTTGATTCTCATTCACTTATGCTTCTTGACTCCCAATTCACTTACACTGCTTGACTACCAACTCACTTACACTGCTTGACTAGCAATTCACTTACACTTCTTGACTCCAATTCACTTACACTGCTTGACTCCCAATTCACTTACACTTCTTGACTCCAATTCACTTACACTTCTTGACACAAACTCACGTGTATTGAATCTTTATAATTGCATTTTCATAATGTAAATCATATTCACCAACATGCATGTATGTTAAGCCATAGTTCTGAAGCATTGCACCTGTATGTGTTTAAGGTCAAGGTAAAGCAGGTAGTAAGAAAAAAGGAGATGATGACAGTGATCTAGAAGATCTACTGGTTGCAATTGGAGGTGAACTCAAAGTAAGGCTCATTTTATCATTATGTCTGTTTAGTTTGAGAATAATGTTAGAGTATATTTTATTTTCCTTTAGAAAAAAATGAATTATTCGATATAGTTTCTAGAGTTTTTCTTTCAACTGGGATGACTACTACACACTATGTTTTCTGTGAATATTGAAGTGTTTAATGCAATGAGTTGAGAAGAATTCAGTACACAGCATATAGTACAGATGTGTAAATTCCAGTATTTGTCACTATAGACGTGTTAATTCCAATATTTGTCACATAATCCTTGGATCATAAAGCCTGATAGATGCTATCAAAAGCTTGAGCATCTTTCTATGGAGAAAAGTTGTTGTCTATGTAGTATAGACTATGTAGTATTCCACATAGATAATTGATCCAAGGAAACAACATTAATGGTTACAGACAGGGAACAATGCTTGTTTTAATCCTGAACATCAGAAAACCCCCAAAAGTAAAGGTAATCCATGTCGGTCATTACAAGAGCGCATAGATGTTGTAGATGAGCATAAATGAAAACCCAATTTCTTTTAGTCAGACTCAAAGTTATAGTTTTGCTGCTACCTGTGGTCAGTATTAAATCCTTTGTGATGTGCCCCAGTAATCCAACACATACCAGGTGTTCAAGATTTGTTATGTAAGCAGAATTTGTTAAATACCTAATTTGCTTAAATATCACTTATTCTTTACAACTTTACATCAACAACATTTGTTTTTGAGCATAACATTTAATATACTTGAATTTTATGTCATGTTGTAGTTTGTGTGTTTTTTTTTTTTTCCCTTTAACTGAGTAGTTTGTTAGTGAATATTTATGGATTTTGAATTGTATTTATCATTTATTATAATTTATAATTGTGCTTCACAGAACAAGACCAAGAAGAGGAAACATAATGATGCTGATCTTGGAAATTCTGATGGTGAAAATGAGCCTTCAGCAGCAAAGTACAAAGGTAAAACTGATAGAAGTTTGCATCCTTCACTAAATGTTAGTAAGAACAAATATCAGTCTGTAGTAGGGCCAATTTAAATGAAAGACTGCCCTCACATCAATATATCTGCTCTCTACTTTAATTTGAAATGGTTAAAAGAATATTTTAAAATCAATTGTTGTTGATCCAACACTGTCGGCTGTATTTCTGTTCAATATCAAATAAACCAATATGGTAGTATAGAACTATATTTATGATGTGAGCACTTCTGTCCATCACAAAGGCTTGATCTTCAGCATCACACTTTGGTGGCATTGGTGGGTTTTTGTTGCTATTGCAGTTCACCTAACTTTATTCATCTAAAGGTTTTCCTAGTACAGGTAATCTTTTCCCATATAAGACACACTTGGCTGAAGCAGATTGTTCCATATCACATGTGATTTGTATTGCAATACTAGAACATACAAATCTTCTATATTGATTAATAATAGATGCTTTGTTATTAAAAAATATAATAATGTTTTTAAAGAGAGTGTCTGCGATAGAAGGAAAATAGTAAGAATATAGAGAGAACTAGCTAATATGTGTAGATTATCTGCCCATCTGGCAAAAAATCTGGCAAAGATGGCGCCATAACTGGCTGCGAGTCTACATTTCTCTACTGTTTTGGATCATTATGGATGCCGCCAGACCACGGATTTGCCTGGAATTCACACTAGTCGACGACTTACACTTGTGTTCACGGAAACGTGGCGTTGTTTTCCGTCTGGACTTGTTATTTCGTTTTTTTTGTGTGATTTCTTCCATCCATTTATCCTGGTCTGGACGCCGGCTGAATGGCACTACGCTTATACCTGTGACGTATTTCACGGGTTAGTTCTGCAGGTTCACCTTCGCGAATTTGGCGTGTGGGAATTTTAGATGCTACTATGATGAGATGAATACAGCTGGGGAGAGATGCCAGACTCACTCACACGCTGAGTGTTGTCCATACGACCTCTTGTGGTTATCGAAAAGGCACGACAAACTGCGTTAGATGCCATCCCACCTTTCTACCCTGCGGGTTACATGTTTACGGAAAGGCTTCGGTGGTAACCCTGAGGCAAAATCGATGAATGTCTTGCCACTGGCAAAAGGTAGCTTAGGCTCTGTGAGTGAGGTTGACAAAAGGCGCAGTTTCTTCCTCACTTTAATCCAAATCACCGCACAAGTCACCCATTTCAGCGGACACAGCAAGAGATACGACTGTCCACATGGCTGAATAAAGAGAGTGGTCTTCATCACTTGTGATGGACAAATATCTGCCCATCAGTTGAAATGTACAATATGGAAGAAATAACAACAGTTTACAAATTAAAGGTTCTCCACCTTCCTACAGCCCTCCCTCACAGTAACATTATACTCTTCCTCCACCCTCCTCCTGTTCATCTGTTCCCCCACAATGCCTATCTCCCAAACCACTACTAGTGCATCTCTTAAAACAATAGTCGCCCATCTCTTCCCCTATCTCAACTCATTTACACTTCTTTCAAATTCAGAATTGTTTCATTTTCCCAAAGACATCATAAAATCAGAACTCTCATTTTCCATTGTCTTGCAACAAACTTATTGACCCAAATATGATATCACATGATTCGATCAGCTAACCAAATCTTCCCCTGCAAACAGTGGAAATACAGATAGACAACTGAGGATTAATTGAAGCAAAAATCAAGACACTGGGAAAAGCTGGATATGCTGGAATATTTGGAGAAATCTTTTTTGAAAGTCTGTGCTCCACAGGGGAGTGAATGTGTTTTTGAAAATGTTTGTCCTTTAAATTCTAACTTAACTTATCCTCAAAGCAGAAAATAAACTGTAGATGTGAGCACTTCTTGACATTCTATATTTGGGTTGTTTGTGACACATCAATTCTACTTTTATTTTTTTACTGTTTATTTTTGTGTCGTTTGTGGCACATCAATTATATTGTTTATATTTGTTTTGTTTGAGACAGATCAATTCTACTGTGTATATTTGTGTTACAGCTGGTGGTAGTGGCATTCACAGACCTGTGGCTAAGGCCAAAAGATATTTTAATGACAAGCCAGTTACTGTTGGCCAAGAATACAAAGCAAAGGTAAAGTTTGGCACTGGTTTTGCAATTGATCAATGGAATGTTTAACTTATTTCACTTTAGCCACTTAGCTGTCAAATTAATTTCGACACATTCTGCCTATAAATTGGAAATTGACAAAAAATAATTTATTTGTACAGAGACTCTATCCATAGCTATATTTTTTACTGCTGAATACGTCACATCCATCTACACTGGCTTTTTGCCGGTAAAAATATTGTGTGTTAGATTACAACTGGATTTTGATCGATTTATCTTCTTATTACGCCGATTGGAGCCGGCCAATTTTTTGCAAAAGGTGAAGTAGGTTGTTGGAAAAGATCTTATCGGTAGATCCGTTTATTTTATTTGTTTAGATGTAATAACTACATTTGAATTGGAAACTAACAGTTGTGTCGATATTAAAAACACAGTATTGATACTTTGTTGTGGTTTCTATGGATTTCTATCGGGAATTCCGGGCAAAAACAATGGCAAATGTGCTTCCCCAGCCATCACACTCAGCTGACCTTGCCCTAGTAAACTTCTAATTTCTCAAACTGAAATCTAGTTTGAAAGGACGATGATTTCAAACCAAACAAGAAATTAAAGACAGTTTTCAAACAGCATACGCATACCCCTTAAAATGCTTCCAGAAGTGGCAACAGCTTTGGGAGTGATGTATTAATAGAGGGAAGTATTTTAAAAGTTCCAGGTAAGCCAGAGAAAGTTATGAGACAAAAAAGTTGACCTTGGTAAAGGATGGTTAAGTATAAAAAATGTTATAAATGTCAGAAGGTACAAATGTCCAGAGAATTACCTGAAAATGGCAACACATTTATCACATTTTGTGAAGTTTTTATTGTTTTAATCATGATAAGGCGTGTTGGAAATTTTGGGAAATGGCCATTCTAAAAGGCTAATAACAGAACAAACTGTTGACCTTTCCACAAAGATTTGGAGGCCAATGAATAATAATTTAGGTGGTGATCATTCTAAAAATGACATTGAAATGGAATGTGTTGATAATTTGAATAATGAAATGGGAATTGGATTATGATGAAGCTAGATATTGTCCTGTCCCTAATCCTTCTGGAGCTATTATCCTGATTAGTATCTCACTTAGTAAATCAAGTAAATTTAATGCATATTGTTCTTCCACAAATAAATTCTATACACTGCTAACATTGGAATCAGTCAGTTTGATATAAAATAGTTAAAACTAAGAACATAGTTTTGTCATGGTATCAAGTTTTGCTTATATGTATCTATTTTGTATACTTTTTGGTCAGGAGGCCAGGATAATGGGGTTTTACAGGCTAGGTGGCCAGTGTTAAGGGGTTAAAATGTGGAAAATTATATTTAAAAAAATGAAAATCTTAATTAAAAAGCAGTTTGTTTAAAATTGTTGACTCTTAATGGTCATAAGTTTGTTTTAAATCACATGAATAAATATGTAAAAGTATATGTGTAGGTGGAAACGTTATCTCCCTGTGCTTATAAATACAGGTTATTATCAGTTCAAGGTGTTAAGGATAAGTACACACATCCCATCTTCAGCCAAACCATTCTGTTCTTAGAGAAATGTATGAAGCAGCTAAGTAAACAAAATTTCAATTCTGTTGACTTCATTGAAAGTATTCCATACACTAAAACACCAGTATTTTAATGTAGTTTTTTTTATTGTATTTAAAATGTACTGTAAAATATTGAATGTTCTGTCCATGTTCACAGAAAGCAACGGGTGATATAAAAAAGAAAGGCAAACCAGATCCTTATGCATATGTACCACTAGACTTCAGCAGCCTCAACAAAAGGTGTGATTCTTTTGCCTGTTTACTCTTTGCATTGTTTAATTTGCTGATATATATCACTGATATAATTGTTTTCTTTACTAGTGAACAATACAAATTATTGATTGCCATCAGTTATAGTTGATTATGAATGGTGTAGCTGAATAGAGTTAATCAAATCATCTTCTGCACGACATTTTGCCACTCTCAAGATCAGCACGTCGCATGTGTTATATATAGTGCCAGCGACTCAGATGGCCACCTGCATTAGGGTCAGTGAACTAGAGCTGACCCAGACTTTATTCCATCTCCAAGCGGCAGCCATTGAAGCAGAAGCACTAGTGTTCTTCCTAAGAGAATAGAGATCGCAGTGGGAAGGCACACCCAGCACCCACAAAAAGCCAGATGTGTTGAACTGATTGTAAACTACAACACATCATCCTTTTCAGGATAAACACAGAAGAAGGAGAAGCAAAAAATAGTAAATTCTTTGCACTACTACTCTCAGGCTGGACTATGACTAACAGCTTACTCTATTCATTTTCAACTGACAAGGGTTCTTTTATGTGCTTAGCATGTACACGGGATCTCCGATAGGACTAGGGGTTAATCCAACCTCCCATCAGCATTTTCTGACTTCACACTCAACACATACAACTTAAACAGAATCCAACCAGAACATACTCCAAAGTGCCGGCTGTGCACACATCCTTATGAACAGAATCCAACCAGAACATACTCCAAAGTGCCGGCTGTGCACACATCCCTATGAAACTATTGAACATTTATCTTTGTGAATGTCCGGCGCTTGCCGGTGTTAGAGCTTCTTCCTCCAAGGCCAGACAAATGGAACACTTTGTATGGAACTGAACAACAGCTTACAAACACTTGCAGATACCACAATATAGCATTAGGCCAAAGGGCAGGAGCCCATGGGCTGCTGGTTTATAACTATAAGATGCTTGAAACTTGCAGGATTCGAAACACCAGCGTTTCATGCTTTTATTTCTTGAGAAGCAAGCGCCTTACCTCTCAGTTATAGCGACCTCACTATTAACCTGCTATGATAGGATGCTAGGACAGATGGCTGAAATGAATCTATTGATGTCTGGCACAGATGTCCATTTCTGAGCATTTCCTATTTGCATCTACAAATCTCTTTTACAGTCGTCCCTTATTTAATTGGTCTTTTGACATCATGTTCTTAGCAAAGCGTCTCCTACCATTTATAAATTTATAGAATGATCTTTGGTCGACGGAAACTACTGTCTGTCAGTGGAAATTAGCTTTTGCTAAATTTGATCTTATATTTTTTTAAACAGTGGAGAAATAGTTTGATAAAGCAGTACTGCAGTATAGTTCAGTTTTTGTGGGATTGGTAATTGATAGTTCAATTATTATGAGATTTGTGGTTGATTAGTAATTAACACTTTTGCTCTTTTACTGAAGAATTGGTCCACCATTGCATATGTTCATTAGCTATAATTGTTTAGTGGGTCTATTCTTTTCAACGTGGTCACTATTTGGATGATTGTGGAATTAGTGTTTTGCTAATTTACTACTACTTCGTTTGTTCTCAAACTCGTGCTACCAATCTCTGAAAAGAGCTTTGTCAGCAGCAGGATGCAGTCCGGAGAACAGAATGTGTTGGGTCATAGTTTACAGCTTGACTAATATTTGCACCTATTGGTCCATCAGTTTTTAGTACCGGGTTAGCCTTCCCTCTTTGATAACTTCTCCGTAGCCAGTCTGCTCTGTTGCGGCCTGTTGTTCAGGATCACTGCGTGGAGGTGTAGTAGGGTCTTGGCAGCTCTGGTTTGCTGGCCCTTACCCTAGCAGTCAACTTTGGGTCACTGACCTCTGCAGCTCATGCACTGTTCAGCATCTTGATCCCTGCTAATTTACAAAATTCATTGCTTTGTCTCACCAGTGACATTGTAATCACTGTTTTATTTGTCATTTTCTCGACTGATTTCATTGCTCTGTGATATTACTCACATGTATGAATTCCATGAAGCATAGAATAGAACCACTGCAGTCTTTCAAGGTAAAAGGTAGCTAAAGAGGGGTGTCATTGGTGATAGTAGCCTCATTATGCACACCACTACAATATGACATAAAGTGTAGCACTAAATAACAGGATATTTGAAGAGAATAACATTTCCTTTGTCAAATTCATAAATGCTGAAATGATTTCTTACATTGAAAAAAGTTTAATTTTGTCCTATTTGTTAAACTATTGAATGATTTCTTGTACAGGAAACAGATGAAAGTGAAAGGATCTTTCAAGAATTTGGTCAAAGGTGCTAAGAAAGGAGCAGCAAAGGGCATGAAGTCCAAGGCACGCCGTAACAAGCGACAGACGTAATCTACACTCACAAGGGTGGTTCATTTGTGTTATCAGTGCTTCTGGATAAATCTTGTTACCTGATTTAAATTAAAGGTTTTTCATTGATAGACACGCTGTCCTAGAACAGAAAGGACACTCATCCCTTTATACTTTGATGGGGACTATATGCTTCTCTGCTGTCACTTGATTGTCCTGAAATATTACAATCTAAACCTTCTTCTACTAGTGGATCTGACTTAACATGTTTTTGTAAATATAAGCACCAAGAAATCAAGTATAATATCAATTGTTTGAAAATGTTCAAGTGATTGATCTCATATGACGAATAAGAATGCAGGATTCATGGTAGATCTTCTCCCTGCTTTTCATTGTCCCATATTTGCACACTGCATCATTTGTTATTGAGTACCAGAAAGTCCTCAGAGAGTAGCACAGAGTCTGTGAATGTTTCTTTACCAGAACCGATTACATGTAAAATTATTACCTGCACATAGAAATGATGCAGTCACCCAGCAAAAGTTATGTGTATGTAATTTGTGAGGCAGTTGTGTACACAAATATTTATGGTTTTGAGGAAACTGCTCAAATCATGAATATTGTGTTCTTTGGTGCTCTTAATCATGTAGTGTAATTTATTTGTAAAGCACTGTTTTGTTTGTATTGCGTTAAGCTGTGCATTATGTTATTCTGTATTGGGTTATACTGACTGTAGGTCAAGTCCAAAGTAACATTTTCTCCAGTGATTTTGCTACTGAGCATTTTTCGTGTAGTTCATTCTTATGTTCTAGTTATAATTTTTACCAGGCAAGGCATCTTTAATTAAACAGCGAAAATAATTATGAAAAAATGCACCCTCATAGTCACCTTTCAATACAATTGAACATCATTACCAAGCAAGAAAAAGTTGCTTACTAAGAGCAACAAAGAAGATATCCACATATTGGAGGGAGGTGACATATTTTTAAAAAACATCTTGATTCATTACCATAACTGTTAAGCTTTGGGCCACAAAAGGAAGATGACATGAAACTGGTCTAAAAAAATGTGCAGAGAAATCCCATAGTTGGAATGAAAATCATGATTCAGAGCTAGTCATTACAGTCAGCAGCCAAGGATCCAGAGTGTTGAATGAATGAATGAGCTAAACTTTTATGCCAACTTGATCTAAAGCACATGTTCATTTATGTATTTATAAAGAATTATATATTGAAAGAAGAAGCACTGTTTATGCATAAAATGGCTTTTGAACAGTTTTAATTTTGTATACGCCGTTTGGAGCAAGCCGACTTTTTGCGAAAGGGGAAGTAGGTTGTTGAGAAAGATTTTTATCGCGTAGATCTGTTTATTTTGTTTGTTTAAATGAAAGAACTACGTTTGAATTGGAAACTAACAGTTGTGGCGATATTGTAAACACAGTATCGATACGTTGTTGTGGTTTCCATGGTTTTCTATCGAAGCGACTAGGCCTAGTGGTCGAGTCCAAATTTTTCCCGAGATTTTCAGAAATTTTCAACTTCATCTTTTTAAATCTCAAAAACTAACAAACATACAACAAAAACAATAACACCCACATGTTCGTTATGCTATTGTGTATCTACACGCCAGAAAATCATATTTATTGACAAACAAACATAAAAGTTACAAATTTTGAAAGACGACTACCACGGCGACTAATTAAGAAAATTAATTAGGTCAATTTTTTTTCATAAATTATGTAGCGTGCGTAAGGTTAAATAAAGCCAGTTACAAAGACTATTAGACAGTTCGTTACATTCATTTAAATTGAAAAGTTATCTTGAGAGTAAGTGAGCAAGCAGGAAAAAACAGACCAACTGGTTCGTATTTAACATATTTATTTACATTCTATGATGATATGGCAGTTTTTTGTTGAATTATCTTGGTGGATTGTATTTCTTTAAACAAAAATGTTTTGTCCAGAAAATGTCATGAAATCATAGATAATAAAACTTTGCATAGAATATGAACTTGTCATATGTTTTGACTGTCTGAAGTAAACATTGAATCTTTGTATGTTCTTTCACCTATTTCTATAGTCATTTTCATTCCTACCTTTTTCTCTTTATCTGTCTTTTTTTCTGTCTTTCAGAATTTCATTAGCATCTTCTAAACTAATATCTGAACTTACTGTTGTACCTATCTGCTTAGGTCAAATGGTAAAATCTAAACTAATGAGTCAACAAATTTTGTCCCTAACTTAATGCTGTCTCACATTCTAGACTCATACTAATGTCAGACACATCTAACACCAGCAGGAACCAGTCCTGTACATGAGTCCCTCCAGCCATCATGATGGCAGACATCCAATCTGGTCTCATATCCAGTGCATGCAACATTACTCAGCCACGTTGAATTCTTTCCTCCCTGTGATTCACCAACCTCCATTTCTCTGCCATCTGTGAAACCCATTTGCTGGCAAGCTACACGCGCAGAGTAACCACTCCAGCCTTCCCCACACACAGGTAGCCACACACCCTGAAAATACACACAAATATACAACAATCTTATTGGTGTCCTGTGGAGCATGTCTTCAACAAATATGCATCTCCTGTCCTGAGCATGTCTTCAACAAATACACATCTCCTGTCCTGAGCATGTCTTCAACAAATATGCATCTCCTGTCCTGAGCATGTCTCCAACAAATATGCATCTCCTGTCCTGAGCATGTCTTCAACAAATACACATCTCCTGTCCTGAGCATGTCTTCAACAAATATGCATCTCCTGTCCTGAGCATGTCTTCAACAAATACACATCTCCTGTCCTGAGCATGTCTCCAACAAATATGCATCTCCTGTCCTGAGCATGTCTTCAACAAATACACATCTCCTGTCCTGAGCATGTCTTCAACAAATATGCATCTCCTGTCCTGAGCATGTCTTCAACAAATACACATCTCCTGTCCTGAGCATGTCTTCAACAAATACACATCTCCTGTCCTGAGCATGTTTTCAACAAATACACATCTCCTGTCCTGATCATGTCTTCAACAAATATGCATCTCCTGTCCTGAGCCATCCGCTGCTCCACTAGTTCTTGTGACAAAGGTCCTTATTCTGTCTTTGATAGTTTAGTTGTTTATTTTTATTAAATGACTTGTCCAAATTTGTTTAATATTTTTTGTAGCTTAAAGATTCTTCTTCTTTGTATGCTGAATTTGTTTCAAGAAAGCAGCTGTCATCCTGTCAACATTGCCATAGAGCTTGTCTGGTGATGGCCACATATGCTGTTTCTGGTCATATGTCTGGCAGTTTTGCAGCAGATGTTCAGGGGTCATTTTCCCTTTGAAGAGCACCACCTGCTGTTCATTTGGTAATAAGCATAATTTTTTTGTGTAGCCAGTATGCTCTGTTTCCCAATTGTCCATCTATCTGACTCTAATAAACCTTTTGGACTCTTCATAGGTCACACTAGAATCTGGTTGGGGTAACTTTCCACCTTCTTTTGTCAGTCTGTCTGTGTCTGCTTCTTTGTTGCCTTGAATATTACAGTTGGATGGGACCCACTGTTCTACAACTCTTCTGGGATTGGACTGCTGGCAAAGTTTACTAAGTACTGATCTTAACTTGAAGATTCTACAACATGGGATAGCCATTTCTATGCCCAACCCTCCTTAGTCACCACTTGCAGGTTCAGTGTTACATTTGGCAAGAATATACAAGAAAAGCCTTACTAGTATCATTGAACAAGTAAGTGTACATGTAAGCTGTACCCACAGAGGAAAGAACTACTTCAACAAATGTTATAATATTGCTAAAGACCACAAGAACAAGAGAGCTTAGCTACAAATTAACTAAAGAGATTATATATGAGGACATTTTTGTTTGGTCAGAGAGTGGTGAATGCTTGAAATGCATTGACACAAGAAGTAGTGGAGGCAGGGACAATTAATACATTCAAGAATTGATTGGATGCAAATAGCTTTTAAAGCAAGAAAATGTAAATGAAACTGGTAGTATACAGACAATTTAGTCTTTTAAACCAGAATAAAGACGTTAAGTAAAATAAAAACCTAGCATGTACACAGCACTGTGACTGCAAGGGCAAGTGGCCTTTTGTCCTCAACTGTATAATCATTCCAGCAGACCCCAACAATTAAACTTTGTAAAGATATTTTAATAGTTTCAGGCATCAATCGATCAAAACGTTTACCCCCTTCCTGTCGTGGAACATCAGTGCTAGATCAATTGACATTTTCCCAGTTTAATTAATATTTGCCTCAAGCTCACTTCACAATGAATGAGTAGGTCTGCCGCTACTTCTGTTGCCTCCGGAGTTCCAGAACAGAGACTGATTTGTAATTCTATCACCTGATTTCTTTAATATGGTGTCCTATTCAATGTCAACACCTCCTCTTTATTTCCTGTTCCACAGTAACTGTTTAGTTCTCTCCCACAGATCCACACTAGTGATCTTATAAGACCATTTCAATACCTCAATTCTGCACAGTCATCCATTTATAAAAGTGTGCACCTTTATTGTTTGTTTTTGTGGCCCTCCACAGGAACCTTATGATCCATGATAAAAACGGTAAGTGTCTCATTGAGGGAAATGATGTACTGGCAAGATGGACAGAGTACTGTTCCGAGCTATATAACTATGAAGGGCAAAACAAACCTGAGAAAACATTCCCCCCAACACCAACAAATATAGAGGATAATCAACTGATAACGAAGGAAGAGGTAATTGCAGCGGTAAAGACATTGAGAAGAGGGAAGGCGGCCGGCGTGGACAATATACCAGCAGAGCTCTTACAAGCAGGTGGAGAGGTAGTGGTGGAAGGCCTGACACACATCTGTAACAAAATATGGGCGACAGGAAACTGGCCGGACTTATGGACGAAATCAATAGTTATACCGTTACATAAGTCTGGAAACCTAAAGTTGTGCCAAAATTACAGAACAATAAGTCTCATTAGCCACCCTAGCAAGGTCATGCTTAGATTAATCCTCGACCGATTGAAACCCCAAGCAGAGAACATTATTGCAGAGGAGCAAGCAGGGTTCAGACAGGGAAGAAGCACTACAGAACAGATTTAATTTAAGGCTGCTAAGCGAGAAATATCTAGAACAGCAGCAAATACTGTAACATGTGTTGTAGATTTTAAGAAGGCGTTTGATAGGGTATGGCATAAAGCGCTTTGGGCAACCATGAGGATGTATAATATCAACGGAAATATTATAACGGTCCTTGAACACCTGTATAACAAGGCGTCTAGTGCAGTTCTTGTGAATGGGAGGTGAGGAGACTGGTTTCGCACATCAGTTGGTGTGAGACAGGGGTGTACACTCTCTCCAACTCTTTTCAATATATTCCTTGAAGGAATTATGAGTGAGGCACTTGGAGGTCACCCTGGTACTGCCAAGATAGGGGGCCGAACGATTACCAACCTTCGTTTTGCAGATATCGACGGGTTGGCGGGTTCAGAAGCAGAACTCCAGGAATGGGTCAGAAGGCTCGATGAAACAGCTCTTGACTATGGTATGGAGATAAACGCTGGAAAGACAAAATTAATGACCAACAACACTACAGGCTTCAACAGCAAGATAAAAGCTAACGGTCAGGAAGTGGTTGACCGTTTTAAATATCTTGGGTCGATTGTCAGTGATGAAGGATCAAAATGTGAGGTGTTGGCCAGAATAGCACAGACAATAGCTGCGCTTGCACGGCTTAACAAAATCTGGCAAGATAAACGGTTAGCACTACGCACAAAAATCAGATTAATGCGTAGACTGGTCCTGTCAATATTCCTCTATGCGTGTGAGACATGGACAGTTACAGCTGGCCTTCAATGAAGGATACAGGCCTTGGAGATGAGATGTTTCCGAAAACTTTTAAACGTCACGTACAAAGATCGAGTAACAAACAAGGAAATACGAGATAGAATTACAACAGCAATAAAATTTCTGAGCCATACAATAGAACCGACTTTACATTGGAGGTAACAATTTTATTTTCAATTTATATGTTTCCCAAGGCAGTGAAAGCACCCCTTGTCTTTTGAATCTCATATTCTAGCTGTATCTGTCCCTACATTTTGTCCATATTGCTGCCAAGCTAATGAAGGATTTCACATTTTGTCAGAGTGTGTCACCCAATATAACTATACAATCTGATCATCAGTACTTGTATTGATTCTCAAACCTGTTTTTTGGCCCTGTGTATTTGCAGACCTAAAGTATGGGACTGCTGATCAAGTAAACTTATGAATTTTTTCTGGGTTCAAGATGCTGAGCAGCGCATGAGCTGCAGCGGTCAGCGACCCATAGCTGACTGCTAGCTTCAGGGCCAGCTAACCAGAGCTGCCAAGACTCTTCTACACCTACATGCGGTGATCCTGGATAACAAGCTGCAGCAGGGCAGACTGGCTAAGGAGAAGGGATCGAAGAGGGAATGCTAACCTGGTACTAAAAAAATGCTTGCTGAAGTCGGATGTGTTGGACCAAAAGGTGCAAATATCAGTCAAGCTGTAAACTACGACAACGCATTCTGTTCTCTAGACTACATTCTGCTACTTAAGCCCTTTTGGGGTTTGGTAGCAGGAGATTGAGAACGAACGAAGCCAAGCCAAGTAAACTTATTGTATTTTTCATCTGGCTGTGGGCGTGGGACAGAAGAGTCAAATCATTGACAAGGTCCAGATCATCAAACTTCTTTGCTGAGCTCCATATAATTCCATCATTGTTGGTTGGTGTTGTTGACTACATAATCCAGTCAATGGATGGCAGTACAAGAAATGGTGATAGAGACATCCCTAACTGACCTCCATTCATATCACAAAGGGCCCAGAAAGCTGACCTTCATTCAGAATCCTGCAACTCATACTTGCATAATTTTTCATAATTACGTTGGTGAACTTTATGGGCACTCCATAGTGTCTGAGCAACTTTCATATTGATTGTCTGTCTAATCTGTCAAATGTCTCTTTATAGTTTATGAATCCAACATAAAGTTCTATTACACACTCTGTTCAACAATTATGTGCAACGTAGCTAGCTATTACAGGACCTGTTTTGTCGGAAACCTTTCTATTTGTCTCGCAGCTGTTCATCTACGGCTTTTTTCAGTCATTTTGGAATGATCCTGTTCAATATTTTCTCAGGTATGGATAATAACATTATTCCTCTATAATTTGTACGCTGCTGTGGATTTGCCTTCTTTGGCAACTTAATTATATTTCATACAGCTGGCATTTCTTATTTATCCTGGACTTGACCAAGTAATTTGTACAACAGCCTTGGGGAAGTGTCAATGTCTGCTTTGATTGCTTCAGCTGAGATACCATCTGGACCAGTGTCCGTACATTTACCATCACTCGAATGCAGTTTTGCTTTTGAATTTCCTCAGTGGGTTCCCACAGTTACAAGGTATGTGCTGGCTAAATGTCAGGGGAACCAGTGGAGCTCAGCGATTTGAAAGCTTTTGATGTTAAATGCCTAGACATCAGTCTAGACTCGACATATCTTGCTGACAAAGAGAACAAATTGTGGTTCTTTAGACCATTCTCAAAATGTACCCGAACATGTTGGAATATACAAGGTGTGTTTAAAAAAAAGTATCCGACCTTAAGTTTTTCCGCCGAAACTAATGAAGCATGGGTGTTGTCCTGCGGAGTGGAGATATTGGGGAACTTCATGCGGATGCATGAATTTTTTTGCAGATTGCCCTGGCAGTCAGGCTTTCAGTGTCGAGTGTAGTGACCACCAGTTTCGTTTTCATTGACCACAAAATGACGAAAAGAATTGAGCAGCATCAAATTTTGCCTAAAGCTATATGATACACACATTAAGGAGGGGTAGAATCGCTTCAAAGATGGTTGCACATCAGTGGAGAGCAGGTAATGTTCCGGTAGGCCCTCAGCAAGACAAAATGATGAAGTCATTGACCAAGTATGGGCCTTGGTCTTACATAACTGTTGTGTCACCATCCGAGAACTTTAGGATGAGGGGGCGATTAGCATTGATACACTTCATTTGGACTGAATATTTGGGCTATGCGGAGAGTGTGCGCGAAATTCGTGCCGAAGATGCTAATGATGGAACAGAAGCAACTTCATCTAGAAGTCTCATCACAGGACATGCTGGACTGTGCAAACGATGACCCAAACTTCCTGAACACTGATCATTGGTAATGAGTCATGGGTACGATCCAGAAACCAAGCTGCAGTTGTCACAGTAGAGACATTCATCATCCTTGAGGTAAAAAAAAGTGAGGCAAGTGCGCAGCAATGTCAAAGTCATATTGACCGTTTCCATTGATTTCCGTGGGGTTGTGCATCACGAGTACACACCATTACCAAAGAGTACAACCTGGAGGTCATCCGTCACCTTCGTGATGCTGTTGGACGCAAACAACCGAACCTGTGGACAAAAGAAACTTGGCTGCTCCATCATGACAACGCACCTGCCCATTTATCGCACCTGATTCAGACTTTCTTGACCAAAAAAAATATTCCTCAAGTTCGCCAGGCTCCCTATTCTCCTGACACGACCGACTCCTTGTGATTTGTGGCTGTTCCCCAAGCTGAAAATTCAACTGAAGTGGACCTGATTTAAGGCACGAGATGACATTATGCGGAATGTGACGACCCAGCTGTACTCCATTCTCAAAGAGGCTTTCCTGAAATGCTTCCAGCAATGGTGGGACCCTAGGAGAAGTGTGTGGAGTCCCAAGGAGAGTACTTCGAAGGGAATTAGGGTATCAAACCTCCAGGTGAGTAATTGTATTTTTCCGGCCCAGAGGTCGAATACTTTTTGAACACACCTCGTATAAGCATTCCTGAGAATGCTCAAATATGTGATGAGTATTGTGTAGGGATGCTCACCTGAAATGATGGGTCATTACTGTGTATAACTAGTGAACTACAGGAATCATTGGCATACATAAATGTTATTTGCTGAAAGTAAGTAAGCATCTATAAGTCCTCTGGCAGTGCAGTGATGTCAATTCTGTAAAACTAGCTAAGAATATGAAAGCTGTATGATAACTTGATTTGAGAAACTTGTTTTATGTTAGTGAGATGAGACTGGCTACTTTACCCTGTGGTGAATCTCTAGCTTGCCAACTCTTTCTTTGGTCGATCCGTTTGCTGAAACTATTCTCAGCATGTGATCTGTGAGTTACAAATATTAACTGTATACATGGGGACAAGTGTCATCATGATATGTCGATGGCAAGATAAATGTATAACTCGGCTACCGCACAAGTGCGATAACCTGGCAATATTTGTTTATTATTGTTGATTTTTTTGCCTTCAGCACTGCTGCAGCTTTGATTTATTTCATAAGTTATGTATGGTAGAAATTCAGATATTGATGCTGCTACTTGTATACAAATACCATTAGTTGTGATAGTACAATGTACATATATTCATTAACAGTTTCAGGACGTAGCGAAATTCCCATGTTTTGTGCAGCACATTTTCCATCCCTCTAAGATTTGCATCTAGTGTTACAGTTCAAGTGTCACTGTTTTTATAGTATCATATTATGTGGTCGTGTCATATATGGAGTTTCTATAAAACATGCAGAAATTATGAGCGGACATCAAATCAAAAGTCAGGAGAGTTTAAGACCACTAGCGGAGTAAGACAGGACGACATTCTATCACCGTACCTTTTCATACTCCTCATGGATGAAGTCATCAAAGCTTGCAAGGAACGGACAAAAAAGTATGAAGTAGGGTACTGGAAGATGAGACCAAGTTACATATCGGAACTAGTGTTTGCAGATATACGTGGCCCTGATCACAAAATCCGAGGCACATCTCCAGATCAACTTGCAGGTCTGGGAAGAAGAGTTGAAGAAGAGAGGAATATGCACATCAGCAACTCCAAGACAAAAACCATGGTGATCGCCAGAGATGAGAAGAGATATCAGATAACCCTGGGAACATGAGCACTGGAGCAGGTAAGCAACTTTAAATATCTAGGAGTGGTAATAGACAGCAGGGGAGGAATCAAAGAAGAGTTAACTGCGCGAAGGGCAGCAGCAGGTAGACTTTTCTATGCAATAAACAGAGGATTCCTCAGCAAAAGAGAAAAAAGCAGGAAAACAAAGATGGATGTATACCTCTCGACCTATGTGCCTGTCCTGACATGTGGATGTGAGTCATGGGCAATGACTACAGCCCAAGAAAAGCAACTACGAACTTCAGAAATGAGATATCTAAGAAAGGCGGTTCAGGTGACGAAAAGGGACAAGATCCGTAACCAGACAATATATAGCAATCTCGAAGTTCAATACGGGTGGAGCAGTCCCAACTACAGTGGTTTGGCCATGTCTGTAGAATGGAAGAAGATCGGATACCAAAGCAGTCATGGGAGATAAAAAGTCAAGGACGCAGACCCCTAGGACGTCTCAAAGGACGTTGGGAAGACAACATACGAAAGTCCCTACAAATTTAAGGTTTCACTGGTTAATTTATAGCCAAAGAAGAATAGATCTACTTTCATTTCTTAGTCATAAAAAAACGTCTATCATGCTGAAAACAAAACAAAATGAATGTTTATTGTCTCTGACTACAAAGAAATCAATGTTTATTTTATTCTACAAGGCCCATCTTTTGTAAAGAATTTACTTCTCTGCCAGCATTGACTAGAAAAATCCACACAAGACAAGAGCTAAATGAAATGTACATTTTTATTTTATGAAATAATTTCAAAGAGACTAAGCACTTTTTGTGCAGAAAAAAAGAATAGATTGGTGCACATAGATTCACTATCGATAATATAATTTTATTACTCATTTTTCAACAAAAACTAATTAATTTTACAATTTTTATATAAAACGAAACTAAAGAATCAACCTACATTTATGAAGTATCTAAAAAGTCTTTCACACAGAAAAAATATATATAAATAATAAAAGTATCATCTTAGAAATCACTGGTCCCTGACAGGGGCCTCCCATCATGAACACCAGGAAAAATCTCCCCCTGGCAGTGGCCTCCCGTCATGAAAGAATTAAAGCATCCTTCATGTAAACAATTGTTATATAGTTAGAATGGTCAAAATGTAGTTATTACTGATGGTTGTACCTCAATTGTTTGTACCTGAATTTGTTATACCTGAATTGTTTATACCTGGATTGTTTGTACCTGGATTGTTTGTACCTGAATTGTTTATACCTGAATTGTTTGTACCTGAATTGTTTGTACACGGATTGTTTGTACTTGGATTGTTTGTACCTGGATTGTTTGTACCTGAATTGTTTGTACCTGGATTGTTTGTACCTGGATTATTTGTACCTGAATTGTTTGTACATGGATTGTTTGTACTTGAATTTTTTATACCTGTATTTGTACCGGAATTGTTTGTACCTGGATTGGTTGTACTTGGATTGTTTGTACTTGGATTGTTTGTACCTGGATTGTTTGTACCTGGATTGTTTGTACTTGGATTGATTGTAGCTGGATTTTTTTTACTTGAATTGTTTGTACCTGAATTGTTTGTACATGGATTGTTTGTACCTGGATTATTTGTACCTGGATTGTTTGTACCTGGATTATTTGTACCTGAATTGTTTGTACATGGATTGTTTGTACTTGAATTGTTTATACCAGTATTTGTACCGGAATTGTTTGTACCTGGATTGGTTGTACTTGGATTGTTTGTACTTGGATTGTTTGTACCTAGATTGTTTGTACCTGGATTGTTTGTACCTGAATTGTTTGTACCTGGATTGTTTGTACCTGAATTGTTCGTACCTGGATGTTTTGTACTTGGATTGTTTGTACTTGGAGTGTTTGTACCTGGATTGTTTGTACTTGGATTGTTTGTACCTGAATTGTTTGTACCTGGATTGTTTGTACCTGAATTGTTTGTATCTGGATTGGTTGTACTTGGATTGTTTGTACTTGGGTGTTGTTTGTACCTGAATTGTTTGTACCTGAATTGTGTGTACCTGAATTGTTTGTACCTGAATTGTTTGTACCTGAATTGTTTGTACCTGAATTGTTTATACCTGAATTGTTTATACCTGAATTGTTTGTACCTGGATTGTTTGTACTTGGATTGTTTGTACTTGGGTGTTGTTTGTACCTGGATTGTTTGTACCTGGATTGTTTGTACTTGGATTGTTTGTACTTGGATTGTTTGTACTTGGGTGTTGTTTGTACCTGGATTGTTTATACCTGAATTATTTGAACCTGGATTGCTGGCACTTAAATTGGTTGTACAATTATTTGTATCTGGAATATTTGTGAGCCAGTAAATAATGTGCAACTAGTAACAGAAATGAGAGGCTATCAAATTAAGTAAACCCTGAATAAAATCCAGTAATTGAAGTTAGCAACGATTTTCTATGTTAGCTGCTGTAAGTTATCAAGGATATAGTTTGTAATTCTAGCTTAGGTATGATAAATAGATATTTCCAAAAGGAAAATCTTACCACATAAAACTCCACTATCTAGTTCATGGCTGCAGTGAGCGGTCTGCTCTGAGTACATTACTACTGGACAGTCTGAGGTCACCAGACAAGATGCATTAAAAATCCACGTGACACCAGCTCCGGAACCAAAGTGACCTGCTCCTGCTGAAATTCCACCTCTAAATCCAAGATGGCGACATATTAGATCTGCTTCATAGTGTGAGAGGTCAGTGTGGCACAAGGCTCCCCACAGACCATTGTGATAGATCTCCACTCTTCCCTGGTCTGGTCTCCCGCCTCCTACCAATGTTACGAGAGGGTCTGGAACAATGATAAAAAATGAGTGTGACCGAAACTGTTGAGACAATTAGCACGCTCAGAGTCAAGCAATCTAAAAGTGTTTGAACATATACAAGAAACAGAAGTGGTACACATAACAAATGAGAGTTCACAGACTGCATAATTCTTTTTATATTTTTTTATTTGCGTTCCCCAAGGTGGTGTGTGTTGCACTGTGGTTTTTATTTTGCGCCTGTAGGCCCAGTGCATCCGACTTCAACATGCATTTTATGTAAGGGTCTGCTTCCTCCTGCATTTTCTAAGGGTTTGCTTCCCGGGGGAACGGCCGGTGCTGTGATAGGGATCGAACCCAGCACCTTCTGGCTGTGAGCCGTGTCACTTAACCACTAGGCCACGCCGTCCCCACTGCAGAATTAACTTGCCATATTAATCAGTGTTGCTCTTGAAGCATAGGACTGAAATAATCGCTTTCCTCTGAAATCAGATCTTTCGCTGTTTCATACCATTTCGAACCTAGGTCTCTCAGTAGACCATGTCGCCATCGATTGGGCGGCGGCCGCCTGGTCTTGTGTAAACATATGCCCACCAAAACGTTGTTTTGAGTGTCCATCTGTTATTTGGCACGCGCACCAGGTGGCCAGTCCAGTGGTATTTGCGAGACAACGCAGCCTTCACGACGTCTCGAAATAGAGTGCGTTCTCTTATTTCTGTATTGTGATCGTTGGCCGAGATGTCAAGGACGCGTCTTTCCATCGGTCACCAAGTAACTCGTAGTTTCTCTGCATCCGCATTGCGTAGATTCCATACTTCACATCCGTAGATCATGGCTGGTATGACCTTAGAATTGAAAAATGCGCCCTAGTCTTTCAGCTGTAGGAGTATAGGCTTTATATATATATATATATATGGACAAAGTTGAAAAAAGAGAAATCTTGATCATCATTGGCGATTTCAATGCGAAAGTCGGAGAGGAAAGAGCCGAAGAGGAGAGAAGTGTTCGAGGACCTTTCGGTTTGGGACACAGAAATGAGCGAGGAGAAAAACTAGTTGAATTCTGCACGGAAAACAACCTCTAAAATTGCCAACACCTTCTTCAAACAACATCCACGTAGACTATACACGTGAACTTCCCCTGATCGCAACAGCAGAAACCAAATAGATTACATCCTAGTGCAACAAAGATGGAGATCAAATGTGCTGGCAACAAAAACGCTGCCATGAGCAGACTACGATACAGACCATGAATTACTGTTTGTAGTTTTCCAAACAAGACTACGTAGGATCAACAAAGGTTGCCAGCCAATATGCTTCGATGTATCAGCAATACCTACTGAATACAACATCAAAGTAGAAAACACATTTGAGGCGTTGTTTGCGGTACAGGAAGAGATGACATCTGAGGAGTTGACATCGTATGCAAGGGATATTTTGATCTCGACAGCGAAAGAAATGATTCCCAAAATGTCGCACAAGACACAGAGCTATATAACAGAGGAAATACGGAAGCTTTTTGCAGAAAGGCAACAATTAAAACAAATAGGAAGTAAGGGTACCAACACAGCATGTAAAAACTGCGCAAGAAAAGTTAGAAGAGAAATAAGAAAAGATAAAAGAAGATATATAGTAGAAACGTGTACGGATATAGAAAACCTACAGCAACAAGGCAGAGAGAGAGATGCATTTAAAGCAATAAGAACACTGACAAGGGAGTTCCATCCGGTTCCACATGTCATAAATGACAAATAGGAGAACACATTAACAGAAACCTAAGATATACTAAACAGATGGAGAGAGTACTGCAGAACCATGTATGGAGATAGCACAAAGCGCTCAGTTACAATCCTACCAAAGGAAGAGAAAGAACCTGAACCAACATTGGAAGAAGTACGCTCTGCAATTAAAAGTCTGAAAAAGGGAAAATCCCCAGGATGTGATGATATCCCAGCAGAGCTAATACAAGCAGGAGGGTGAGGCATATGCTCGAGTCTATCACACGCTGTGTAAACAGATATGGCACAGTGCATGGTGGCCAGAAGCATGGAAAAAATTAATTTATATTCCTCTCACCAAAAAAGGCAACCTGAAGCTGTGCACGAACTACCGAACTATCGTACTGATCAGCCATGCTAGCAAGATACTCTTGCGAATCCTGTTAAGAAAGATAGAGAAAAGGTTTGAATCTGAAATTCACGTAGTCCAGGCAGGTTTTAGGAAAGACAGAGGGACCCGGGACCACATATTCAATTTAAGGAATATCTATGAAAAATGTAGAGAGTTTAATGTAGACCTGTACACATGTTTTATTGATTACACTAAGGCCTTCGACACGGTAAAACATCAAAATCTGTGGAGAATCATGAAGGAAATGGGGTTTCCTTTGCACATAGTCCATCTCATTGAAACATTATACCAAGATCAACAAGCCGCTGTCCGAGTATCTGGGCAAACATTGGATTGGTTTGCAGTACAAAAGGGAGTCCGACAGGGATGTATGCTCTCACCTTATCTGTACAACATATATGCGGAATGTATAATGAGAAATGTTCGAGAAGATGTGAACATTGAAAGTTTCGACCCATTTACGATTGGGGGGTACGAGATTCCAGAGTTACGATACGCAGATGACACAGTGATGCTATCAAGAAGTGCAGAAGGGCTAGAGCAGCTACTTTCAGCCGTTAAGGGACATAGTAAAAATCAAAACCTGTTCATAAACATAAATAAAACAAAGATAATGACCACTGACAAAACACAATGTCAACATAAATTTACAGTGGGTGGTGAGGAAATAGATCAGGTCACACATTTGGAATATCTGGGCTCCAGAATTGACAAAAATGGTGACTGCTCGAAAGAAATCAGAAGAAGACTAGCTAAGGCAATGCAGAGACTGAACAGCCTGAAGAAATTATGGCAGGGCACCAACAAAATGATAATAGTAAAAGTCTTGAGAGCTTGTATTTTTCCTGTGGCAGCTTATGGCTGCAAAGCATGGAGGATTACCAAAACTTCTAGACAAAGAATCGAATCCTTCGAGTCAAAATGTTACAGAAAGATCCTGAGAATATCCTGGACAGAAAAAAACAACAGATGCAGAGATTCAGCAAGAGGAGCATAGACGAGAACTGGTTTATCAATTCCATTTTGGCTAGAAAATGCAAATACTTTGGTCACATCAAGAGACACAATGGTTTTGAGAGAACTGTGATGGAAAGTATGGTGCCAGGCAAAAGAAGACGATGGCACCAAGATATCCAGGAATGCCTGAGTATGACTGTGGCAGAGGCTGGTGTTTTGGCAAGGGAAGGAGTTTCTTTGAGACAGACTGTATTTTCATTGTTTGATATGTTTATTCCTTATATGTGTTTAAACCGATCCACTTATCTTTACCAACTTTTGCATAGTTACCTAGGCAACTTAGGAGATTACTGGCTAATTAAGTTTTAAATATATAAAAAATAATAATGTATACGATTATTTAGAGACATTTACAAAACAGCAAAAAGAAACATTAATGGTGAACCCATTACCCAATTTATTTGGCTGGACGTCAAAGGTATCATGTGCAAGGAGCATGGAATAGATGAGCAGGTTATTGAAAATTAATTACTCAATACAAATAAGATAGAAATGACTCATTGGCAGTTTATTCGAAATATAAATTGTGACCCCCTGACCAAAATCGCATAGAACAACAACAAAAAAAAAAAAAAAAAAAAAAAGCAAAATCCTGTGAGATAGCAAATGACCATTCAATTTGTCGATGTCACAGTACCAATGAGGTCGCATCAGTAAGACATACACTCAGGCGATTTCGGAACCCAATTCCGAATGAGTAAACGCATCTTTCGTTGACCTTAAAATGTACGTTTTCGATTGTGTTTTCAAGACAACATTTTACTTTAAAGTGCTGCAAACTTACTATACGAAAAAGTACAGTTCAGTGTATACGACGTAGGAATTAGGCGGGTTGAGGGTAGGACATGTTGGCTGGGTTGAGGGTAGGACATGTTGGCTGGGTTGAGGGTAGGACATGTTGGCTGGGTTGAGGGTAGGACATGTTGGCTGGGTTGAGGGTAGGACATGTTGGCTGGGTTGTGGGTAGGACATGTTGGCTGGGTTGAGGGTAGGACATGTTGGCTGGGTTGAGGGTAGGACATGTTGGCTGGGTTGAGGGTAGGACATGTTGGCTGGGTTGTGGGTAGGACAGGTTGGCTGGTTGAGGGTAGGACATGTTGGCTGGGTTGAGGGTAGGGCAGGTTGGCTAGGTTGAGGGTAGGACATGTTGGCTGGGTTGAGGGTAGGACATGTTGGCTGGGTTGTGGGTAGGACATGTTCGCTGGGTTGAGGGTAGGACAGGTTGGCTGGGATGTGGGTAGGACATATTGGCTGGGTTGCGGGTAGAACAGGTTGGCTGGGTTGAGGGTAGGGCAGGTTGGCTGGGTTGAGGGTAGGGCAGGTTGGCTGGGTTGAGGGTAGGGCAGGTTGGCTGGGTTGAGGGTAGGGCAGGTTGGCTGGGTTGTGGGTAGGGCAGGTTGGCTGGGTTGAGGGTAGGGCAGGTTGGCTGGGCTGTGGGTAGGGCAGGTTGGCTGGGTTGTGGGTAGGGCAGGTTGGCTGGGTTGTGGGTAGGGCAGGTTGGCTGGGTTGAGGGTAGGGCAGGTTGGCTGGGTTGTGGGTAGGACAGGTTGGCTGGTTAAGGGTAGGACAGGTTGGCTGGGTTGAGGGTAGGGCAGGTTGGCTGGGTTGTGGGTAGGACATGTTGGCTGGGTTGAGGGTAGGGCAGGTTGGCTGGGTTGTGGGTAGGACAGGTTGGCTGGTTAAGGGTAGGACAGGTTGGCTGGGTTGAGGGTAGGGCAGGTTGGCTGGGTTGTGGGTAGGACATGTTGGTTGGGTTGAGGGTAGGGCAGGTTGGCTGGGTTGTGGGTAGGACATATTGGCTGGGTTGCGGGTAGGACAGGTTGGCTGGGTTGAGGGTAGGGCAGGTTGGCTGGGTTGAGGGTAGGGCAGGTTGGCTGGGTTGAGGGTAGGGCAGGTTGGCTGGGTTGAGGGTAGGGCAGGTTGGCTGGGTTGAGGGTAGGGCAGGTTGGCTGGGTTGTGGGTAGGGCAGGTTGGCTGGGTTGTGGGTAGGGCAGGTTGGCTGGGTTGAGGGTAGGGCAGGTTGGCTGGGTTGTGGGTAGGACAGGTTGGCTGGGTTGTGGGTAGGACAGGTTGGCTGGGTTGAGGGTAGGGCAGGTTGGCTGGGTTGAGGGTAGGACAGGTTGGCTGGGTTGAGGGTGAGGCATGTTGGCTGAGTTGTGGGTAGGACAGGTTGGCTGGGTTGTGGGTTGGCTGGGTTGAGGGTAGGGCAAGTTGGCTGGGTTGTGGGTAGGACATGTTGGCTGGGTTGTGGGTAGGACATGTTCGCTGGGTTGAGGATAGGACAGGTTGGCTGGGTTGAGGGTAGGGCAGGTTGGCTGGGTTGTGGGTAGGACATGTTGGCTGGGTTGTGGGTAGGACATGTTCGCTGGGTTGAGGATAGGACAGGTTGGCTGGGTTGAGGGTAGGGCAGGTTGGCTGGGTTGTGGGTAGGACAGGTTGGCTGGGTTGAGGGTAGGGCAGGTTGGCTGGGTTGTGGGTAGGACAGGTTGACTGGTTGAGGGTAGGACAGGTTGGCTGGTTGAGGGTAGGGCAGGTTGGCTGGGTTGTGGGTAGGGCAGGTTGGCTGGGTTGAGGGTAGGGCAGGTTGGCTGGTTGAGGGTTGGCTGGGTTGAGGGTAGGGCAGGTTGGCTGGGTTGAGGGTAGGACAGGTTGGCTGGGTTGAGGGTAGGACAGGTTGGCTGGGTTGAGGGTAGGACAGGTTGGCTGGGTTGAGGGTAGGACAGGTTGGCTGGGTTGAGGGTAGGACAGGTTGGCTGGGTTGAGGGTGAGGCATGTTGGCTGGGTTGTGGGTAGGACAGGTTGGCTGGGTTGTGGGTAGGACAGGTTGGCTGGTTGAGGGTAGGACAGGTTGGCTGGTTGAGGGTAGGACAGGTTGGCTGGTTGAGGGTAGGACAGGTTGGCTGGGTTGAGGGTAGGACAGGTTGGCTTATTTAGGGTAGGACAGGTTGGCTTGTTTAGGGTAGGACAGGTTGGCTGGTTGAGGGTAGGACAGGTTGGCTGGGTTGAGGGTAGGACAGGTTGGCTGGGTTGTGGGTTGTCGAAAAGTACTTTCATTGCATTGATGAATTTATGGAAGTCAAAAGAAATTACCACAACCAAAATACAAATCTTCAACTCCAACGTAAAATCCGTTCTATTTTATGACTCTGAAACACGGAGGACAACACAGGTATTTATGAAAAAGATATACATTATTTTTAATTGTTGCCAGCGCAAAAAAACCAAGGGTGGAAATGGTACGAGAAGATCACCAACGTGGAACTGATGGGAAAAACGAAAAAAAAACCCAGTGGAGCATGAAATACGGAGGAGGGGATGGCGATAGATAAGCCCCACATTACTGAAGCAAGTGGATAACATTACCAGACAAGCTCTGTTCTAGAATCCACAGGGCAAAAGAAGTAGGGGGAGACAGGAACACTTACGGAAGTGGAAACTGGAAGGCGGCAAACAAGACGTGGATAGAATTGTCTCATGATAAGAAGATTTGGCGAGTATTTGTTGAGAACCTATGCTCATCAGGGATCTGACATGTCATTTTTTTAAATTGATATATGTACATAAAAAGAGCTTTCGTACACATTTACAAGTGATAAACAGTGCGTTATTGACTTTGTTCGGTTGACCAAAATGCAAGGTAAACGAGTAATGGTAATGCTTGGTTTTTGGACGTTTGACGGTGCTTTGATACCTAACTTGTTGGATAATTGGTGTACCCCAGTATAAATAACATTAAAAATTCCCGAACAGCGTGTTCGTCATACATGCAGAACGTGGTATTATGTTTATGTTTAGGAGTTGAGGCGGGGACTACATCTAAAAAAAACAAATACCCCACGATAACAACGAATACTGGTAACTATGGTCTGCTCTAATCTGGCGCTCTCTCATACGTTCACGCGAACTTTGATGTTCGCTGTGAACGTGCAGATTAGTCATTTATAGTTTGGGCAGACGTGGTAGTGATGGTATTTAAAAAAAATTGTTTCGCCCTTTCTACCCGAAAGGGATCGTTAATGTTTATACCAGGGGTATTAAGACTAAGAGGAAACCAGATATACCCCAAAATGAGAAACAACACGATAACCCAATGACCACGAGACGGTAAACTAGACACACACAGGATACACAACAGTAAAACACACTTTAGCTTGTTGGATCTCGTACATTTAAAATTGATAATAAAGACACCGCGTATTTAAAGTAAAAAAAGTTATCTACAATTTCACTGTTTAAAAAGTGCAAGTATTTTCTCTGACATTAGTTTGATATTAAAATTGTGTTTTTGCTATGACCATTTGTTGTTGAAATATTTAAACGTTTTTTATGGTATAATATGGCGCTCTATAACCATTATTGTACGTTAAACACACTGGTGACATTTAATCACACAGCAAGTCACGGATAGTCTATGATACTCTATACGTGGGCCTGTGGGACGTCAGTATCATAACTACTATTTTATTGTTAACTACGAACTGCACCTTCTGACCTTTGAAAACTTAATAATTTGACGTCAAATAATGCTAGCATGTACTATATATATATCGTTAAAGGTCTGCCTCTCTGTATTCTACTGGCAAAGACAGGCCCTTTCCACTCCCTACCGGTAGTCTTCTAATCGATATCAGGATGTATGAACCAGTGCTTGGATGCATGTGTCCGCCTGAATGTACCAATGATAGTTAGGGCGATGTCAGGTGTCAACCTCAACCAAAGTGCAATGGAAGGGTCTCACCTTGAGGGCGCGTGTTAGTATGTGTGTGTGTGTGTGTGTGTGTGTGTGTGTGTGTGTGTGTGTATATATATATATATATATATATATATGACAGGTTATAAACCCTATTGTTGAAGAATGACATATATATATATATATATATATATATATATATATTTTCGCGTTTTTTTGCGAGTCTTACATTCGTGATGCGTTTTACAGGAATGTATCTCATTACTTCCTTCTCCTGTTAATTTATCTCTGGGTTTGACTTGAATTCTTGGGCTTAATACACAGTGTTGAGACGTTTACCCATACAACTTGAAAAGTCGAATGAAAATTGTTTAACAAGGTCTTTGTTCAAGCTGAATTGCCCTGAAATAGTGGATTGCTGATAACTCAAGGAATTTAGCTCTATACTTGTATAACCCCGGCAACATGCAGACGATAACGAGCAACGTCAACTGGAGTTAAAATGAGTCTGTCAGCAGTAGATAGCAAAGGAATGGGAACAAGTGGAGACGCTCTAGAAGCATCTTGTTTACGTATATATTACAACAAATTACTTGGACGGAACAAGAGATGAGTGCAGGAACCTGGCATGTCGGCATAACCTAATATCTATGAGACAAGGATAAACAAAGATATACATTATGGTCATTCACCTTTCTGTTGCAATAGAAGCATATGGTCACACCTACTTCTAACCCCATTACGGGAAGCATTTTTTCAAACATTTACATTGTTGTTCTCTATAGCCATGGTTTATACATGATAAGGTTGCTAGCACTATATATAACCAGTCGTCTATTACGGCATGCTTTAAAAGTTACAGTGGGTTTCTCCTGGTAAATCCGAGTACCGCTCTGGTGTGTGGCAATGGAAGAGCTAACATCATGGCCACCAAAGCACCAGCCGTATGAACATTGGGTACGGATAGAGGTGGTACCACCGGTAGGAACATTGGGTACGAGTTGGGGTGATACCAGCGATAGGAACATTGGGTATGGATAGGGATGGTATCAGCGGTAGGAACATTGGGTACGAGTTGGGGTGGTACATCGTTTATTAAGACTTTACCAGACGATCCCTCCTTATCTTCCAAAAAGTTCACGCTCACCGATATTCGCAGGATCGTCCAGAACCAGCTCAGGACTATGCGGGATGCCTGCCTTAACAGCAAAGCAGATAAAATTCAGCGGTACGCAGACATAAATGACCCAAAGCTGTTTTACGATGCCATGAAGACGGTCTATAGTCCCAGATTCTGTCATTTATCTCCTATTCTTAATGCTCATGGCACGGCAGTGATGACCGACAAAGTCGATATTCTTGAGCGATGGTTAAAACACTTCAGTGCTGTCCTAAACTGCCCATCCACTATCAGTGAATTAGCCATAACACACATGCCTCAAGTTCAAGGCAATGACAGGCTTGGTATCCCGCCCAGTACAGATGAGGTTGAGAAAGCAATCAGCTTAATGTCCAGTGGCAAAGTCTCAGGGTCAGATGCTATTCCTGCTGAGCTCTACAAGACAGGACCCTGTGCTGCCACACAAGCTAACGGACCTCCTTTGCTCAATTTGAAATATAGGTCATACGACGCAGGAACTGAAAGATGCTACCAATGTCCACATGTACAAGCACAAGTGCAATCGTTAATCTTGTGATAACCACAGAGGGATCCCCCTCCTGTCGATCGCTGGAAAAATGTTAGCTCGAGTTATACTCAACCGCTTAACAACTTATCTTGAACAGAAGCTACTTCCAGAGAGTCAATGTGGTTTACTAGCTGGTCGTGGAACGGTTGACATGATTTTTGCAGCTCGTCAAATCTAAGAGAAATGTCAAGAACAGCATCGTAATCTGTACACGACTTTTGTTGACCTGACAAAGGCCTTTGACACGGTTATCATATACGGACTCTGGAAAATAATTAGGAAATTCGATTGTCCTAAATAAATTACCACAGTCGTGTGTGGGGGGGGGGGGGGGGGGGGGGGTTGGTGGTACAAGCGGTAGAAACATTGACTACGGGTGGGGTTGGTACAAGCGGTAGGAATATTGGGTACTGGTGGGGATGGTACAAACGGTAGAAACATTAGGTACGGGTGGGGGTGGTACAAGCGGTAGAAACATTAGGTACGGGTGGGGGTGGTACAAGCGGTGGGATCATTGGGTACGGGTCGGGGTAGTACAAGCAGTAGGAACATTGGGTACGTGTAAGGGTGGTAGCAACATTGAGAACTGGAAGGTGGGGGGGGGGGGGGGTAGGAACATTGGGTATGGGTGGGGGTGGTAGTAACACAGGGTACGGGTAAGAGTAGGGTATCTGCAGTAGGAACATTGGGTACGGGTAGGGGTAGGGTATCTGCAGTAGGAACATTGGGTACGGGTAGGGTATCTGCAGTAGGAACATTGGGTAGGGGTAGGGGTGGTATCTGCAGTAGGAACATTGGGTACGGGTAGGGGTGGTATCTGCAGTAGGAACATTGGGTAGGGGTAGGGTATCTGCAGTAGGAACATTGGGTAGGGGTAGGGTATCTGCATTAGGAACATTGGGTAGGGGTAGGGGTGGTATCTGCAGTAGGAACATTGGGTAGGGGTAGGGGTGGTATCAGCAGTAGGACCATTGGGTAGGGGTAGGCGTGGTATCTGCAGTAGGAACATTGGGTACGGGTAGGGTATCTGCAGTAGGAACATTAGGTACGGGTAGGGGTGGTAACTGCAGTAGGAATATTGGGTAGGGATAGATGTGGTAGTCGACTAATGATCGTTTTTTAAAATTATGTCTGCGCAATTGATAAATCAGTAATCAACAGACTGCATAATGTTGACATCAGACGTGTCTATTAGGGAGTGGTATCTGGGAGGACGGATCAAGAGTGTGTCCAACCAGTGAGCTACAATCAGTATCCGGACCCTTCTTAATTTCCAGATCTAGACTTATAGTCTTCTTTGTTTGATTTACAGTAAGGTACAAAATAATTATTCGTTGTGTTTGCCTTTCTTTTTTCTTTTTAACGTATTCAAGTAAACAACAGAACGCATAGGAAGAATAAGACGACTAGTTAAAACTGTATTTCTCGGAGAGAGGCGAGCCTTGGCACAAAGTTTTTTTTTAAAACCGTACAGTATTGTCTGTAAGAATTATCTACTTATATTGTACGTCATTTCGGTAAGCAATAAAAAGGCAGTTAGTTCGTGAAATTATTTTTAAACATTTCATGTAATAAAAAGATGCGTTGATTTGATGGCAGATTGCTTTCGAATCTATCCCATATTACAATTTCATTCAAGAACTAAATAATATAGTGCAATGTTAGAGGAAAAAAAAACCAACTAAAATAGTTAACTCGTTAAATTATAAAAATTGATTTGGTTTTGACCTGAAGGTATAAAATTTGCAAATTTATTCTGAAACAAGACCATTGCTAAGTTGAAAACAACTTTTCTGTTAGTGAGATTTTACCGGGCAGGTTATAATCACAAAACACAGATGCGTATTAGATTGCCAGAATAGACCAATCTTCCCAAATGTAGATAGAATATGTTTTACAGAATTGGAGATAATCAAAAATATAGATGACACTCTATTTGCAGAATGGACGGATACTATATATATATATATATATATATACAATGCCTCATTCTTGACCGAGGAAAGGCAACATAAGCTGAATGTTGTAGCAGGGCAGACCAGGCCCTCTATACTTCTGCCTGGGCTTTGTGCTAAAAGCACAATTACTATAGTCCGACAAGATGAAAAATGCCAATGAATTATCAGTGAGCGATGATTCGGTTTCTAACAGCTGAAGGATGTCAACCAGTTGACATTCATCGCAGAATGCAGGCAGTGTATGGTGACAAAAGTGTGTCGAAGACAACAGTGAATAACCGGACAACGATGTTTAAAGAAGGACGTGAGTTAACGCAACAATATGCGCCTGACCTGGTCTCGGAAGATCTTTCGTTAAATCACGTCCATACAACCAGATGATGTATATATATATATATATATATATATATATATATATATATATATGTATATATATATATGTATAAATTTTTTTTT
Organism: Ariolimax columbianus; assembly: GCA_036924085.1. Taxonomy (NCBI): domain Eukaryota; kingdom Metazoa; phylum Mollusca; class Gastropoda; order Stylommatophora; family Arionidae; genus Ariolimax; species Ariolimax columbianus. Next base: position 145,976,567 of record JAVGWX010000001.1, read on the forward strand.
TTTTACGAGGTATATACATATATTGCATTTCATTTTCAGAATTGGCAGATAATACTCATACAAATATAGTTGACATCACATTTACAGAATTGGCAGATAATACTCGTACAAATATAGTTGACATCACATTTACAGAATTGGCAGATAATACTCATACAAATATAGTTGACATCAAATTTACAGAATTGGCAGATAATACTCGTACAAATATAGTTGACATCACATTTACAGAATTGGCAGATAATACTCGTACAAATATAGTTGACATCACATTTACAGAATTGGCAGATATAGATGGCATTACATTTAATGACCTGGACTAAATAAGTGAATTATAGACGACATTAAGATGTTTTGAATAGAATAGAATTACACCAAATATAAATGATATTACGATTTTTCGAACGGGCTAAACTCTCACATCATATAGATGACATTATATTTATGAAAGATTATTGTATTACGCATAAAAATAGACCAACATCAGCATTAAAGAATATACTACGAAAACACATTTAACATTTCATCGACAAATGCTAATATTGCTTCTGGTTCTTGTAAGAAATATACATAAAGTGACGAAAAGGCATTGCATGATGGTAATATCATGAGCTGAGATCATGTCTTTAACAGAATTGACATAATCATCAAGAACAGAAAGCTGTCAAGTAGCATAACACTTACGTCAGTAAACGCTGAGCGTGAACAAAAGCGTCCTTAATTACTGATTTAAGTACAATTGTTTACGTATTTGGGTAGCTAAAGAAGTCTATGCATATGTCATATTTACTGCAATAGATACACGACGTGTGAAATGTACAAGTCTATTAAAAGTGGGCATAAATACGGTACCGATTTCTGATGCTTTTAATTTTCTTTCCGTCCAACTGTTCATGAAATTCTTAATAGGTCAATCATGTTGTCCAGATAAGACGGACGGGACACGCTCTGTGCGTGCTCAATGAGCTTCTCTCCAGCAGGGTCTTTACGTTGAGCTAAGAACAGGCAAGTGATTGTCAAGGGAAGAAACGCTACAGAGACTCAAAATGTATCTGAAATGTCTTTAAAACATTGATGTCACCTCCTGGGAGATACTTGCACAGAATCGTTACATTCCACAATGTACTGAGATTGCAGAACGCATAGGCTCAGAGTAAGGGAGCCGCCCGAAGGAATAGAACGCACGACGAACACATGGTCGACTTGACATTTGTGTCACAAATGTGGCAGTCTGCCGTGCCAGGATTGCATATTTAAGTTATATGAGATTACTTCTCACATACAAATCTGATGCTATCGCTACCTTGGCTTGCTATGGGCGACTATTATTATTATTATGGCATCATACTGTTTCCATAACAACAAGATTATGTCTTGAAACGAGCACCTCACACACATGCTGTGCTACCAGAGAGTGACAGGTCTCACAATAAAGTATAACCTTGAATGTAGACCAGCTGTGGGTGAACTCGGCTCTAGATGAAATCATTAGTGAAAATGTCATGTTCTTGAAACCTATACATCCTGTGAGATGTTTACACGACTTTTATTATATATATATGGGAACGAAGATGAATCAGGGTGAGCGGAAACATATTGACTCCACCTCACTTCCTTGTTCCTGAATGTAGGCTCATTCACAACAGTCTGGTAAATGAGGTGGGGATCGACACTGTAATCCCCATGCTTGTGAGTTTACTGAGACCACTCGCAATGTATTGACCACGGTCAGCATTCACAAGAACGTCCAAGAGCCACTGTAATTCTCTACCCAAGAACTCTCTATGTCAAGAATGAATTGAACTCAGCACGAGTGACGTCAAACCCGAGTGGTCTACCGGGGTCTTTGTGTATGACAAGGACAAAAATAGCACCACTGTCCCACAGAGAGCACGTCTTAAGAGGCGACTAACTGTGTGACATTGCAAACCACCGGCCTTGTTTCGGTGGTTTCATTAGAGCAGCCGAGATGGCGCCGAACAGGCTGGGGTCTACTTTGCTCTAGTGTTTGAGTCTATTCCTTCTTTCGACTACACCCAGCTCATACTAGAATTGAGACCTCCATAGGGGCATCTGCCTCTGTGGAAGTGCAGGTCGATTATGAACCTAAGAACCCAAGAACGAGTGACTTCAAACAACCCAACAAGATCACATATATAATATAAACTACCTAATCAGTTTGCCAGTGTGGCATGTTATGCATATCCTGTCATCGTCTGTATAAAACATATGTAAATTCCCTCGTTTAGATAAGGACGTTTTCAACAGTGTATACTAAACATATCATTTCATGCCGACCATAAGTTTATCCTAGCAAATGAAAATTCAAGGAACTATATACTAAACTTCTTATTTCATCCCGATCATAAGTTTATCCTATCGAACGAACATTCAAGGAACTGTATACTAAACTTCTTATTTCATCCCGATCATAAGTTTATCCTATCGAACGAACATTCAAGGAACAAGTCGACAAGCTCTAACATTCTGACAAGTTGTAGCAGCAAAGATGAATGAACTAAATAGCCTTGAGACAATCCTGCTATTTAACGTCATGACCATTTCAGCTGTTCATTAACTACTTATGCTCTATGTTCCTGAAAGCTCTTGACAATATTCTTTGGGAAAATAACTGGGCCAATTAACAATGGAGCTGTTATGTTATTTCTCTTAACCAGTGAGCGACGCGCGTGTGCCTATTGAATACGGGATACACTTAGCGAGGGCTAAGCTGGGATGAGAGTTTCCAGATCTTTGTTAGAATATGATATTCTAGAAAATACACCTCCCCCCCCTCTAGGAAAATAAACAGAAAGCTTCACGTGATACTATGAAAATAGCTTAATTTGTAAGTAACAGAAGAGCCTTAATTTGTAAGTAACATAAGAGCCGCCGGCTTTGGCCTACATCTCATGTTGTTGTTGGTTCCAAGAGCAGGTAATTAATTGCTAATAATTTGTTAATTTATCAGCAAAAAAGTTATTTGAGCAAATTTGACGGTCTTTGGCTGTATATTACGTTTGCGTCCCCATTGACACGCACGCACGCACACATACATACACACACACACACACACACATACATACACACATATATACACATGCATAACACACACCCACTCACTAAGAGCCACACACTCACCCAACCTACACTTACGTACATATAGCCACCTTTATATAAACTGCAATCCTGGTATTCAATCAAGCATAACAAGTGGTGACCAAATGTTGTTGAAACTCACGTGGGTCCTTTCACTTGGAGCAGCACGTCAGAGCTAGATATTTACTCAGGCCATCTCTCCATCACATTGGTGGAGGTTCGAGTGGGCGCGTAATGTTGAATGAGTACCTGAACGCCACCTTTCATGTCCATCTGTTATCAGGCATGCATACCACATGCCTGGCACATCGGTATTTAATTAACAGCGCAATATCTACGACGTCTTTGAAGGAGGCTTTGCGCATTATATCGGTATTGTGAATTAGGGACTCTCAATGTTATTCGCTCCACTGTCTCTTGAGCGATTAGAAGCTTTTCTGCATCCGCTTTGTCGCAGGTTCCTTACGTCGCAGCCATATACTATACCTGTCAAGTGATACGATTCCGCTGTATTTGATATAGATTTGTGGGGTTTCTTAAGTGATACTTTCGTATAATACTGGAAAATCCAAAATCGTTAAACTATAACATAAAATATTACATTTAAAATTCAAAGATAACCATCGAAACCAGACCTGCGTGTGTGAATAAAAATAACTGCAGACTCTGTTGGACAAATAACTTTGTTGCGTTTCCAGCAACGTGGCAAGGGATTAGTTTTACAACTGAACCAACAACACAATGTCAGCCTAAGGTACTCCCTCTAGCAAAAGCAAAAAAACCCACTTGACACTACAGACATAAATGGGAACACACGTTCCTGGGAATGATTTCAGCGTCTACAAATGGTGGTGAATATATGCTTTGTTTGCCTTGTGGAAAAGTCATCAACTTCGTCGGGCCTGTGTGACCTTACAAGCCCATTTGAAACTACTGGGCATATAGACCCTTTAGCCGCAGCAATAGGCTTAAACTGTTAGGGTAGGGAAAGGTTAAAGGTAAAGGTCACTCCCATGGCAATAATTACCGTCGGGGGAAAAAGATAACTCTTCATGTGAGGTGTGGTGGCCAGTTCCGTTCCTTGCTGTTTATACCTTCCCCAACGCATACGTCAGTTACCCATTTATAGCTTCGTCGACTGGAGGAACGGTTGAATCAGGAACGAACCACACCCGGATTTTTTTAGGGCGCACGCAAAACATGAGTTTCAATCCGTTTGGGGCAAAATTAGACTCAGAACGTTACTACCGTCTGTCATTGTTACATAGCAATGAGTTCTTGTTGGTTTGGATAGCTAAATAAGTAAATTGTACCTGGACATTCAGTGCATGCGCACTTTCGTTTAATGTACAATTCTCTACATTTCATCCAAATTTACTTGTGTGATGAATTGTTTCTTTCTGTCAGATAGTAGCGAAGCGTTAGAATAGACTGAAAAGACTGAGCTATCCCAAAACGGTTTTGACGATGTAGCGAAGAAATACCTTTGCATAAAACAAATGTGAAATAAATTAGAAAATGAAATTGTAATTGTCATTTTTGTTTAAACACTGTAACATGTTAACGCGCGAAGTGACAAAGTGAATTTATCCTTTACTATCGGAAAGTTAAGCTGATTGCGTCCAGCCTTACACAGCATAGTTTCAGGTCAATTGGTAGCTAGGAAACGGTCATTACAGCACTGCTTCTTTTTCCTCAGCCTACTAACTACAAATTAGACCGGCCTTCCCTAACCGAGAGCGTTACATTCCAAGCTCTCAAAGTGTTTCAAATGTTATTTCAGTGCAGTTTTGTTTCAGTTTTCTAATTGCGATTTGTACACCTGGTAAAGGAGAGGGTCGTAGATATTTTTGTTTGAAATGAAACAAAAACGCTTAGAACTGATTGACAAGAAAAGGTAGACAACTGTGTATAAGTACCTCCACATCATGGGTTTCAATGACCACATTCAATAGGAAGTATTTTTCAACATTTTTTTCGACATCGTTAAGTGTGCCCGGTTATGTTCAAGACTCAGCTTAGCCTAAAGCTATTATCACGTTTCGCTACTGTGATGACATTTGGTAGTTAAGACCCGATCAATTATTTATTATTTTATCAGACTAATAATCACGCATCTGGAATACATGTGGATATTCAACATACCTCCAATTCAGACTTTGACCAGAATTCAGAAGAAAGGGACTAATAAGGATATCGATATTCAAGAGATCACGAGTATAAATTTGTATTTCTGTTGCCGTATTGTCCCTTCCGAATTTGTGGTATTTACGGCTTTATAATAATAATATTAATAATAATTATATATATATATATATATCGCTATGACATGGAGATAAATGCAGAGAAAACAAAGCTGATGACTAATAACACGGAAAGGTTTACATCTGTGATAAAAGCAAATGGTAAGGAACTCAAAGTTGTTCAAGTATCTGGGATCACTGATCAGTGATGAGGGCTCGCAGCCTGACATAATTGCTAGAATAGCACAGACAACAGCGGCGCTTACGCGTTTGAAACCAATATGGCAGGATTAGCGGCTCGTCCTCAGCATAAAAGTTAGACTAATGCGCTCATTGGTGCTCTCAATATTTGTGTATGCATGTGAGACTTGGACCATTACTGCGGATATCCAGTGTAGAATACATGCAATGGGAATGAGGTGCTTTAGAAGACTCTTAAATGTTACATATAAGGATCGTGTCACGAACGTAGAAATACGATGAAGAATGGAAAAGCTATTGGGCCTTTTGATGATCTGTTCACATCTATCAAAAGGCAATGATGGCTTGGTATGGTACGTCACGAGGTCCAGCGGAATTACAAATTCGATACTACATGGTTCTGTACCAGGAAAGAGAGGGGGAGGCCGTCCAAGGAAGAGATGGGCAGACAACATCACTGAGTGGTCAAACCTTCGTTCCGGTGAGGCACGACTGGTGGCAGCAGACAAAGAGAGATGGCGTGGGTTTATGGGAGTGTTTTAAGCGTGCATCAACAACTTGATGGGTTACGGGATGAACTAATATATATTTTTATTATGAATACCTCAAACCATAGATAATTCAAATATGCGTCTTAAGATTTGTATATTGCAATTTTAGATCAATTTGGATAAGCCCACAGAAGAAAGAAAGAAAGAAAATGAAATACAAAATCAGTTGATATTACACAGAAAGAGTGGGGTGTTATTCTGTTAATTTGTTGCTGAGAATAATTTGCCATCTTCAGTTCTTGACTTTCACTTATTTGGTTGCTCGAATGTTTCCCGATAATACAAATTTCAAATAAAAGCGTTCGTAAAGGGCACAAATCATCAAGAGGATCTTGCTCAATTATACACCAGCCCTGTGATAAAGCGCTGTAAAACTGGACCGTTTTCGTTAATCATCGACGAGAGCAAGGAAAAAAACGAGGCAAAACGATTTAGTAATCTTGGATCGTGTGTTTGAGGAAAACAACTGCGTCAAACCAAGAATTGTAGACAAGCTAAAATTGACTCGAGATATTGCATTCTCAGTCAAATATTAACTTATATTATTATGAAATACACTGCACAAATTAATTTGTTAATATATTATATTGATTATTTATTTAAACACCATAAATATTGACAGGTTCTTGCAAAATTGCCTACTTAAAAAAAACACAACTTTGGCAGATTTATCACTCTACATTACAGAATGCATTAACAATGCGCCCTAGCGTTGTTGACAGGCATGATATACTATGGCTGAGACAAACATGCTGTTGACAGCGTGAGCTCTTCTATTGGCGTTTCTCATCTACTGAAATTTTGGCTTGACACGATTGAAGCGGAGTCATCCTGCTGATATCCTTCGTGCTTTATTATGTGGGAGTTTGCAATTCTTGGCTAACGTAAATGTACTTTTTTATTCTTCTTCGTCGCTCGTTCTCAAACTCCCGCTTTCAAGCTCCGAAACGAACTTTGCAAATAGTAGGATCTAGTCCAGTTAACGGAATGTGTTGTGTCGTTGTTCACAGTTTGACTTTTTTGGTTAGCATTCCCTCTTTGACCCCCTTCTCCTTAGCATATACGTACTAGGTTTGTTCAAACTATAACTGACATTATTTTTTTTTCTCGCGAAAAGAAATAAAGCGTGGGGGTTGTTCTTCAACAATATGGGGCTGTCGTGCGCATGTGTGATTGTGTGAACATACGTGCATGATGACGTCACTTCTGATGTAAACAGCACATACCAACCGTCAAGTTTGCAAAATTTCATTATCCTCCGACTCATATTTTCCTTAGCAGTCCATTGAAAACATGGCGTGTGTTGTGATACGGAATCCGTCCAGAGTTGAACAATGAGTGGTAATTTGGTTTATAACTGCTGAAGGATGTTGACCAGTTGACATTCATCGCAGAATGAAAGCAGTGTATGGTGACAAAAGTCTGGCGAACGTAAGCTCAGGCGATGGTCCACCCGAATTGCTGCATCAAAATTGTGACAATGGCATCTTCTGAAGCAACAATATGCGCTGGTCTGGTCTCGGAAGATCTTTCGTTAACTCATGTCCTTCTTTAAACATCGTTATCCAGTTCTTCACATTGTTGTCTTCGACACACTTTTATCACCATACACTGCCTCCATTATGTAATTCTAATTACTGACCTCCTACAAACAATCCATCAGCTGCTGGAGAGAGCATGTGTAACAGTTCCAGCCGGAGCATGAGCGTTTAGGGCAGGGATGATGTGGTCGGCGACTCTGAGAACAAAGGTACATGAATGCGTACCAAGGTCACTCTCCGTCTCGACACTACGCCAAGGTCACTCACCATCTCGATACTAAGTCAACAAAGGAAAACGGGAGGGGGATGGGAAGTTGGGGGGGGGGGGGGGGAGAATGTGTTTTGTGCATGTAGACGTCAGGTGTTGACCACTCTGGCGTTCCAATTTGGGTAAGGTGGGATTAGTGACAGACAGATGCCAGCAGAGCTTGATGCGACATTTTGAGTGATAGGAGTTAGAGTTCCAATGGCAGCTGAATGGCTAGGTCAAGACATCTCACAGACTGGCCACTGGGCAGCTCTGATACTGCTTGAGACTATATAATACTAGACAAAGTTTAACTCAAACCGACTGGCCATGGAGAGAGAGAGAGAGAGAGAGAGAGAGAGAGAGAGAGAGATAGAAAGAGCGAGAGACAGAATTTAGCTAGGAGTCTGTTTAGCTCACCCACTTAATAGAAGAGTGATTGATTGGCTTTTACGAGTGTGTGAGAACAGGATCGCTGAACCAGCATACGCCTTCGAGTCTTGGCCAGTCGCTCTATAAGGCGTGTGTTGAGCGCCTTATGTCTAGGAGAGATCTAGATGTATGTGTGGTTTGTATAGACACCGAGGGAACGATGTATGTTTTGAAGAGTTACGCAAATGTACAGATCAACTAGGTGAGATCTAGATGTGTGTGTGGTGTGTAGACACCGGGAAAATGGTATGTGTTCCAGAGCGCGTGTATACGCAGATCGATTGGGTGTGTGGTCATATGTGAGTATAAGTTGAATATATTAAATGTATTATGTCAAGATCACCCGCCTGAGGTGATCTGAGTGTCACAGAATACAAACGTGAGGACGAGTTTTTTAGAGTTTTTTGAGGGTGCAGATAAGGAGAGGGGAGTCTGCGGCTAGAACTGGGTTGGATTAGTTGGGAGCAACATCAATAGCTTATGCTTATAAACTTCATGTATCTATTTAGATAAGTTGTATTTCTTGTGTTGTTTGTAATTTCATTGCACTCACTTTAAAAGCTGTTGTATGAGTATGATATATTAAATATACCACATGCTGCGTGTTATGTTATTTGCTGTGTGTGGTCGTGAATGATGTGGATGAGTGTGGTAACATTTTAGAGAGAGTAACCCCAGTGGAAATCTGGACTCAGCTAGACATGTGAACTACGCCTCCCCATATGTCCAGTGTTTTATAGATTATGAAAAAACCTTCGACAGAATTGAGATCAATGCCGTGGCAAATGTGTATTGTATTGTATATATATATATATATATATATATATATATATATATATATATATATATATATATATATATATATATACTTTTGAATAGTAATATATATAGGGAAACAAGCGAAATGCAACAGTACACACAAAAATGCGTAATCCCATTGTGAACATTACTTTCCAGAATACAATGTTAGAGACTAATTGTACGAGGTCTAAGGCCCAAGATGGAGCCCAGTGGATGAGCTGACAGAATCAGTGTCTGCAAGCTAGCGTTGCACAAGACCCTATTCGGTCTCCAAGCAACGGCCCTGGAAACAGGCTGCACTAGTGTACTCTGGCTAAGAGAATAAGAATCGCAGTGAGAAGGTAATTCCGGAATTTAAAAAAAACTATTGCTTAACCCTGATTTGTCGTGCCGAAAGGCGCTGAAATCACAGCTTCGCTATCAACTACGACACAGTGTCGCAGCGTCCTATTCAAGACGAACGACAAATAAGCAGATACAGTACAAGGTCTCAACTTGTGTGAGGTAGGCTAAACAACGCCCTTGCTTTCTATAGATGTAGTCAAGTACCAATTTTGAACACAGCGAACCAAAACGTGCATTTCACCGGCATCTAACCAAGCGCTCTAACCGCTTCCACTTGAACCCTGCACTACATAACAACATGTAAAAAACTAAGTGAAACAAAATTTATAAATGGATACGGTCAGATACCGCACGAAACGAGACCACGAATTAAACCTACGTTACGAACAATAGGCCTTCATCAAGGACAGCGAATAACAACAATAATTAACTAACAATAATAATATTACAATTATAAATAACTAACTATAATTAACTAACTAACTAACTAACGAATAAACTAACTAATTAACAATATTTAACTATAATAATTAAAATTAACTTCAATAATTATAACTACTTAATTAACTACAACAATTAATTACATAGCAAATAACATATTTCCACCATTCTTTCAATCACAATCGAGTGAAGTCATCCATACTACACAACTTACCAGGTTCAGACAAGAGTTTGGTAAGAGCTGGCATGATCCGGGTAAGTTGCAAACTAGTGCTGTATATTGTTTCCAGCGAATCTCTGCTCAATATTGCCTCATCCTTGGAAGACACGTTCAGATGCCCATGAGCTGGCTTATCCACATGTCCGTGTGGTCGAGATATCCTTGTACTAATAGTTGCAAGAGAGCTCTGTACTTGATCAGTGCTAGTAGTAGATCCATGTGTTGAGACAGCTTGTTGAGCAGCACGCAGCATTGCATGATTTTGCATCAAAGTGTATAATGTACGATTTGTTAGGGATTCGAGTTGCTGTATGTTGTGGAAGATTTGAGGAAGCCTTCCCGTATTGGAGGCAATTGCCTCGACTAATTTATGGGTTCTGTGAGTTGCGTTAGTCAGTGTTGCGAGAGCGTCTGACTCGTCCTCGTTAGCTCTGGCCAGTATAGAGGTTGCCAGTTGTGTTCTGATTCCCTCCACACGTGTCACTTCATCCTGGAGAGCAGCTGTCGTCTTGGACATGGAAACAGAGCTCAGCTGAGCCAAATCTGTAAGAACCTATTGGTATGATTGACATGTATAATTGAGATTTTCAAGCTGGAACAGATTTCACTATTTTTTAAACTGTGATAGACTTTGTTATATTTTAAACTGTCGTTGTTTGCATTGTTTACGAATGCCTACAATGAGTAGGTTATTGTTTTGTGCGCCCTGAAAAGGATGTTAAGTGGCCGGTTGCAGTAGCTTTCCTCATATCTTAAGCGTGCTGATTAAGGTGGACCGGGTCCTCCAGACGGTTGTGCTATGCTTGGCTTCATCTGCGTGCCACTCACTACTACCGGGATCACATCGATCCCTCACATCGTTAGCCAGGCTGCCATGAATTAGCCCGTTTCCAGAGAGGGCTGCTAGGAAGCCGAGGTGAGGGTCTTGACCAGTATGTTTTGCCTGACTCTGACTAACATATATGATCAGTATGTTTTGCCTGACTCTGACTAACATATATGATCAGTATATTTTGCATGACCAGACGTTAGTCTTCCTCCCCTAGTTTGTTAGTATAAACTGAAGTAGACTTTGCTTCATTTTAAACTGTAACAGACTTTGCCATATTTTAGACTGTAACATACTTTCCAATATTTCAAAATATAACATATTTTCCGTTATTTCAAATTGTAATAGACTCTGTTATATTTCAAACTGTAATAGACTTTGTTTCAGTAATAATTATTTTGATGTTTCTTTTATAAATTCTTCTGCAATAACTATTTGTGCACTTCCGAAATTCTAGCATAAAACCATTTAATTGTGTTTGACATTATTTGTCAATGTAAAACGTAAGTAAACTGCCGTGTTCATTATAATCCGCGCGTATTTTAACAACCAGGTGTTGATTACAAAATGTAGACATCAATCCAAAAAAATTCTTGTTCGTGACAAGAATCACAAGACAAGTATTGATGTGCAATTGAGTAACATACATATCGAACAACAGAGAAGAAAGCGAAGTAATTTATAGACCAGTTTTCTAACGCTGGACCTCCAGATGCCGGATGCGCCTTGCCAGAAGAAAGGAATGAGTTAATCACTAGACCAGCGAGACACACTAAATAAATGTGTTACAACTGGGGTAGTCGTTCGTCATTCAACGTTTGCGACTTTGGAATATGTCCGAGCTCAATTCAAACAAATTTACAGACTCAATTACTTCCTAACCGTTTTAGCATCAAGTGTAGACCAAAAAAAAAAAAATGGTCTTAAATTCTTGTGTCGCTGGTAGACAAACAAAACATCTATTCAGTATCATGTACATAGTGTAGTATGTTAGCCCTTGCTATCTCTGGATACAATTTTTGTCAGCTCTTCCAAATATATCAGCTGGCAATAACATTATTCCATAACTGTACGTTCGTTAAATTAAATTTATTTCTTCCAATGTAAAAAAAAACCCATTCACATTATTACATTATCTTCAGCGTCAATCTGGCAGGTACGCTTTACTCATAGAAACCAACATCTGGCAGGTTGGCTGTACTCGTGTAAACCAACATTTGGCAGGTACGCTGTACTCGTGGAAACCAACATCTGGCAGGTACGCTGTACTCGTGGACACCAACATATGGCAAGTACGCTGTACTCGTGGAAACCAACCTCTGGCAGGTACGCTGTACTCATGGAAACCAACATCTCGATTCTTTGCTGTGTTTGATCAGAGCGGATCTTGATCTTTCATTAAACCATCACGTCACCATTAATGTTAATTTATAACGAGTTTGATGCTTGGTAACAATTTAAAGATGTTCCCATTTGAAATTTGTAGTTTATCAATCTGAAAATTGCACATACGTTATACTCGTACTTCCTTGCACAGCTGCTCAACTCCAAAAATAAATGATTGCGTGCCAACAATAGATTATCTAATTCAACATCTGCCAGGTTATCATTTGTGAATGAAGAAATGATACTTTCGCTTACACTAACATCCCAAAACGACAATTTACTTCCCCAAAACGACGAAATACTGTCAATAGCTAACCTAGTTGCGTATCTCTGATATTTAGAAGGCTATCATTTACAAATGACACTTCCATTTCTACGAACATCCAAAAGTGACAACCTACCTGGTGGTTTGCTTGGAATTCAACCCTCTACAACGTGAATACATTTTTGATAGCTAAAACCCACCAACAGAACAAACAAAAAATGATCTTGGAATACAACCCTCTACAACGTGAATACTTTTTTGATAGCTAAAATCCACCAACAGAACAAACATAAAAATGATAGAAAAGAAGGAAGCTTACCTCCAGTAATTGGCTGCCATTTTTAATGATGGTGGCTACATTATTGACCACGTCTATGGGAAGAACACAACCTTTTTGTCCAGCCTTAGTCCCAGATATCAATTTGTTGAATGGTTGTTGTCCCACATAATCTGCTCCAGGGATGACGTTGCTTTGGTCAGAGTCTTCATCTTGAGTCGGAACCTGATCGTCCTCGTGTGATAAGTCGAGTCTTCGAGTCAGCTCTGTTTGCTGACTGGCAAGCAAGTCTGTGTTTGATAAGATCTGTTCCAGTAGGCGCCCTGTGTTGCGGAAGTAGCTAACAGCTTGTAAGACACTGCCAGTCATGTTGTAGAGGGCGTTCATGACCCGCTCATCATTTTCCTCATGGTACTTGGTGAGAACATCATTGGCTGTTTGATTGGTCACATTCTTAGCTACATCACTTTGGATACTAGTCGTGGGGGCTTCGTGTCGATGATTGTCCTCAGGTAGGACGTTATTGTCTATCGGATGTGTAGTTTTACAGTCACAAGATGTGTCTTCCTCCTTCTTGTTTTTGTCATCATTTTCATTGTCTCCGCCACTGAAGCGCTTACCCCTTCTCATATCAAAGCTAGCAACATTAATGAGCTTGACAAAATGGGCGTGTGTCTGCATTTTGAACTCAGCAAACCGCAGGTCAATGTGCTCAGATATGCCAGTGAAATCCACTGCGCAGCTGACTGGCTCCGACTGAAACTAGAAAAGTTAGTTATTTTAATTTCTGGAAAACTGACTCACAGTGGAAATTGTTAAATTTATGAAATTGTTTAATTAATGAAAGTGAACTGAATTTAATGTTGATGTATGTATAGTCTATTTTAATGTGAAGTGTGTCTTAGAAGCACCAGATCGGTGTTTGAGTTCAGAAGAATAGACCAATAGTTACTTTCCAATCACATCACACAATGCATCTAAAAAGGGTTGTACGTGGGACTAGCAATCTTTTCATTGCTATTGAAACTGTTACTAATAATTATCGGATACAGGCTTTCTGTAAAACTGACCAGCTGTCGTAGTGACCAAATGCCTCACTTGGAGCAAAACGGAAAATCATCAATATGTTTTAGAAGCGCCATGTAACCATGCGCACAATGCAGATCTTCTGCAACTAATTCTGTCGCATATTTCACAGTGGCTAGACCGCAGTCATAACACAACCATATGTGTGTGATGTGAAACAGATGACAACTCAGGAGATACACTGGGAGCAGGGAGTAGACATAGAACATAACTGTCAGAAACATTCTAAAACAGGAGATAAATTGGCGAGAGATATACTAACATAACCACACGATACATTACACAAAAAGGAGAAAAACTGGAGGTAGATGTAGTTACATAATCACAAGATACACAAAAAGGAGAGAGATACATTGGAGGGAGATACAATAACGTAAGCACAAGAAACACTATAAAAAGGGAATAAACTGGAAGGAGATACAATATAAACATTCATAGTCATGTGAATATCCAGATTGTGAAACGTCTTATCCTGGAAAATCGACTTATAAACTGTCGCGAATTTCATAAGATGCAAGTCTTTCTCTGGGTACGGTGAACGCTATTATTCATGAACATTCGCCTTTTTAGAAGGTCAATGCACATTGGATTTGATCACATAGGATGGTCTGCTCCTGTTCCGGCTCTTTCTTTTTTTCGCTATGTCTTACACTTTCCCATTGCTCATTAAATTGTGAATCGGAAATACATATAACAAATGAATGAGCGGCTATGAGGTTATGGTAATGGAAATCAAAGATGTCCATCTGTGTTTTGGACAATCATACTATCAAGTGCATTTTGAAACAGATGTCGTACATAAACCTGCGTGTTTCTGTAGAGAATAAATACAATTATGTTTTTGTAACAGCAATATCAATCAATTGACAAGAAAGCGAAAAAGAAGAGCAAGCTAATTTGTGAGAAAGTACATTCTGTTCTTGCAAGCTGTTACCTTTGGTTTATCCAGTTGCTGAAGCATTTCTTCAATCTGTTTGGACAGCTGAGCTGTCGTCTCTCGAGCACTTCTAATCACCGTATCCTCGAGCATTACCTTTACACTGTTGCCTTGTTTGTCCAAGTTCTCATTAATATAGAGCACACTAGACTCAAACTCGCTGAGCAGCTCTGCAGACGTCTTCTTTAGCTCCTTCATATCGTTACCAAGCGCGCCCACAACCTGGACCTGTGCTTGGCCTTCGTTCTCAAGCTGGGTTACCTGGGAGTAGAGTGGTTGGATATATTAGCTTGTATACTTTAGATGTACAGTAATAGCTGTAAAGGAGAACGTAACGCTTAATTTACACATATGATCGCTTTGCAAGATTTTGTTTAAGTTTTACAACCATCCTGTGCGTATAATTAATTCGATGTGATAACAAGCAAACTGCTGGTTACGTCACTATTTTATGTGATACAGTACACATATATAACTACTTCTGCCGTTGTAGTAGTCTTTAATCTCATGCTGATAACTCTGGTAGTCTAATATGTGCTCCTTATGAAGCATCGAGGAGCGTGTGGCCGAATGGTTTCGATGCCCGTCTGCCGACAAGGAAGGCAGCTGTTCAAATCCCCGGTATGGAAATGTTTTTCTGTTGGGTGTGAAATAAACTAACATAGCCAGCACACGACGTGGCGACACCAGTGGCGAAGCGGCCTGTAGTTCTCTGCCTTAAAACCCCTCGACTACCCCAGCAATGGGAAAAAGCCGTAGAACAGTAAAAAAATGTTTTTCTCTAGGAAGCATTAAAGCACTTGCTGGCTTTTGAAGTGACGATTTCTCTTACAATCAGCTTAATATGATAAAGGATGCTAGCTCAATATACAACCTTCTTTAGTTGAATTTAATACATGCTGGAAAAGTTGCAGTAGACGTATTCCTTTCTTCACGCCATACACTATGGGCATGCTTTATTTGCCTACATTATAAGATATGGATCATTATTTTCCACTACAACTACTGACTACGTATAAAAGAAGTTGTTTATTTGTCAAATTAAGTATTTTGAGTGTGTTTATTAATCAGTTAGTATGCCTTTTGTTAGCTTTTATAAATGTATTTAACGTGTTCAGTGAATTTTTGTGTTTAATTTTGTCTTTTGTCAAAAACATTCACGTCATGCAAGAGAACCTGTTTTCGGACATTCTCCAAATCATTTCCCGTACTCTGTAAGCTTCCGCTGATTTGGCGGAAATGACGTATGGAGTAGAACTGCAAGCTGGACACGGCAGCCTCTAGGGCTGTGATTCGGGTAGTCAGTGTGTCGAATTTGTTGTCAACGATCTTCAGCATATCAACGAAGACTGTGTCCTCAAGTTTTTCAGGGGACAGCTTCGAGTCATCGCTATTGTCCTGAGCTGATGCGGCACAGAGGATGCACATCGCCACGAAGAGGAGATCACGTGTCTTCATGACAGTGTCTGGCAGCCTGCCAGCCATACCTGACTTGCTTGTCCGTGTTCACTCAGCCAGGCCGTCTGAGGAAAAGACATGCCGAAAATGAAAACAACGTTTAATTATGTGTGTTGCCCCATTGTATCTGTCTGTCTTTCCTGCCTGTCATGTCTGTCTGTCTGACTGCCCTGTTTGACTTGTCTTTTGTTCTGTTTCTGTTCTGTTCTGTCTGTCTGTCTATCTATCTCTCTCTCTCTCTCTCTCGCTCTCTGTCGGTTTGTTGGCCGCTCTGTCTGTCTGTCGGTTTGTCTGCCGCTCTGTCTGTCTGTTGGTTTGTCAGTCGGTTTGTCAGTCGGTTTGTCTGCCGCTCTGCCTGTTTGTCTGTCGGTTTGTCTGCCGCTCTGTCTGTTTGTCGGTTTGTCTGTCAGTTTGTCTGTCGGTTTGTCTGTCGGGTTGTCTGCGGCTCTGTCTGTTTGTCGGTTTGTCTGTCAGTTTGTCTGCCACTCTGTCTGTCTGTCGGTTTGTCTGCCGCTCTGTCTGTCTGTCGACCGGTAGGTCGGTTTGCCTGTTTGTACATTTGACTTTTTGTCACTTTGGTTGTTTGTCTGTCTGTCTGACTGTCTGTCTGGAGATATGTCTGGAGATCGGTAGGTCGGTCGGTCTGTTCTTTTTGTCACTCTGTTTGTCGGTCTGTCTATTCAATTCATCCAATATTCCATATATGTGGTTGTTGTTTGCGAATGCCGACAATGAGTAGGTTATTCTTTTGTGCACCAGGAAAAGCACGTTAAGTGTCGGGTTACAGTGGCTTTCTTCACATCACGAGCGTGCTGATGAAGGTGGACCAGGATCCTCCAGGCAGTTGTGCTATACTTTGCTTCATCTGCGTGTCACTCACTACTATCATGTCGATCCCTCACTTCGTTAGCCAGGCTGCCATGAAAACAGCTTGTTTCCAGGAAGGGCTACTAGGAAGCCGAGCCGAGGGTCTTGGCCAATATGTTTTGCCTGACTCTAACATGTATGGTCAGTACATTTTGCCTGACCGGACGTTAGTCTTCCTCCCCATATATATATATATATATATAATGGTCCAAGTCTCACGGGCATACAAATATATTGAGAACACCAATGAGCGCTTTAGTCTTAACTTTTATGCTAAAGGAGAGCCGCTTATCCTGCCATATGGGTTTCAAACGGGCAAGAGCCGCTGTTGTCTGTCTATTCTGGCAACTATCTCAGGCCACTAGCCCTCATCCTTGATCAGTGATCCGAGATACTTGAACCGCTGTACAACTTCGAGTTCCTGACCATTTGCTTTTATCACAGATGTAAACCCTTCCGTGTTATTAGTCATCAACTTTATTTTGTCTGCATTTATCCACATGCCTTAACTTTGCGCCGTTCTGTCCAATCTACTAATCAGCTCCTGGAATTCCGTTTCCGTGCCTGCCAGACTATCTATATCATCTGCAAAATCGTAGGTCTGTAATCGTCTTGTCATCTATTCTGAACGTACCAACATGTCCCTCTAGTGCCGCCTCCATTATTCTTTCCAAGAATACATTGAAAAGTGTTGGAGAGAGTGTACAACCCTGTTTCACCCCAACAGACGTACGGAACCATTCGCCTAGTATTACGTCTACAGAGACTGCACTTCTCATAAAGGTTCTCAATTACCTTCACAATATTACTATTCATCTTGTAATGCTTCATTGTTGCCCAGAGCGCCACATGCCACACTCTGTCGAACGCCTTTTTGAAATCGATGAAGACATGATGTATGTGTTGTTGAGACTAAGTGTTTCTCATTCAATACCCGCAGATTAAATATCTGTTCAGTGGTGTTTCTTCCCGCTCGAAACCCTGCTTGCTCTTCGGCAATGATATTCTCTGCCTGTAGTTTTAATCTGTTGATGATTATTCTTAAAAGAACTTTGCTAGGATGACAAATGAGGCTAATTGTTCTATAGTTCAGACACATCTTTAGATTCGCTGATTTAGGCAGCGGTACAACCACTGAATTCGTCCAGATGGTTGACCACTCTCCTGTCTGCCAAATTCTGTTACAAATGTTTGTCAGAGCTTCAATTATTACCTTACCTCCCACTTGTAGGAGCTCTTCTATGATATTATCCATACCCACAGTTTTCCCATTTTGTAGCATCTTCACTGCTTCCGTTACTTCCTCTCTTGTTATCGGTTGATTCTCCTCTACCATATTCATTTAAGGGCGATTGTATTTCCTGGGTCACCTCGACCCTCATGCTTACATAATTCATAGCAGTACTTTGTCCAACGATCCCGAATGTCTTGAGGTTCTGTGATTTATATATATGTATATAGATTATTTTAAAGAAAAACATAATTTTTACCACCTCCCCCTGTTTTATTTCTTGTTTTGCATATATTTTAACTCTTGTTGCAAAACAATGGTATTGAAATATTAAGTTTTTTGTTGTCTGCCACTACCTAACTAATTTCAGATTTCTTCGACTCGACATCCGTATTATTAAAATATTGTAAATCAGCGACCCCTCCCCCCCCCCCCCCCCCTGGACATTTAAACTTGGTTACTTATTTTCTTTCAAATGTCTGTGTGGGGGAAAATAATCGGGTTTCTTGAAATTAACACATATTTTACAGTAAAAAGTTAACATTATCTCTGCGCAAATAGTTAAAATATTTATATTGAAGTTTAAAAAATATGTGATGTTGTTTTTGACCCATTTACAAATTTGGCACTGGTACAGCACATTGCAAGACAAACTCTCCATACAGTCCTCACCACAAACACATTTTTATTCAGAGGATTTGTTAGGGAAATTTAAATATATTTATTAAATATTTGCATCCAGTTTATATACTATTATGTATGAAATGAAAGCAGCACAGACTGCATAATGCACGTGTCGGATGGGGCCCCAAAAACCAAAACACATCCAATAAACCATAACACATCCTGTAAACCATAACACATCCTGTAAACCATAACACATCCTGTAAACATGCAAAGGCTTACGGATTACGGATGATTAATGATACGCATAAAGAGATGGAGAGAGTATATTAATAAACTGAATGCAGTCTGTATCAGAATAGCAAGTTCTTAAATGACATACCTTTGATAGAAGAGAGATTACATGTAACCAGAGAAGTTAACTAAAGAAGAGCAAATCATCTTCAGAATGGGAGACGACCAGGGCTAGTGGTTAAGTGCAACGGCTCACGACCCGAAGGTGGTGGCTTCGATCCCTATCACAGTACCAGCGTTACCGCGGGGAAGCAAACCCTTAGAAAATGCAGGAGGAAGCAGACCATTACATGAAATGCTTGGGAAATAGAGAAATAAGGTGAACGCAAAAAAAAAAGCATCTTCAAAATGAGAACTAGACACAATAGACTCAAATGTCATCTTTAAAATAAAATGATGTTTGGGTCAGACAACAGGTGTCCATGTGGGGAGCATACCACGACGGTAGAACACATCCTATTTAGCTGCACACTCACGTAGGAAGAGAGAGAGAGAACAATACTGGCCTCGCGAGATCGATATGCTACAAAAGCTGTATGGAGACAAAACAGCCTTACAAACATTGGTGTCCTTTGTAAGAAAAACCAGGACTTTGGTCTGATGATAAGCGAAGAAGGAGAAAAAGAAGAAGTAACAAGAACAGGGTTTTTGTAAGGCATTTTATTCAATCGCGAAAAAAAAACAGAGCACAAAGGATAGTTGAGATACCATACATATCAAGCTCCTCAATTACACAAAAAACGATGCCTGTTACCAGTTGAACAGAAGAGAGCAGGTCGTGGTCTTCAGACTTCGCACTGGCCACAATAGACTGAGGTACCACCTATTCAACAAATTGAAGATAGGTGGCACCGACGAATGCTCGTGTGGTACCGGGAAAATGACCGCTGAGCATTTGCTGCAAAACTGCCCGACATATGAGGATCAGAGAGAGCACATGTGGCCATCACCAGTGGCAACACTAGACAAGCTCTATGGCAGTGTCGACAGCCTCAGGATGACCGCTGCTTTTTTCTAAAAAATAATGGTTGCTGTCTGACTGCGTACGATGAAGAAGAAGAAGAAGAGCTCCTCTAAATAACGGAAGAGTGTTTACCACTTTACAAACTTTCCTTTTTAAGCAAGTTAATCATATTTACACCAATAGAAAATGGATAAAGGAGCGTACAACTTCTTAACCAGCTTGAATTTAGAGGATGTCATCAGATCATTGCGGTTTCTCTCAGAAAGAATGATCTATCAAGAACAACCACCATTTATCTGCTTCATATTTTTGGAAAAGTATTTCATCGAGTCCCCTCGATCAAACTTTTTGAGATGTTGCTATATATAGTTACAAAAAGATCGATCATTATGTTAATCCAAAATCTGTATGAAAATCAAGAGACGATTATTTTAATTAAAGCAGGATTAATAGATCCCGTTTAAAAGAGAGTAAAGGTGCGGTAAAGGCTGCTTGCTTTCACCAAGTTTCGGTGCCGCGTTTTCTGAGATTGGAGTTGGAATTAGAGGTATCAAGGTCAATGAAAGTTAAAGACATCAAATTTGCCGAGGATCAAGCCATAGTGGGAGGATCAGTATTAATGATGCAAATGCTGGTTGAAAAAAACCAACACAACAGCAAGTGAATATAATCATAAATGGAGAAATAATCGAACAAGTACAGCAGTTTACGTATTTTGGACCAACCATCACAGAAGATACCAGCAATGAGTCGGCCATTATGACAAAGATTGTATTTGCGATCTAGTATTTTTGACACCTGAGATCTGGAAAATCCAGGAAGGAAATGAGATTTAAGAAAGACGGATGTTTTTCATAAAACCTGCTTTTGAGAGGATACAATTATAACATAGACGATCGTATATTCCTGGAGCTAACAGATGCTGGGATTTACGTGGCAAATCCCCAGTGGATTTTCACCTGCCAAAAAATATGAAACAAAGGAGGTCGCACCTCCCCACGACCTCTAACGACTTAAGTGAATTGAAGATAGCTATATTGACGATTATTTACATTTACTTAGAACAATATCAGGAGAAAGCCGGATAACTTTCTAAACACGACCTTAAACATACGTTCACCTGTACTAATTGACAGCTCACTTCTGTTGCCCGTTCATCAAATCTGTCCTTGACCCGATAAAACATGGAACATGTTAAGTCTCACGTTTTAAAGTTTGAATTAATCAACAATTGATTACAGTTTGTTCTTGAAATTATGATGTTTGAGCGAAACGAAATATTTATTTATACAAGGGTTCTCAAACACGAGATCCCTTAAGGTATTCTCCTGTGGCAATCAGCGTCAGCACCATCGCAATGTGCGGTACCCCATTTACAAATTTGAGAAGAGCAATATTCTTCTTCTTCTTCTTCTTCTTCTTCTTCTTCTTCTTCTTTTTCGACGTCAACTTGAATATACATAAATAAAGTAGTGGTTATCCTGAAGCTATTTGTATCTCCATAGAGCTTGTCCAAGAATGGTACTGGAGATGACTGTGTGTGCTTTCTTTGTTTCGTGTATATTGGACACCTTTGCAGTATATGTTCCTAAGTCATTTTGATAGAGCCGCAGACAAATTTATCAGTATTTCCTTTCGTTCGTGTGTATTTCCTTCGAAGTGCCTCATCAGTTTGGAATATATTATGCATTTCATCAGCTTTCCCACACAGCTCAGTATACTGATTGGCATGTAGCCATTTGAATTTGTTAAGTTTTATTTTTCTTCCGAATTGGTACACTATTGACTTCTTCCATTCTTGCGGAACCACTTTTACAGAGACCTGACAACATTTTCCGAAATGCCATCCATAGCACTGCTCTTGTTACGTTTGGAAGAAGAACTGGCAAATCAGATAAGTGGTTGAAGCAAAAGTGAATGATATGGCACCCGATAATGAGATCAAGCGAGCTGCTCTGACTAAATACAAGCAGCTTCGAAATGCAGGTAATCTGCACACTATCTAGTTCACCAAAAGCCATGTGAAGCAACAGCTTGTTGTTGTGCAAATGAGTATTTGCTACAGCTCAGTGCAAACACCCAGACTGCAGTAAAAACAGAGAACATCAGACAAATGTACAATAATATAAATAAATATTGTTCATGTAAGTAGGAAAACTGCACCACTAAAATCCATCAATGGCGAGAAAATAACAAATAAAGGAAAGCAGATAGAGTGATGGGTCGAGTACTATTCTGAGTTCTATTCGTGTGACAACATATTCACTTCAGCCTTTAACACTGTGAAAAAACTATTCTAACATGGACGAGCTCGACATCAAACAGTCTATAGAGGATCTAACTAAAACTATTGACAGCTTGACAACAAATAAAGCTTCAGGCAGCAACGAGATCTCACATGATTTAATCTAACGCTGTAAGGGTGCATTCTTTCAACTGCTGTATATGCTGTTATGCCAGTGCCGTAAAGAGGCCATTTTTCCTCAAGATGTGAGACATGAACATATTATACAAAGACATAATTGGTAGCAGTGGCTGTAATAACTATCGAGGTTTCTCTCTGCTCAATGTTTTAGGCAAAGCCTTCACCATAGTAATCTTACAAGTGCTACAAAAATTGGCTGAGCGTGTGTATCCAAAGTAACAATGCAAATTCAGGTCTGGAAGACCAACAAACGTTATGATTTATTTTCGTTGCCAACTCAAGAAATCATCACGCGAACAGAATCTACCCTTTTATATCGGCTTAATCGACACGACAAAGACATTTGATTTGGTTATTAGGGATGGACTTAAATATTCTCTCTAAATTAGACTGCCCAAACAAATTGCTACAACTAATAATATGGTTTTACGAAGCATGAAATGAACAGTCCAATTTGATGGTAATATATCAAAATAATTTTAAATTCGAAGTGGTGTTACGCAAGGCTGCGTTCTGTCCCCGACACTGTTCGGAGTTTTTTGTACTGTCACTGAAGCATGCATTTAGAAATGCAAATAAATGAGTTTGCCTTCACACTAGGTCGGCTGAGCTTCTGCAATTGCCACTCGCGGTCAGCAGGAACTTCCGAACTTCATTTATTGCTTCTCCCAGACTTAAAAAGATTTTGGTCTCATAAGTAAGTTTCAGCAAAATAGATCTGCTGGGACAGGAAGTAGATGTCACGACACTTATTACCATCGATAATTATAAACTGGCAGCTGGCGCAAATGAACTTTGGCGAGTTTTCAGCTGGCTTGAGTGATCTAGAAACATCCTTTGTCTCGAATAGTTCGTCGTGGACTGAGTCTGTGATTGGTCAGAATCGATAATTCGAATTCGATATTATCAGCAGCAGAAGTCCAGAACATTGATTCTTAGTCCAGAAGTTAGCGAAGAGCGGTCGGTCACCCAGGAGCAGAGCAGACGCAGGCATAATGATTGACATGACATAACCAAAGTAAGCTCTTGTGAGGAAAGGGCGCAGGTAAATATTAAGAGTTCTTCGTGCATTTAAAACCAGAAACCAGTAGCATTTACTAGTCAACTATTTTCATTATCAAGACCAGCAGAAAAGAACGAGTCTTTTCACTTTTCACTTATAGTTCAACAAATAATCTCTCCAAGACAAGTAGTCAACGAGTTATTTCTAAGTCATCGAAAAGGAGGAGGAGAAGAAGAAGAAGAAGAAAAATAAGAAAGAGAAAAAGAAGAAGAAGAAGAAGGAGAAGAAGAAGAAGAGGGAGAAGAAGAAGAAGAAAAAGGAGAAGAAGAAGAAGAAGAAGAAGAAGAAGAAGAGAGTAATTTCTCTAAATAAAGTTCTACAAATAATATCGCTCAGTGGTCTCAAGGTAAGGAGTCCGCCTCGAGCTTAGGAGGTCGCGGGTTCGAATCAAGGTGAAGACAGTGATTTTTATTAGGTGGAATTTTTGGTAAATTTCGCCCTTAACTCTGGGTAGTGAGATCGGACCCCTTATCTCTGGGTAGTGAGATCGGATCCCTTATCTCTGGGTAGTGAGATCGGACCCCTTATCTCTGGGTAGTGAGATCGGACCCCTTATCTCTGGGTAGTGAGATCGGACCCCTTATCTCTGGGTAGTGAGATCGGACCCCTTATCTCTGGGTAGTGAGATCGGACCCCTTATCTCTGGGTAGTGAGATCGGACCCCTTATCTCTGGGTAGTGAGATCGGACCCCTGATCTCTTGGTAGTGAGATCTGACCCCTGATCTCTGGGTAGTGAGATCGGACCCCTGATCTCTGGGTAGTGAGATCGGACCCCTTATCTCTGGCTAGTGAGATCGGACCCCTTATCTCTCGGTAGTGAGATCGGACCCCTTATCTCTCGGTAGTGAGTTCGGACAACTAATCTCTGGGTAGTGAGATCGGATCCCTGATCTCTGCGTAGTGAGATCGGACCCCTGATCTCTGGGTAGTGAGATCGGATCCCTGATATCTCGGTAGTGAGATCGGACCCCTGATCTCTTGGTAGTGAGATCTGATACCTGATCTCTGGGTAGTGAGATCGGACCCCTGATCTCTGGGTAGTGAGATCGGACCCCTGATCTCTGGCTAGTGAGATCGGACCCTTATCTCTGGCTAGTGAGATCGGACCCCTGATCTCTGGGTAGTGAGACCGGACCCCTGATCTCTGGGTAGTGAGATCGGACCCCTGATCTCTCAGCAGTGAGATCGGACCCCTGATCTCTGGGTAGTGAGATCGGACCCCTTATCTCTGGGTAGTGAGATCGGACCCCTTATCTCTCGGTAGTGAGATCGGACCCCTTATCTCTCGGTAGTGAGTTCGGACAACTAATCTCTGGGTAGTGAGATCGGATCGCTGATCTCTGGGTAGTGAGATCGGACCCCTTATCTCTGGGTAGTGAGATCGGATCCCTTATCTCTCGGTAGTGAGATCGGACCCCTGATCTCTCGGTAGTGAGATCGGACCCCTGATCTCTGGGTAGTGAGATCGGACCCCTGATCTCTGGGTAGTGAGTTCGGACCCCTAATCTCTGGGTAGTGAGATCGGATCCCTGATCTCTGGGTAGTGAGATCGGACCCCTGATCTCTGGGTAGTGAGATCGGGCCCCTTATCTCTCGGTAGTGAGATCGGACCCCTTATCTCTCGGTAGTGAGATCGAACCCCTGATATCTCGGTAGTGAGATCGGACCCCTTATCTCTCGGTAATGAGATCGGACCCCTGATCTCTTGGTAGTGAGATCTGACCCCTGATCTCTGGGTAGTGAGATCGGACCCCTGATCTCTCGGTAGTGAGATCGGATCCCTGATCTCTGGGTAGTGAGACCGGACTCCTGATCTCTGGGTAGTGAAATCGGACCCCTAATCTCTGGGTAGTGAGATTGGACCCCTTATCTGTGGGTAGTGAGATCGGACCCCTTATCTCTCGGTAGTGAGCTCGGACCCTTTATCTCTCGGTAGTGAGATCGGACCCCTGATCTCTCGGTCGATAGTGAGATCGGACCCCTTATATCTCGGTAGTGAGATCGGACCCCTAATCTCTCGGTAGTGAGATCGGACCCCTGATCTCTGGGTAGTGAGATCGGACCCCTTATCTCTCAGTAGTGAGATCGGACCCCTTATCTCTCGGTAGTGAGATCGGACCCCTGATCTCTCGGTAGTGAGATCGGACCCCTAATCTCTGGGTAGTGAGATCGGACCCCTGATCTCTGGGTAGTGAGATCGGATCCCTGATCTCTGGGTAGTGAGACCGGACTCCTGATCTCTGGGTAGTGAGATCGGACCCTTATCTCTGGGTAGTGAGATCGGACCCCTGATCTCTGGGTAGTGAGATCGGACCCCTGATCTCTCGGTAGGGAGATCGGATCCCTGAGCTCTGGGTAGTGAGACCGGACTCCTGATCTCTGGGTAGTGAGATCGGACCCCTGATCTCTCGGTAGTGAGATCGGATCCCTGATCTCTGGGTAGTGAGATCGGACCCCTTATCTCTGGGTAGTGAGATCGGACCCCTTATCTCTCGGTAGTGAGATCGGACCCCTGATCTCTCGGTAGTGAGATCGGACCCCTTGTCTCTCAGTAGTGAGATCGGACCCCTGATCTCTCGGTAGTGAGATCGGATCCCTGATCTCTGGGTAGTGAGATCAGACCCCTGATCTCTGGGTAGTGAGATCGGATCCCTGATCTCTATGTAGTGAGACCGGACTCCTGATCTCTGGGTAGTGAGATTGGACCCCTGATCTCTGGGTAGTGAGATCGGACCCCTTATCTCTGGGTAGTGAGATCGGACCCCTGATCTCTGGGTAGTGAGATCGGACCCCTTATCTCTGGGTAGTGAGATCGGACCCCTGATCTCTCGGTAGTGAGATCGGATCCCTGATCTCTGGGTAGTGAGACCGGACTCCTGATCTCTGGGTAGTGAGATTGGACCCCTTATCTCTGGGTAGTGAGATCGGACCCCTTATCTCTGGGTAGTGAAATCGGACCCCTGATCTCTGGGTAGTGAGATCGGACCCCTGATCTCTGGGTAGTGAGATCGGAACCCTGATTTCTGGGTAGTGAGATCGGACCCCTGCTCTTTCGGTAGTGATATCGGATCCCTGATCTCTGGGTAGTGAGACCGGACTCCAGATCTCTTGGTAGTGAGATCGGACCCCTGATGTCTGGGTAGTGAGATCGGACCCCTGATCTCTGGGTAGTGAGATCGGACCCCTGATCTCTGGGTAGTGAGATCGGACCCCTGATCTCTGGGTAGTGAGATCGGACCCCTGATCCCTGGGTAGTGAGATCGGACCCCTGATCTCTGGGTAGTGAGTCGGACCCCTGATCTCTGGGTAGTGAGATCGGACCCCTGATCTCTGGGTAGTGAGATCGGACCCCTGATCTCTGGGTAGTGAGATCGGACCCCTGATCTCTGGGTAGTGAGATCGGACCCCTGATCTCTGGGTAGTGAGATCGGACCCCTGATCTCTAGGTAGTGAGATTGGACCCCTGATCTCTCGGTAGTGAGATCGGCGTCCTGATCTCTGGGTAGTGAGATCGGTTTCCCCTGTTCAGTGTCGAGCACGTTAAAAAATACATTGGCGGTTAGAAATCGAAAAAAGTAGGCTTAACGGCTGTTGCTCGGTCAAAAATTCTAGTTAAAAAATCTAACCAAATTATGTGTATCTTCCCTCAGGCCTAGTAAACCGCATGAACTTTTAAAATACCTACTACGTATAGCGGAAGCATTCGGCTACCTAGCAACATACATTAACATGCCTGTTTGAATACCAGGATTCCGAGTATAAATAATATCGACAGACCAAGTAGTCAACGAAAAACAGAGACATAGCAAATCGTCATCATTGCTCCTCGTAGCACTATAGAAATAAGGAAGGATCTTTGAAGATCCAAATCTGTACTCAAATTTTTCAATTTGTCAACTAGACGAATCGTGAATCATAACGTTTAACAAGATAATAAAAAGGATAGATTCAGCATAAGTATCAAGGGGTAACGGGCTACTGACCAAGAGATGGGAACCTGGGAAATTTAGTTTCAGTTTTTTAGTCTAAAAAAGCACAAACTAAAACTAAATTTAGTTCGAAATAAAAATGTGTGCCATTGCACTAAACGCATTAGAGTAATTATTAGAGTAGGTAGGGGACAGCATTTCTTAAGCGTTAGAACTACGTTTATATGAATGAGTTACTGTAACAGTTCCCGCCGGAGCAAGGGGAGTTTAGGATGCATGAACATGTTAAAGCCTAAAGCTATCTGAATGCATGTCAAGGTCACTCACCGTCTCAGCAAAGGAGAACAGAGTTGGGTTAAGGAATGTGGACAGGTAGAAACTGACCACTGGCATTCCGATTTTGGTAGGGGGAGATTGATTGACAGACGAAATTGGCAACGGGGCTTGCTGCGAGAGAATGAGTGACAGGTGTGCAAAGTGTTTCGTTCCAATTGGGATTGAAGATGACCATACCTGAGATCGATTGGTCAAGCTCTGGCCTTGCTTGAGGATATATAACTCGAGACAAAGTTTAGCTAGGGAGGCTGGAGGAGAGATGGAGAGTGAGGGAGGGAGAGAGGCTGTATGGAGGAGAGTGAGAGAGAGAGAGAGACTGAATGTAGATAGTATGTTTAACTCACCGACTTAGATAGAGGAGCGATTGATAGACGGTTGGACGAATGTTTAGAGATAGAACAGGATCGCTCAAATAGGTGTGTGAGTTTTGCATTAATAGATAATCTGAACATGTGTTTGTAAGCAAGGACACATTGTGAACAAGTTATGTCGAGATCGCCCTCCTGAGGGGATTTCAGTGAGGAAGAGTATTTGATAAGGTGTGTTGAAGACGCAGTTAAGGCGATGTGTGTGTGTAATTGCAAGGCAATAGAACTGGTTTTTAGATAGTTGGGAATTCCATCAATAGCTAATGCTTACAATTCCCGTTTTAGTAGAATGTTTAGTTAAGATATGTATTATATTGGGTTTGTAATTTCTCTACTCATTGTATGATATGAGTATGATATAATAAATATGCCACCTGCTGTTTGATATGTCATTTACTGAGTATGGTCATGATGATGTGGATGAGTGTGAGAATGTTCTAAGTTAGATCGCGGCCAGGGCAAGCAGAGGGTCTGTTACATTACTTATCCATAAAAAGAAGAGTTTGAAGAACTAAAAAAAAGTTTGTCTATGTTGTGATAAAAGATGATTGGTTGTAATGTTGAATGCCCACTATGAGTAAGTCTACTCTTGTTTGCGCCTTGAAAAGGGCGTTAAATGGCTGGTTTCAGAGCTCTCCTCACATCCCGAGCATGATGCTGAAGGTAGACTGGGTCTTCCAGGCGTTTGTGTTATGATTGGCTTCACCTGTATGTCACTCACTATTGCAGGGATCACATAGATTCTCCATCTCGTTAGTCAGGCTGCCATGGAAACAACCATTTCCAGGAAGAGGTGCGAGGATGTCGAGATAGAGGTTTTAGCCAGTATATTTTGCCTGTTCCTGACTAACTTGTCCGATCAGTATGTTATGCCTGGCTAGTCGTTAGTCTCCTTTCCCCATGATACATATAAGATACAACTATGATGGTATGCATGTATTACAGCTAAGAATTAGCAGTGATTGAAGTAGATGGAAACAATATAGATTGTGTTTTCAGCTCTGCCATAAGGTATAATTAATGCTCCATGTGACCAGCCTTTATTTAAGAAAATAATAGTGTTGTGTGGGGATTCTGTTACAAAAGTCTTCGTCAGAGTAATATTACTACTACAACAATTGGATGAGCGTGTACACCTGGAGTCACAATGTGGATTCAAGAATGGAAGATCAATGGTTCAAATAATTTTCTTTCTTCGACGAATTCAGGAAAAATCTCATGAGCAGCATCAACTCATTTATATCGCCTTTATTGACCAGACAACGGCATTTGATTTGGTTAGTAGGGATGGACTTCAAAATCCTCTCTACGATAGGCTGCCCAAGCAAACTGCTATGACTAATAATATCATTCCACGACGGTATAAAAGAACAGTCCAAAATTATGGTAACATATCACAACCATTTGGTATTCCAAGTGGTGTTAAGCAGGGCTGCGTTCTGCCCCGACACTGCTCGGAATCTTCTTTGCTCCGTTACTGAAGCATGCATTTGGTAATACAAATGAAGGGATTTGTCTTTACACTAGGTCGGATGGTTGATTGTTTAACCTTGCAAGGTGCAAGGTCAAAACGATGATCAGGAAGATCATCATCAGGCACTTACTGTTCGCTGATGATGCTGCAGTTGTCCTCCACATTCAGCAGAAACTTCAGAGTTTGATTTAACCTCTCTCCAAAACTAGCCACGATTTTGGTCTCAAAATAAGTCTCAACACAACAAATATTAATGAACAGGAAGTAGATGCCACGCCAACTCTTAGCATCGATAATTATGAACTGACAGCTGTGCACTAATTCATATATATGGGATCCCTCATTAATGACAAGTTGTCTCTAGAAATAGGCAGTCCCATTGCCAAAGCTGCTGCAACATTTGGTCACTTTCCAACGCGTGTTTAGGAAAAATTAACAATTAAAACTTACAATGAAAACCTAGACCGTGTTGAACAATGCTCCTATATGGTAGCGAGACCTTGGCAGTATATGCCAAACAAATGCACGGCCTTAACATCTACCATCTGCGATCCATTCTTGGAATTACACGAGGGATAGATTGACAAATGCAGATTCCACTCTCTCAGGCATATATACTCTCGTTAGGCAGCGAAGACTACTATGGCTTGGTCATGTTCGTCGCATGCGAGATGGCCGCATTCCCAAAGACATCCTCTATAGACAGTTGGCGAATGACAAGAGAGCAGTCAGTAGACCACAGTTGAGGTTCAAAGATGTGTGTAAGGGTGATATCAATACCCTTGACATGAGACTGATATTCTTAGAAAACGAAGTTGCAGATCGATACAAGTGTATATGTATTCTTAAGGTCCATCTCACGCTTGGTGAAAAGCTCTTACAACACGAAGAAGTGAAACGACAACGCCGCAAAGGAGAATTAAATAAAGACAAAACTTAGTATAAGTTTTTTGTGTACTATTCCAAATTGTATCATCCTACAGTCATAGTCAGTCATGACTGAAAGGGGCTACTAATGCCATTTATGCAATACAATTCCCCTTTTCAACTGCAGTTTAGAACTGACAGCTGCTTCCTGTTTTGCGTTTGTGCCCAGATGTACTAACATTTAATTTGTAATCACATCTTTTCTTTGTAATTGTTTTTGATAGTGATCTCATTGCCACATTTAATCTATTGTTGAATTATCCTCAAAGTGCTCATCTGCTGCACATCTTTGTGTTGTTATGAGTATTTTGTTCTTCATTGATGAGATTGATGTGGTCTTTTATAACTTCAACATAATTTGCATTAGCATAGTGTTCTATAAGTGCAGTTGCAGCTTTTTTTCCTGCTAGCATAATTCTTTTGGATTGTAATTTGCATGGGGCAATATCCTTCAGTTTTCAGTATTTGTTCTTTTCAGATATCTCTTGTTGTCTGATTTAAAGCCGTTTTGTATTTTGCAACGATTTCTTAGAGAGCGATGTTTGCTTCGGTTGACTGTTACGTCTCTGTCACGTTTCTGACGTCTGCTAGTTCATCCTCGACCTTTTATAGTTCTTCACTCCAGTAGGATTTGTAGTTCTTATTTCCCTTCTCGAAGTGGTTTTGACAGAAACTTGTAGAATAGCATTATTAAGATTTTCAACCATTGTTTTCATTCTGCGTTATCGTGAGTTGTTGGTCTCGCAAAGCCTGTCTGTGATCAGGACAAATCTGTAGTTCCAATTAGGCAATGGTTCTTGTGTATGGCTTGGCTTTGCTTCGTTCGCTCTCAATCTCCCGCTACCAAACCCTGAAAGGGCTTAAGTAGCAGAATGTAGTCCAGAGAACGGAATGCGTTGTGTGGTAGTTTACAGCTTGACTGCGATATTTGCACCTTTCGGTCCAACACATCCGACTTCAGCAAGCATTTTTTTAGTACCGGGTTAGCATTCCCTCTTCGATCCCTTCTCCTTAGCCGGTCTGCCCTGCTGAAGCCTGTTATCTAGGATCACCGCATGGAGGTGTAGAAGGGTCTTGGCAGCTCTGGTTCGCTGGCCCTGACGCTAGCAGTCAGCTATGGGTCACTGACCACTGCAGCTCATGCGCTGCTCAGCGTCTTGATCCCGTTCTTGTGTATAAGGAACATGTTCCCAATTTTATTTTAGTTTCACTTTTGTAGGACTATGGTGGCTGCAGTCTAGTTGACAAGAAAACGTCTCTAATAATTGTATTGCATAGACTTTACGCGGAGAAGGCTAGATCTGGAGTGAAGGCCGTGCGCCACCTTCTTGAATAGAAACATGGTTCATCATCTTGCTTATTTATTATATATTTCCAAGTCCTCTACTTCATCTCTTCTCTTATGTGCCGGAATCTTAGATATTTTTAAGTCCTCTCTACTTCATCTCTTTTACCTGAATATTAGATATTTCCAAGTCCTCTACTTCATCTCTTCTATTATGTGCCGGAATATTAGATATTTCCCAGTCCTCTACTTCATCTCTTCTACTGTGTCTGAATATACCCATCTTTTTAAGAGCCGTTGAAGTTTCCAACCCCTGTAAAGTTGGAACTCTTTATTTCCATACAAGAAAGTGATAAATCTTTCGTTGGCGGACAACTCAGGTTATAAATAAGAATGTTGGTTTTCTTTACAGCAAAGTCAACTTATTAACTTACTGTCTGGTTACTGGTGTTTATGGATACCTCCCTGCTTTTCAATTTCTCATAAGTATCAGCCCTGCTACTTTTGTATCCTTCCTGGTCGAGTCGAAAGGCTGGTATCACCTGACCAAAAATCTGTGGTGGAGGTGAGTCTCCTGGATACATGCTATATCAATTTGATATTTATTTAGTCGGTTTTATAGTGGGAAGCTTTTACAAAGATCAGATTGCCTTCCGTATTCCACTACAGTTTGTTGAGCGCCGTTGTTGTTAGGCAAATACTATTGCCCTTTCAATCTGCACCTGTATAACTTCACAGAACAGAATAGGGTGACCAACAGTAGAGTTAGATGGACTCCTTCGAGGCGAGACTTCACAGCATCGGCTTCATGTTGTTTACTCTTTATTTGTGAAGTCCTCGCAAAGCGTAAATAACGTTGCGTTGTTTCGTAAGGTCTGTGACAAAGGGAATACGATTTTGCATTCCCTAGCCTAAGGAAACCAGTTTGGGTTTCATCTTGGTCTGGTCCCTAGTCTAGGGCAACATGTTTGTGTTTAATCTTGGTTTGGTCCCTAGCCTTCAACCTGTGAGCGTGGGAGGATATGATTTTCTATCTGGACAAGGTGAGGACACGAGCCAAGAAGAGGTGCATTCAAACTTTGAAAAAGCATATCACACGTGTCCACAATAGAACCAATAGCGGTAATGGAGGAGAAGGAAGAGATCGTGCCTTAGATTTACGTTACACGACATATATTTGAATAAGTTAAATCTTCATCTGGTGGAAGGAGGCGAGGGATCGAGGGAAAAGGGGGGGGGGGGCGCAAAAGGAGCCTCAAAGATGATTTCAATTAAAACATCAATCGGATGTTTCCTAGAAACAACTTTTCAGTCAGCCCTTCTTGTCATTACCGAAGCACTACCAAAACATTTTAGTCAGGAAACAACCTGCCTGTTGATTTCAATAAACATCAAGGGATTCCCTAACGACATAGATACACTTCTGTCTGACATGTGCACTCACCACAAATGTGATGTACTGATGGTCCAAGAGCCCATTGTTCAATCGCTGACCGAAGACTAAATATAAATAAGAGGAAGCTTGTCGTGGAAAGACCACATGAGCCTTTTTGTCCCACCAGATCTTGACATATGCTCAGTGAGCCAAATCCTCACAGGGAATACATATATCCTCATAACTGAAAGTCAATCACGCACAGTAACATCAATATACAAATTACCCGAAACAACTTTGTCACCGAAGAGCATGATAACTTCATTCCACAGAACAATAAAATATTCATGGGAGATTTTAACTGCCGCAGCACTGCATGGGGATACAATAAATCAGATGCTAATGGCGAGGGGCTAGGAAACTGGATAGAGCAGAATAGACTGAAGCTCTTGCATGACCCAAAAGTACCACCTTCTTGCAAAAGCTACAGGTGGGGTAGAGTATAAAATTCTAACAACACATTTGTGAGTCACAAGTTAATACATTAAAAGATAAAATCTATCGAAAAGCCTATACCATGGATGTCACGCATGCCCATCTCCTGCAGCGTTACAGCAGTTGTCAAACCGGAGAATGTACCTTTTCAAAGACGCTTCAATTTTAAACGAGCCAAAATGGTGTCAGTTTTCCTGTCAGCTAGACAGATAGGTGTTGAAACTAGAACCAACCCTTGAAAGATAGGAAGATTTGTTGAAACAGCAAAAAGGTTTTCCAGACGTCACCTACCGAGAGTCTGCAGACCCCGGTATATTTGTGGTACTAACGAAGATTCAAAGACACTATGCGAGCAATACCAACAACATTTTGAAAATGACTCCTTTGAAGAGACCATAAAGGTTGGGGAAGACTTCCTATAAAACGTAACGTCTTTATAATTGTTTAGAAGACTCTACAGTCTGTATACAAAAAGTTTATTTTATATTTCCTTCATTTAAAACTATAACCATCCAATTTATTCTTGAATGCATCACTGTCTCCATTATTTCTTGTGGCAATATATTTCAAGCATTCATCACTCTCTGACTAAAAAAATATTTTCTAATAACTGGACATTTCTTTAATTCATTTATAGCTGTGTCCTCTTGTTATTGTAGATAGTTGAGTTTTGAAAAAAAATGTTATAGTCTAATTTATCCGTTCCTGTGATTATCTTATAAACCTGTATTAAGTCATCTCGAATTAATATCTTTTTTAGACACTGTAGACCAGATTCTTTCCTCATAACTGTAATTCTGGAATCTTACTATCAGTTTTGTCCCTCTTCTTTGTATCCTTTGTTTATATTTCATCTACGATAAGGACTCCACACATGTATACAATACTCCAAACTAGGTCTAACTAATGATTTGTACAGTTTGACTATCACTTCCTTGCTGCTAGCCTATGTTAAATATTTCTTATTATCATACCTAACATTGCATTTGCCTTATTCACTGCTGCCTGGACTTGCCCACTCGCCATCCCTGATTGATCTATTATGAACCATAAGTCCCTTTCTTTTCTTTCATTCTAAAATTGTTCACTCCAATTCTGTAATTATATTCCATATTGGATCTACACATGTGGATGTAAAGTAAAAGTAACCCATAGCATTACTGCCGTAGGGGTGTGAGGGGTTAGCGATCTCATATTTCAAAGACTCGGATTTAGGAGGGCGGTAGCCATCTCCTCTCCCTCGTCCATTTTACTTCCCGGACTGAACCGGTACCCATTTAAGGCTGGGTCGACCCGGGAGCCAATGCGGTCTGACAAAACATTACCGCCTTAACTGGGGAATGAACGAAGGACCACTCAGATGGGAGTTCGCTAACCACTGCGCTACGCGGCTCTTATGTGGATGACTGTACATTTATGTACATTAAACTCAATTTGTCAGCTGCCAGACCATTCCCGAATGTTATCTAAATTCAGCCTCAATATATCCACTTCTGCTTTAGATGGCACTTCTGCATAGTTTTATGCCATTCGCGAATTTTCCAATCTTGGATCCGATGTAATTGTCCAAATCATTTATATATATATCAATAACACAAATTGGTTCCAAAACCGAGCTCTGTGGCACACCACTTAAAGTACTACTTATTTATGTCCACTCT
This sequence comes from Ariolimax columbianus, assembly GCA_036924085.1. Classification (NCBI taxonomy): domain Eukaryota; kingdom Metazoa; phylum Mollusca; class Gastropoda; order Stylommatophora; family Arionidae; genus Ariolimax; species Ariolimax columbianus. Next base: position 146,012,245 of record JAVGWX010000001.1, read on the forward strand.
CTGACTATTTTTCGTTACCCAATTTTCAATCCAGTTGGCAACTTCGCCACCTATTCCATGGGATTTTAACTTCCTAAATAATCTTTGATGAGGTACTCTAGAAAATTAAATGATGCAATATATCAAATGACAAACAACAAAGCGGCTGGCTATTATGATTTCAAGACAGAAGAAATACAAAACTTTAGACCAGATACTATCAAACGGCTGCTAAAGCTTTTTAACTAATACATAAAGTCTATGCCAATTTCTAAAATAAATTTAGGAAATCCCACGGGGTTGCACAGATAACACCAAGGAAGAGCTCCATAGAACCTAAGAATTTCCAACCGGTGTCGTTACAATGTCATCTGTATTCGCTTTTTGAAAGCGTGATCATGAACCGTATCGATCGACAAGAAACAAAAAAGGTTTCAGACTGGGAAGATGATCCTGCATTCAAATTCTGAACCTGACACAACTAATCGAGAAAGGGCATGAACACGGGCATGATAGCCGGAGTGACTTTTATTGATCTATGTGCAGCAAACGACACACCAGACCGCCAGAAGCTGCCGGCAAACTTGTGTTCTATGACATATTACTGACACCTCACCAAGTGTCTTTCCAGGTGTTTTGCCATTGGAGAGTTGACTAACCGTTTTTTGGGCCTCCTCTTCAGTCGGAATAACATCCAGAGCCTCGTTTAGAGGATACTGGGGCAGGGGGTCAATGGCTTTGCTGCTAACAGATGATGGCTGATTCAAGATACCACCAAAGTGCTCTGCCCAGCGTGTGATAATTTTTTTCAGATCTGTAATTAGTGTTTTCCCATCTGCTTGGAGGAGGGGTAGTGAACCTAAGGAAGTTGGGTCATAGACCGCCCTGAGTGCATGATAGAAGTTTCTCATGTCCTGATTGTCAGCAAATCCCTGTAATTCATCCGCTTTATTGCTCAGCCAGAAGTCCTGCAACTGACGCAATGTGCATTGAATAGTCCTACACGCGGTTAAGAAACCTGCTTTCTTGGAATTTGACTCTGAGTCATTGGAATATTTTTGTGGAGACGGTGTTTGTCAGCTAGCATCGTTTTTATGACCTCTGAGTTCTCATCAAACCAGTCGTTAGCACATGATGGCAAAACTAACAATGAATGAAATAGAAGAGGCCATGAGAACTTTAAAGAAAATAAATCGCCCGGAACAGATGGGGTAACAAACGAAATGCTGATGGGGCTGGGCCAAACAGCAAAGAGGAAGTTACTATCAGTCCTGAACCAAAGGTGGAAAAGGGGAATTGTACCGCAGGCATGGAAAGATGCTGTAATTATACCAGTACCAAAGAAAGAAAAATATAGAGCAGATGCAAATGGATACAGGCCCATCAGTCTACTGAGCTGTGTAGGCAAACTGATGGAGCGTATGATAAACACCAGACTGATGTGGCATCTGGAAGAAAAACACATACTAATTCCACAGCAAGCAATCTTTAGATAGCCCAGATCCACTGACGACCAGATCACTCTCATAGCCCAGGAAATAGAGAATGCTTACCAGGTGAAAAAGCATACAGTAGCGGTTTGGGTAGATTTAGAGAAGGCATTTGACAAGGTGTGGAAAGAGGCACTTAAAATCAAGCTACGAAGAAGTGAAGTTTGTGGGAAAATGTACAGATGGATCAGCCACTACCTCGAAAACAGAACAGCCAGAGTTCAAGTACAAGAGCATATGAGCAAAAAGGTGACACTTGAGCAGGGGAGTACTGTCACCCACACTTTTCCTGGTGTATATAAACAGCATCACTGAGAATATACCAAGAAGAGTCCACAGCTCCATGTTTGCAGACGATCTGGCTATGTGGACCTCTGAAAAAAATCTCATCATAGCAAGACATCGGATGCAGCAGGCCCTAACATCGCTGGAGTAGTGGGCGAACTCAAGGCTGGTCAAAATAAATGAGGATAAAACAACATGTACGATATTCTCGCTTTCAAACAAACCACAGAACACCAAAATAAGTCTTAACTGCAAACATCTGAGGCCAAACGATAAACCCAAACTACCTGGGAGTCACATTTGATCGGCGCATGATGTGGACAAGTCAGATCGAGAGAAACCGAATGAGAGCCAGACAAAGAATGGCAATCACGAGGAAACTTGCTGGCACAAGCTGGTGAGCAGACGAAAGTATACTAAAGATACTGTACATTGGAAGAGTGAGACCAGTTCTCGAGTATGGCATTGCGGCATGGAAAACAGCAGCAAAGGCGAACTTTGACAAAATTAGCAAACTTCAAAACCAAGCCATGAGAGTTATAACAGGAGCCATGAAGTCAACGCCAATTGTAGAACTTGGAAAAGATTACAAATCTGCAATCCATGACCGACAGAAGAGACTGCAGAGCCCAGCAGCAAGCAGAGAAACTCAGAAGACTGACTGACCATCCAATGCACCAGAGTCTAAATAGATTTGGAAATGGGAAACTAAAGAGGAGAAACTTTGCAGAAATAGCCAAAGCAAAGATGAACTAAGACCGTATTAACACATTAACAACACCAAAGCCAATCCCTACTGTACGCAAACCTACCTGGAAGCAGCATATATTTCCGGTGGTGGCAGAAAATATACCAGGTATTGGAAACAAGAACAGCCAGACTGAAAAAAGAAAGAAGAGACATAACCCTGAGGTACATAACGAAAAACTACCCAAGCATGGACTGGACCCATGAAACACCGACGGTTCTGTAACAAACACAACACAGAATGGAGGGGCAGGGGTGTTCCTGAGCCTACTAAATGGTAGAAAAATAACACTATCAGTGGCAACTGGAAAATACTCAAGCTATTTCAAAGCGGAGGCAGAGGCACTGAGGGCTGCAGCAGAAGCAATGCTGACAGGCAAAAGAAATGAAAGCCAGATAGTCCTGTTTACAGATGCCCTGGCCGTAGTCACAGCACTAAAAAGCCAGAAAAATACTGAACTTAATGATTTAAGAGCAGTACTCTGTCAACTATGCCATCCCACTGTAACATCCAAGGCAACGAGGAGGCAGACAGACTGGCAAAAGAAGGTGCAAGACTACCACAACCAGATACTAGTGTGACATACGAAGAGTCCAAAAGGCTTATTAGAGCCAGATACATGACCAGATGGGAAACAGAACATACTGGCTACACAAAAAACGATGCCTATTACCAGTTGAACAGAAGAGAGTAGGTCGTGGTCTTCATACAACTCACAGGCCACAATAAACTGAGGTAGCACCTATTCAATAAATTGAAGATAGGTGGCACTGACGAATGCACGTGTCGTACCGGGAAAATGACCGCTAAATATTTGCTGCAGAACTGCCCGACATACGAGGATCAGAGAGAGCAGATGTGGCCATTACCAGTGGAACTGCAAGACAAGCTCTATGGCAGTGGCGAGAGCCTCAGGATGACCGCCGCTTTTTTCGAAAAAATAATGGTTACTGTCTGACTGTGTACGCAGAAGAAGAAGAAGAAGATTTGCTGCAAAACTGCCCGACATACGAGGATCAGAGAAAGCACACGTGGCCATCACCAGTGGCAACACTAGACACGCTCTATGGCAGTGTCGACAGCCTCAGGATGACCGCTGCTTTTTTCGAAAAAATACAGGTTGACGCCTGACAGCGTAGGAAGAAGAAGAAGAATAAACCAGTCGTTTTGTTTACTAATAGCGTTACCCAGGATTTTGGCAGAGGTTCTATAGACCTGTGCACTAAAGGCCGACCTATTGGTATCTATACGTTTGTCGTCCAGCGAGACAGTTTGGAGATGGTTTTCCAGGGTAGCAGCAAACGAATGTTGGAGCGACACGTTCTGTAGCTTAGTAACATCTAGCCTTTTATTGGTCTTCTTTCTCTGAGGAGTTCTGGATAACTCACTACGAATTTTTAGCACAGTTGAACTTCGCCCGCAAAACGGGGTTCGCTTAGTGCTGCTATGTCAATGTTGTTCCTGGCTAATTCTGTTCCAATAAGGGCAGTACGCCTCTCTGGTCTGTTTATGTTAGAGTCGATGTCAAATAGGGTGCGCACATTCCAAGCACCGAGATTAAGTGTGGATAATCTTTCCCTTTTGTTTCTGATTGTTGTCTTTGTTTGACTGCAGCTTAACTTGTCAGCTCTCCGCTTCGCCGCTCGACGTCGTCATAGGACTCGACTGTGTAATACTCGATGAATGAAAAGAGAATGACTTGCGCGATAGACATGTAATATCACACGTAAAAGCGTAATGACAAGGCAATTCACGTTGCTGAATATTGGAGACATAATGTGTGACGTGGTGCCCACGATACGGAAAGTAAGTAAATATCTTAGGGAAGATAAGTAATTAAATATCTTAGGGAAGATAAGTAATTAAATCGTAGAACATTTTAAACATACCAACCATTTTTCGATGGCTATTCGCAACAAATTTGGAGGTCCCAAGTTCAGACCAAATTGTGTACGCTTGCGTATGTTCTCCTCCAAGGATTAGATACGTTCATAAATTCCTAAATGTGACGGTGATGGTTGGGTGGGTAAGGTCTACATACGACCGAAGAAACAAACGGGAATATTGATAACATACGATAGATATAATCTCAGTGGCTTAGCGAAATATGACATCAATCCACAAGCAGACTTGCACGCTCAGAGAAGAAAGATGCACGAAAGATTGTGATACGTAAAATGTACGGTAGGCCTAAACTTGTATTTCTTATTTTACTTCTTCTTTTTGAAAGGAGTACCAAAACAACAAAAAAACTAAAAAACATCACGCGCAGGAGGATGTGCGAAAGAGGATGGGATGAAATTAGGTCATTAAGATCTCAAAGACGCCAGTAAGAAAATTGAGCGCGCGCTAAAAGCTAAACAGTTCGTGTTAGACACAGTTTGGAAGTAGATTACCTGAGTAATACACCTGCGTCACGCGTTCTTAAGGTTTTTGCTTTTTCTTTGATGCGTGCAAAATTGTGAAACGCCGTTAGACAGCACTGAAGTAATCAATCTAATCTATTTTGATTTACGTCCACCTCGCTTACTTCCTACAAAATGACTAGATTAATGAAAAGCCCTAACTAACAGAAAAGAACATAGCAACATGGGTTGGGTTCAAGGAGAAAACGTTTGGGAAAACAGGATTTGTCGTCAGAAATCAACCTACCAATACAATCAGAAATGCGCAGTATGAAAAGCCACAAAGAAAAAAAAGAAAAAAAAGAGAGAAATATCTGTAAGTCAAAGATGATATGGCGAAATAAGAGTAGTGCCGAGTTCATGTTCCCCGCTGAAGCTTCACTAACGGAGCTCAAGAAGAATCCATGGCTTATGACTGTTGTACACCCATGCTCCAGGAGAACGACTAATCTAAACTAATATATTCGAATATTACTGAATTATGGCCTAGAATATATATAATCTAATCTAATCTAATATATGTATACTTTAATGAAATCTAATATAACGTGCATTAATTTAATATAAACTAATATGAACTAGTCTAATCTAATCTAGACTGATTTGAATGGACTGGTGGGGGACAAAAACTAACGATTACTTCCGATGTCTTAGATAATTCTTATTGACTAATAACATTAGTTGCACATTTCGTTTACAACTGACTGACAAGTGAAATAACAAAACGAAATGAGAAACGCACCTCTTGAGAAAAATGTTAGAGCCATCAAATGTTTCAACGACATAGGTCATCCATTTTGTGATTGGTGGATTCGTTCAGTGTTTCCAATAGTTTGATCAACAATAATAATACTGTTATTATATAATATTAGTGATAGTCGAAATGCAAATTTTACTTTTACTTTGCTGTAGTGGTGAAGTGTAATTCATTATTATAAATATTTTGCAATTGAAAGGCTGTAAATGTGTATGATTTATTTCCCATATAGTCTCACATGTACAGTCATTAATTTGTCTTGCACATTCAATTACGTTCACGTACATTCATGTGCTTCCTGTCACATTCACAAAACATGTTTCAAGTTATTTCAAAGCGGCCTGTTATAGACGCATTCACAAACCACATAGCCACTTTTCAACAACAAAGGACATACTTGAACGCGTTGTCCCACTAAATAGGATAACACAAACTTCAAAATGAACTTACCCAAGATAACAGGGGAAATACATCCTATAACTATCACGTGTTAAACACAGCTGATTCGTATATTAATGTTGTGGTCTATAAATAACTCTTCCGTCCAAACACTAACCGGTTCCTGTAGGAACGTGGAAGGCCGGAACTAGTACAAAGGCGTGAGTAATGTAACTCCAGATCCTAGACACCCAAGTTTAAACACTTGCGCTGAGTACTCACTTCAATCGCTACTGAACATTCTAACACCTCTTTTTGTAAACTTCCTCGCAGTGCTGCTTAGTGTGTAGCAATTCCTCTTTTGCGCTTTCCTGCGAGCTGTTTATTTTACACCCTAGCCGCTACAAAGTACAATTGCGGGTTACATACAGCGAAGGAAATTTGACACGTATATACAGAGCTTCTGTTTATAGTCGACGCGTTTTATACTTGAATCTATTTCTGGCCTTGCTGATACACCATGTATCAATCCCAATATATTATTCCTACATGTGTGCACCCTAAATACGCACATGCTTAGCATAATGCTTGTTCCACAAGAATGCTAACTAAAAAGTTCCCCAAGAATGCTAACTAAAAAGTTTCCCAAAAATGACATCTAAAAAGTTTCACAATAATGCTAACTAAAAAGTTTCCCAAGAATGCTAACTAAAAAGTTTCCCAAGAATGTTAACTAAAAAGTTTCCCAAGAACACATATGTTGCTATAAACTTAGTTATCTTCTGTTCATTAATTTGTCTGATCACCACTCCTTCTCCTTCCCGTTTGACACTTCTATCTGAGCCATCTGTATAGGCATGTTTCCACCTGTCCTATGTACTCTTATGTGATATGTCTTCTCTCCAGGTCTGTCTGCATTCCTTTTTCTTAGACCCTGTATATTTTTGCTGTGGCAGTCTGTATACCCAGTGGAGAGTAGTGCTAACAGACTGTGTAGGCCCTGGTTTTGTTTGTGGCAGCACTTGGTCCTTGAGTGTCAATTCCTTTGAGTGTGAGGCCAAGTAACTTCTCATAAAAATGACTTTTCCTTGGCTTCAAGTCACACGCACCCTCACTGGGGACCTGAAGCCATTCTTTGGCGCATTGGTTGGTTCAGGAGTCTTTTGTATTTCTCTTTGTACTGCATTTCTTCTATGTCCTGTCTATTCTCGATTGACTGGAGGACTGTCATTGTTTCTAGTGCCTCGATGTTAGTGGACTCTATGACACCAGCGATCATGCGCGTCGCTTGGTTCTGATCCCTACTTATTTTACCAAAGTGTGTTCTCGCTGCAGTAACCCAAGCCGTGCCGCCATGTCCCAATACTTATCTGACTCTTCCTGTGTATAGTCTTTTCAGGATTTTGTTGTTTGCATTACAATTCGTACATTGCTGGCTTTGTTATTTTGTTCATTCGGCACCTGGCTCTTTTTTCGACCTTTTCTATCTGCTTAGTCAATGCCATTCTATCATTCAGCATGATTCACAGGAATGTTGGATTTTCTTGCGGTCAGAGTATGTAGTAATTTATTTTTAGTGTCGCTGTTTGTTTCTTGTTAGATAACGGAGAACTGAATGTGTGGTTTTCTTTTCGTTGATGGTCAGCAGATGTAATGTTGATCCAGTTATTTATCATTCTCTTGACAAAAGTGTCAGGTCGTCCACGTACACTGCAGTATGTGCTCTAGTTTGTATGTCTTCCGTTACGGTTGTTATAAAGATCAGGAAACGCGTATGTGACAATACACTCCCTTGTGGGACTCCCTGAGTTAACGTTATCTTCCTGCTACGTTTCCCCTGTTTCTGGACTCTTGTTCTGTTATCCAGGTAATGGCATATCTTCCTGCTGCGTTTCCCCTGTATCTGGACTCTTGTTCTATTTTCAAAGTAATGGCATATCTTCCTGCTGCGTTTCCCCTGTATCTGGACTCTTGTTCTATTATCCAGGTAATGGCATATCTTCCTGCTGCGTTTCCCCTGTATCTGGACTCTTGTTCTATTATCCAGGTAATGGCATATCCAGATAGAAAGGTGCCTTCTTATTCCCATTTTTAGGCTTGATCTTGAGTCATTCTTTACAGACTCTGTCGAAGGACTTTTCCATGTCTGTCCACACCGGTAGTGTTTGTTTCTTTTACTGAAAGGCTTCCTCGATCTCTTGTGCAATATAGACCACCTGGTTTTCCGTTTTTCTGTGTTGCAAAAATCCACTTTTTTGTACTTTTTATTATCTGTTTTCTTTCTAGGAACCAAATAAGTCTTTTATTAACCAATTTTTCCATTTGTTTGTCTATGTAAATAAGTAGGTTGACTGGTCAATGGCTTCTTGGATCAAGTCTGTCCTTACCTTGCTGTAGCATAGGCACTATGGTGCCTTCCTTCCATCACGTCCTGTCCTGTCCTCCAACTGACATTTATTGCCTTTAACAATATCATCTTTGCTTTCTGCCCCATCAATACTAACGTCTCGGTTGGGACGTCATCACTGCTTGGTGACTATTTGAGTTTCAGTCCCTGGAGCTCGTCTTACATTTCTGTCAGTGTGAAAATTGATGTCAGATGCTCTTTTGCTATCATAGGCGTCTTTACTAATCCTTGAATCTATTTTCTTCTACCTCCTGTCTTGCCTTTGGTATTTTTGCCTGGCTAATACTTGCATATTTTCCACCGAAGATGTTTGCTTCTCTTTTGCTCGCATGCACTTCCTATTTGTGCTCCAATATTATTGGTGGCTGCTACTGTTTTCATTGTTCAGGACCTTTGTCAATTTCCAGATATTATTATTGGCCAGATTGAGACTCTCCGTTCTTTATTTCCAGCTCTGCCTTGCAGCTTACTTCTCATCTGTATCTGATAGAGGTTGCCTTGAAGTATATATTGAACTCTGTGCTTTGTTCTGTTCTGGCTGCTTCTTTGAAGGTATTCAGTTCTTCTTTTAGCTTTTGTACGTCTTTTGTTGTACTATGGTTTGTAGTTTATCTTTGTTCCTCTATGTATAGATTATTTTGCGGTTCTTAGAATTACCTTAGTGAGCTTCTATCGTATTTAAAATTTCATTCGGTGGACGTTCATAGTTTCACTGTATTTGTCTGTCAGCCTTGTCGATTTTTTTTACGAGCAATTGAAACATTGGACTCTTTCTGAGAGCAATTTTGAAATAAATTTAGATATGTCGCGCCTCACTGCCAAATCTTCAGTGAGAATCAACTTGACTGAATTGTGAATTGAAAGTAATTTGTGTATCTTCAGACTAGCCACAATTTTCAAGCACAGCTGCTTGTGCGAGCTCGACGTTTGTTTTCACTTTGGCTGGTTTTTGCTGGTCTCCAAAACCGTTCATGGCTCTTAGCACTTTGACGACCATCTTAAAAACGATTATCCAGCTCATACAACTCAAACAATTCTACCACTAGATTGTCTATAGCTTTAAGTATGTGTTCAACAATTTGTTGACAAAGATCAGTTGCAAATTCGTGATAGTTCGTTTCTGCAACGGTAATGTGGTATACATTCGTAAGGCTAAGGCACTGCTGCAAACAAACCAGACGAGCAGGTCATACTTGACTCAAGCTACACGCACATTAGGTTCACAGGTCCCCCATGAGCCTAGAATCTCCCTGCTATATCCGGCGGTTTTGAATATATGATTGAAATTCAGATACTTTTTGATCACACTTCACTTAAACTTATATACTAATTTTTAGAAATTTCGTCAATATAGATTTCAGAAGGGACAATTTTTTTAATGAGGTAGAACACTCACAGTTAATAAAAATAATAATAATAATAATAATAATAGTAATATCAAGAACAGTACAAGGAGCCGTTAAACCATAAAACATTACGTCTTATACGAGTCGGCTGTACACTTTAGATCAGGAGACAAGGGAATTAATCATATTAAAATATGAGGATAGGTATTGTATGCGTTGTCTCCAATTGTTTGCGGAGGAGATAACTTTACCTACCTTGTTACACAATTTCTTGTTTACGACAACCGTCATTATATTCTTCAGAATTCTAAATAGTTTATGTAAAGATTAACAAAGACTAAGCAATATCTATCACCGTACCAATACAACAGAAAGGATAGAATTTACTAGTTTCAGAAACTAAAGCCAATGTCATCATCATTCTCATCATCAACATCATCATTATCGGAATCAACCGGCTAGCCAGTCCGGACAGACGTGTTGAAGGCTTCTGATATCACGTCACTATCCTCTGCTAGCCAGTCCGGACACACGTGTTGAAGGCTTCTGATATCACGTCCCTATCCTCTGCTAGCCAGTCCGGACACACGTGTTGAAGGCTTTTGATATCACGTCACTGTCCTCTGTTAGTCAGTCCGGACACACGTGTTGAAGGCCTCTGATATCACATCACTGTCCTCTGTTAGTCAGTCCGGAAACTGGAGCTGAAGTAGTTTTTCCCCGTCACGTCACTGTCCCCTGTTAGTCAATCCGGAAACTTGTGATGAAGTCGTCTGGCGTCACGTGTCTGTCATCTGTTAGCCAGTCCGGAAACTTGTGATGAAGTCGTCTGATTACGTCACGTGTCTGTCATCTGTTAGCCAGTCCGGAAACTTGTGATGAAGTCGTCTGGCGTCACGTCACTGTCCTATATTCTCCGTAGATCTCTTCAGCTCAGCCCGATATTCTTGCATGCATGTGTGATGTCATTGTTATTTGTACGTCATCTTCTTCTTTTCCTTCCATTATATTTAAATATTTGACCTTCGTGTATTATTGTGTGACAAAAACCAAAACAATTAGTTTTTACTTTTTGTGTTCGTTTAATCTGTATATCTTTAAGTACTTTCTCGTTTGACCGATTATCTGTCCAGCTCGCTCTTTGCATCTTCCGAAAGTACCAAATATCAAAAGCTTCTAAACGCTTTCATTCTTTTTATTTGCAATGCATTTTCCATAACCACACAGTGTTGCCGTTCAGATATTTGTGGTGATTTTTCTTCTCCGCGTCTCAATAGTGGTGTTACTTGCTGTTAGACGTTTTTGTTTCTATGATTTGATGAAGTTAATAGTTGTAGCCATGCCGAAGAAACCATGAGATCCATTTAATGCAAAGACCACCGCACTATTAGATCTGTGAGTCACCTGTCGAAGATACTTCTACGTAACATCATAGGAAGAGTGAGGAATATAACAAAATCATAATTCGGCGACGAGCAACGTGGGTTTACGGAGGGCAAGAGCAAAAACATCGTCATATTTAAGAAACTAATCTAGGGTACTAAAGGCATGAAAACAGATTTTTATCTGTGCTTCGTAAACTATACCAGAGCATTCGACTGGGTGAAGTACAGAGAAATGATCCATTTGCTGGAAGAGTTCCATTGTGATGAACCTAAAAATTATTAAAAGCATGTACTGGAAACAGACTGCAGCTAGTCGAATAAATAGCAAATTAGCAAACTTCAGGTTGATAAAAAGGGGAGTGAGGCAGTGACATGTGCTTTCCCCTAATCTGTTCTCTCTGTACAGTGAATTTGTTTTGAGATCCAAAAGAGCAATGACAGGAATACAATTGGTGAACAGAACATAACTTGGGCTACGCTAATTGATACTCATACTTGCAAGAAATAGTCAACTTTGCAGCTATTCAATTGGATAACAAAGGCCTCAGCTAAAATAAAAAGAAATCAGAAGTAATGGTTGAATCTAAGAAACGCAAATCTCCAAACTACTGTATAAATTTGAACGACAGGGAACTAAACCAATTAAACTTATTTCAATACTATGGCACCTACCATTGATCTGATGGGAGATGCAGTTATGAAATAAATAGCATAATAGCCCCGACAAAATCAGTCTTTCAAAGTGTGAGAGAATCTTGTGTCTGTCACTGGAATTATGTAAGAGTTCTTGATAACACATGAAGCCAGTACTGACATACGACAGCGAGTCATGGGCGATCAACAGGCAAGCGCAGAGATAATGAGAGGCAACATAAATGTAGTTTCACATATGAATGTTGAGAATTCCATGGACTGCAAGAACGTTAATAACGTGGTACTTAAAGAGGCACAGATCAAAGACAGGTATGGCAAAAATCAGGGCAAGGCAGTCATCGTTTTTCGGTTATGTCATGTGTAGAGGTGGGTTTGAACCCATGGTGACAAGTGCAAAGAGAGATAGAGGAAGGAAAAGAAGAAACATATTGGTTAGCTTGAAGGAAAAGGACTCCCTTATTTCAAAGTGCGAATGATATAACTAGCTTACCTATTGATGGTTTTATTGATTCCCATATTTATTTTCTGTTTCTTCTGCTCTAGTACTTGTCGTGCTCTCATTGATACACATGTTCTTCTATTATCGCGCTGGGCTACAAAGTCTACTTTTACAACTGTGTGTAGTTAGCCTCTTTTTTGTTCACACGCTTATTGCAGCGATGAACAGATTCATAGGTTTTGGACTTGATTGAAGACAACTCTCATTATCTTTATCATTTAGTCAGACGAATGGTAGTTCGCACCTCTAGATATCTTTGCCAAAACATGAAATGTGGCTTATGTAGCAGCACATTAAGTTGGTTGCCCCCTGTAGTCGCCTTTTATGTGATGCTGATTAGTCCCTTTCCCCTTACACTTGTTTACAGCACACTGAGACAAACAAATAAAAAATTAAGCACTTCAAACAAAAATAGAAATCTGGGCGTGCATTAAAAAAGCAAGGACATACACAATCACACATACCAGAAAGTGAGTTCACAGATAATTAGGAGGACACGCATGAATACAAAAGAAGATACCTTTTTTTTGAATATTAGAAAGACAGACAGACAAACAACTAAAGACACAGAAACAATGCATACACATACATCCAGGCACACAAGTTATGAGATACTTTAATGTATTCAAACAGACAGACAGACACGCAGAATCAAAGCTCTACATAAATACAGACAAGTTATGAGGCACTTTATAGAAGGTACAGACAGACAAACAGACAGACAGACACACATACGAAGCTACACAGATCAAAACAGCACATTAAACATTCCAGACACATTTTGACGCATTGTATAGGAGGTACAGACAGACATACTGACGGACAGACAACCAGACGAAGATACAGAGATCAAAGCAGCACATTAACCATTCCAGACACATTTTGACGTCCTTTATAGAGGACAAGTCAGATAAGCGTCACAAACAGGGGAAGACAACCAGAAGCAAATATACGCATATAAAACATGATAGACACAACATGACGCAAGTAAAACATGACAAATATATCATGGCGCCCGTAAAACAAAACAGACAGACATACATATACACAAGCAGACATAGAAAAAGAGAGTTTAAAAAACTGAGATACACGTGTGCGAATAGGCCCATCAACCCGGAATTGCCCTATTTCTACATTGCACCTCGCGTATCATTACCCTTATCTGAGATTGCACACCACCATTCCAATGTCGCCCTTATGGAACATTAGCTGGCAATAACTGTAATCAGGAACACTTCAACATCCGCTAGAAAACTGACGCCGCAGCCTCACATACAGTTACACTGAACGTTGACCGAGTTGGGATATCGTACTCATCAGATATCCGAAGCGCTTGCAGTTCTCTCTTCACTACTTCCAATCACAATATAATATTCCTCGTCCACATATCACTTTATATCGCATTTTTTCTGGTCCTAATTTTAATACAAGCTTACATTTTTCATGTTTATTTTTTGAGTTTTGTAAATGTTTGCACGGCTCGATTGGTTTCCTCAGTGACTCTATATGGGATAGAGACACGAAGAAGATCATTACTGTGTCAAGAATGTTGTCAGAACCGACTGAAAGTCTGACCTTACTAATATAATGTAGAAGACTCCCACCACATACATACTGTATACTCAGACGTTCACACAAGTTAAAAGTTTAATGAGTATTGAATTGCATTCTGCTTGACATGAAATCTCTAATATCAATACCCCAATTCAGGAATGCAATATGGAACACGTCTTTTTTTCAATTGGGATCTGAAAAAAGAAAAGCCGAGATGTATGTATCTATCCGGCATACGGACATTAATGAAGAGCAAAAGGGGCACGACAACATCAATATGGCACCAGAAGAGCATATGATGGCATAACTAACAATGAGCGAAATGGAAGAGGCCATGAGAACATTAAAGAAAAGGAAATTTCCCGGAAAAGACGGGATAAAAAACGAAATGCTGATGGGGCTGGGCCAAACAGTAAAGAGGAAACTGCTATCAGTCCTGAACCAAAGCTGGAAAAGGGGTATTGTACCCCAGGCATGGAAAGACGCAGTACTTGTACCAGTACCAAAGAAAGGAAAAGACAAAACAGATCCAAATGGATACAGGCCTATCAGCCTACTGAGCTGTGTCGGCAAACTGATGGAACGTATGATAAACGCCAGACTGATGTGGCATCTGTAAGAAAACGGATACTAATTCCACAGCAAGCAGGCTTTAGACAGCACAGATCCACTGAGGATCAGGTCATCCTCATAGCCCAGGAAATAAAAGATGCCTACCAGGAACAGAAACACACAGTAGCGGTCTGGGTGGACCTGGAAAAGGCATTTGACAAAGTCTGGAAAGATGGACTTAGAGTCAAGCTAAGAAGAAGTAATGTTTGTGGGAAAATGTACAAGTGGATCAACCACTACCTCAAAAACAGAACGGCCAGAGTCCAAGTACAAGGGCAGATGAGCAAAAAGGTGACACTTGAGCAGGGAGTACCCCAAGGGGGAGTACTGTCACCCACACTCTTCCTGGTGTATATAAATGATATTGTAGAGAATATACCAAGAAGAGTTCATAGCTCAATGTTTGCAGACTATCTGGCTATGTGGACCTCTGAAAAGAATCTCACCATAGCAAGAAATCGTATGCAGAAGGCCCTAACATCGCTGGAAGAGTGGGCGAACTCATTGCTGGTCAAAATAAACGAGGACAAAACCACAAGTACAATATTCTCGCTATCAATCAAACCCCAAAAGAAAGAATGGCAATCATGAGGAAACTTGCTTGCACAAGCTGGGGAGCAGACGAAAGCATACTAAAGAAACTGTACACTGGAAGAGTGAGACCAGTTCTCGAGTATGACATTGCGGCATGGACAACAGCAGTAAAGGTGAACTTCGATAAAATTAGCAAACTCCAAAACCAAGCCATGAGAGTTATAACTTCTTCTTCTTCTTCTGCGTACACAGTCAGACAGTAACCATTATTTTTTTCGAAAAAAGCGGCGGTCATCCTGAGACTCTCGCCACTACCATAGAGCTTGTCTTGCAGTTCCACTGGCAATGGCCACATCTGCTCTCTCTGATCCCCGTATGTCGGGCAGTTCTGCAGCAGATGTTCAGTGGTCATTTTACCAGTACCGCACGGGCATTCGTCGGTACACCCTATCTTCAATTTGTTGAATAGGTGGTACCTCAGTCTATTGTGGCCAGTGCGAAGTCTGAAGACAACGACCTGCTCTCTTCGGTTCAACTGGTAATAGGCATCGTTTTTGGTGTAACCAGTATGTTCGGTTTCCCATTTGGTCATGTACCTGGCTTTGATAAGCCGTTTTGACTCTTCGTACGTCATACTGGTATCTGTTTGTGGTAGCCTTGCACCTTCTTTTGCCAGTCTGTCTGCCTCCTCGTTGCCTTGGATGTTGCAGTGTGACGGAACCCACTGTACCACTACCCTTTTTGGTGCGGACAGCTGGCACAGTTTGCAGAGTGCTGCTCTTAAGTCATTAAGCTCAGTGTTTTTCTGGCTTTTTAGCGCTGTGACTACGGCGAGAGCATCTGTCAGCAAGACTATGTGGCTCTCATTTTCACTGTGTGTTGCCATTTCTTCCACTGCCGCCCTCAGTGCCTCTGCCTCCGCTTTGAAATTGCTTGTGTACTTACCAGTAGCGAATGACAGTGTTATTTTTCTGCCATTTGGTAGGTTCAGGAATGCTCCTGCCCCTCCGTTCTGTGTAGTGTTTGTTACAGAACCGTCGGTGTATGCATGGGTCCAGTCCATGCTTGGGTAGCTTTTCGTTATGAAGCTTAGGGTAGTGTCTCTCCTTTCTTTTTCGGTCTGGCAGTTTTTGTTTGCAATACCTGGTATTTTTTCTACCACCTCTGGAAATATATCCTGCCTCCAAGTAGGTTTTCGTACAGTAGTGATGGGTTTTGGTGTTGTTAGTGCGTTTATGGGATCTTCGTGCATCTTTGCTTTGGCTATTTCTGCAAAGTTTCTCCGCTTTAGTTTCCCAGTTCCCAAATTGTTTAGTCTCTGGTACATTGGATGGTCCGTCAGTCTTCGGAGTTTCTCTGACTGCAGCTGGGCTCTGCAGTCTCTTCTGTCGGTCATGGATTGCAGTTTTGTAATCTACAATTGGCGTTGACTTCATGCCACCTGTTATAATTCTCATGGCTTGGTTTTGAAGTTTGTTAACTTTATCGAAGTTCGCCTTCGCTGCTGTTGTCCATGCCGCAATGCCATACTCGAGAACTGGTCTCACTCTTCCAGTGTACAGTTTCTTTAGTATGCCTTCGTCTGCTCCCCAGCTTGTGCCAGCAAGTTTCCTCATGATCGCCATTCTTTCTCTGGCTTTCATTCGGTTTCTCTCAATCTGACTTTTCCATGTCATGCGCCGATCAAATGTGACTCCCAGATAGGTTGGGTTGTCGTTTGGCTGCAGGATTTTGCCATTTAGGCTTAATTTGGTACTTTGGGGTTTTAATGAGAGCGAGAATATTGTGCACGTGGTTTTCTCCTCGTTTATTTTGACCAGCCATGAGTTCGCCCACTCTTCCAGCGATGTTAGGGCCGTTTGCATCCGATTTCTTGCTATGGTGAGATTCTTTTCAGAGGTCCACATAGCCAGATCGTCTGCAAACATTGAGCTATGGACTCTTCTTTGTATATTCTCTGTAATATCGTTTATATATACCAGGAAGAGTGTGGGTGACAGTACTCCCCCTTGGGGTACTTCCTGCTCGAGTGTCACCTTTTTGCTCATCTGCCCTTGTACTTGGACTCTGGCCGTTCTTTGTTTGAGGTAGTGGTTGATCCACTTGTACATCTTCTCACAGACATCGCTTCTTCTTAGCTTGACTCGAAGTCCATCCTTCCAGACTTTGTCAAATGCCTTTTCCAGATCCACCCAAACGGCTACTGTGTGTTTCTGTGCCTGGTAGGCATCTTCTATCTCCTGGGCTATGAGAATGACCTGGTCCTCAGTGGATCTGTGCTGTCTAAAGCCGGCTTGCTGTGGAATTAGTATTCGTTTTTCTTCCAGATGCCACATCAGTCTGGTGTTTATCATCCGTTCCATCAGCTTGCCGACACAGCTCAGTAGGCTTATGGGCCTGTATCCATTCGGATCTGTTTTGTCCTTTCCTGTTTTTGGTACTGGTACCAGTATTGCATCTTTCCATGCCTGGGGTACAATACCCCTTTTCCAGCTTTGGTTCAGGACTGATAGTAGTTTTTTCTTCGCTGTTTGGCCCAGCCCCATCAGCATTTCGTTTGTTATCCCGTCTTTTCCGGGAGATTTCCTTTTCTTTAGTGTTCTCATAGCCTATTCCATTTCGCGCATTGTTAGTTTGGCCATCATGTGCTCTTCAGGAGCCGTATTTATGTTTTCGTGTCCCTTTAGCTCTTCGCTAATGTCTGTATGCTTATCTGCAGGGACCTCGATGTGGTTTGCTCTGGCATAGTGATCGACAAAGGCGTTTGCGGCTTTCTTACCTGTGATCAAGTTCTCGCCCTGCTTGATAGTAATTTGTTTATTTGACGGGGTTTCGTCATTCATGGCTCTGACTAGCTTCCATAGCTTGTTCCCTTCTTTGTCCAGGTTTAAACTTTCCGTTTTATTTTTCCAACTTTCTCTTGCTGTTTGCTTGAGAGTGTGTTTGTACTTCGCCGCGGCGGCTTTGAGGGCGATGTTTGCCTCCATGGATTTTTCTCGTTCTGCCATGTTCCTAGCATTTGTTACTGCATCTTCCACTTTCTGTAACTCATCATTCCAGTAGGGCTTATAGTTTTTCCTAGCTCCTCTTGGGATGGTTTCAGTGGCGGCTTGCATTATTGCCTTGCTTAGGCTCTCTACCATGGGCTTCATTTTGGTGTTTCGTGTGTTGATGGTTTCACACAGCCCATTTGTCAGGATTGCAAATCTGTCCCAGTCGGCTCGTTTGTAATTCCAACGTGGGAGCGGTTTTGTTTCCTGTGGGCCTACTTCCATGTCAATGGTTAGCCTGATCGGCCTGTGGTCGCTACCTGCCAGTTGGTTTAGCACCTGGCGGTCTATTTTATAGTGTATGTCCTGTGTGGAGAAGGCCAAATCTGGAGTCGAGGTGGTATGCCATGTTCTTGAATAGAAGCTAGGGCTATCCTCCGGCCTATTGATTAGGGAGAGATTTGCATCTATCTCCCAATCTTCCACTTCGTCACCTCTGCTGTCTGTGTCTGAGTATCCCCATCTCTCCGAGTGGCTGTTGAAATCTCCAACTACTATGCAGTTGGAGTCTCTGACCTCCATGCTCGAGAGCGATAGGTCTCTGTTTGGTGGTCCGTACAGATTGAAAATGCGGAGCTTCGTCTCTTGAGCCATTATGTCAACTCCTACAATTTCTGCTTGTCCGGTGTGATTGACAGGTACCGCGCTACTCGGTATGCTGTTTCTGGTCAGTATCAGGACCCCTCCTTTGTGGCCTTCTCTATCTAGACGGAAGGTCTGGTATCCTCTGATTGAGAATTTGTGATTATTGTTGAGGTGCGTTTCCTGGATACATGCCACGTCAATCTTACCTTCATGCAGGTGGTGTGTTAGGGAAAGTTTTTTGTTAATGACTCCCTCCGCATTCCACTGTAGTATTTTGAGGGTCTTGAGGTTTTGGCCAATAGACGTTACCCCATAGCCATGTGCCTTGACTCCACGACACATGGGTGGGTGACCACCAGTAGTCAAGGGTGGGCCCCTTCGAGGCGTGGGGCCCGGCGCTATCGCTGCCTGGCGGGTCTCCTCAGGATGAGCGCCATACGTTTTTCGAATAGGTTGTACTGCCATCATACTGTGATTTACGTTGCACTGTTTTGTTAGGCTTGCGGCCCCGTGCATCCGATTTCAACAGGCGTTTCTGTAGGGATGCCCTCCTTAGCCTTTGGCTGTCCCCAGCCTATCTGCAAGGCAGCAGTTGTTTACGATCAGAGTTTTCTCTCCTATGGAAATTGTCTTACCAGACTATCGAGTCTTCACTACTCGTGTCTATAGGGTGCAATGATGATATGTGATATATGAGATGGACTGGTTTACCCGGAAGAGAGGCAGTCCAGTGTGTCTGTATCCCAGGATCGTCACGTCCTGCCAGAAACGTAGCATTTGCATGTGAGTGGGGTATCTCTTTTTCCCTTTATTTTCTTGGCTTCTATGCAGGGATGGTACGCCTAGCATTCCCCGCCACCTGGGGTGTTGACACAGTGGGGCAGGTGTGCAATGTCCGCTGGTCTGCATCTCTTCTGCGTCCAGCATGATAGTTATGGCTGATAACGTACAGGGGTAGATATCGTAGCCGGAGTGCATTTAGCCAGAGGACAAGCCTGGTAATGTCACAGAGATGTTGATCGCCTGGTGTGCGGACAACTCTCATGGTCAGTGGTTGAGTCTTGACAGTTCACAGTGTGGTGGCTGCTCTACTGTTTTCGACACCCCGACCAGGTTCTAAGTCTTTGGTTGGTGTTTTTCGCACCCCATCGCCGTATAGGGTGAGTATCAAGCAGTTGTCCGCCCGCTTTGATTGGCGGGCGGCAAGGACCTCTTACTGTGGCTCTACCTGATAGGGCTGGGGCGCAAGCCCCAGGTCCCGAGCATGTAGGAGCCTCCCATTGCAGTGGTGCTGAGATTTTGGGCGGGATTGCGGCTTACAAGGGTTCGGCCGTAATCCCCCACATGGTAGCCTCGCGCCCTTGGCTTATCAGCCTGGTACGTGAACCAAAGTGTCTGCGGCTCCTCTCGATTTGAGCTGGTTTTCCGTAGCAACGCCCTGTCATTTGTAGGGTAAAACTGACCTGTCTTCAGATGATCTATTTCCAGCACCCGTTCACTATTTGGTCAGACGAATTTATTGAGGGCTTTTGTTTGTCAATGACCAGGTATTTGAAATCTGCGGTTTCTGCGGAGTTAAACACGATTTCCGTAGCGTTCTTTCATTTGAGTGTTTGAGAGCTGACTTGTCGTCCGTGAGTCTAATACCAGCGTACGTTCATTATTAGACCCAAACGGCAGTGCTCTCGATTTGTCAGTTGTTCTACAGTATTGGCGTGTTCAGTCAAATTAAGCCGCAGGTTCCACACCTGGTGGTGCCCTTCCGTCAATTCCCTTAGCGAGACAATCAAGTTTCTTAGAGGGTAGCCCCAAAATTTTCGAGGGTCTAATTCCAGCACATGTTCTCTATTAGACCCCACGAAGGTGTACTTTTTGATAGTCATTTTGCAGTATTGGCGTGGTAGGTTAACTTAGGTCTCAGGCTCCACTCCTGATAGTGCTCTTCCGTCAATTCCTTTATCAAACACTGGATGCAGACAAAACCGAGCCACAGGGGGCATAACCCCAGATTTCTGGGGGTCTAAGTCCAGCACCAGTTCCATATTAGGCCCCAGAAGAGTGGTCTCGGCATGTCAATCATTTCAGTGTTGGCCGTGTTGAGTCAAATTAAGCCGCAGGCTCCACTCCTGGTGGTGCCCTTCCGTCAATTCCTTTAAGTTTCAGCTTTGCAACCATACTTCCCCCGGAACCCAAACACTTTGGTTTCCCGGAAGCTGCCCGCAGAGTCCTCGAAGCAACGAAGAGTTATAACAAAAGGCATGAAGTCAACGCCAATTGTAGAACTTGAAAAGATTACAAAACTGCAATCCATGACCGATAGAAGAGACTGCAGAGCCCAGCAGCAATTAGAGAAACTCAGAAGACTGACTGACCATCCAATGCACC
This sequence comes from Ariolimax columbianus, assembly GCA_036924085.1. Lineage (NCBI taxonomy): Eukaryota > Metazoa > Mollusca > Gastropoda > Stylommatophora > Arionidae > Ariolimax > Ariolimax columbianus. The sequence goes on from JAVGWX010000001.1 coordinate 146,033,298, forward strand.
AGAGATTAAACAATTGCGGAAATGGGAAGCCAAAGCGAAGAAACTTTGCAGAAATAGCCAAAGCAAAGATGATCGAAGACCCTATGAACACCAAAGCCCATCCCTACTGGAGGCAGCATATATTTCCAGAGGTGGTAGAAAATATACCAGGTATTAGAAACAAAAACTGCCAGTCTGCCAAAAAGAAAGAAGAGATACTACCCTGAGTTTCATTACGGAAAACTACCCAAGCATGGACTGGACCCATGCATACACCTACGGTTCCGTAACAAATACAACACAGAACGGAGGGGCAGGAGCGTTCCTGAGCCTACCAAATGGCAGAAAAATAACACTGTCATTCGCTACTGGAAAATACACAAGCAATTTCAGAGCGGAGGCAGAGGCACTGAGGGCGGCAGTGGAAGAAATAGTGACAGGTAAAAGGAATGAAAGCCACATAGTCCTGCTTACAGATGCACTGGCCGTAGTCACAGCACTGAAAAGCCAGAAAAATACTGAACTTAATGAATTAAGAGCAGTACTCTGTCAACTATGCCAGCAAAAAAGAGTAGTGGTGCAGTGGGTTCCATCTCACTGCAACATCCAAGGCAACGAGGAGGCAGACCGACTGGCAAAAGAAGGTGCAAAACTACCACAACCTGATACTAGTATCACATACGAAGAGTCAAAACGGCTTATTAATGCTAGATACATGACCAAATGGGAAACCGAACATACTGGCTACACCAAAAACGATGCCTATTACCAGTTGAACAGAAAAGAGAAGGTCGTGGTCTTCAGACTTTGAACTGGCCACAATAGACAAAGGTACCACCTATTCAACAAATTGAAGATAGGTGGCACCGACGAATGCCCCTGTGGTACCGGCAAAACGACCGCTGAGCATTTGCTGCAAAACTGCCCGACATACGAGGATCAGAGAGAGCAGATGTGGCCATCACCAGTGGCAACACTAGACAAGCTCTGTGGCAGTGTCGACAGCCTCAGGATGACGGCTGCTTTTTTCGAAAAAATAATGGTTACTGTCTGACTGCGTACGATAAAGTAGAAGAAGAAGAAGTATGTATCTATCCTGAACTGGCATTATCTATAAAAATATTTCTAAAGTAGTTTAACTCATGGGCCTGCTTCAATTTGATTTTAATTACATGTATGAATAGTGGACCTGCTAATCTTCAATCTTTATAGTTTCTGCCTTTGATGCGCGAACCTACATATTATGTAGCCATGCTGCACGACCTACATGGTTATCATTGTGCAGTCTATCTTCATCTCCGCTTATCAGGATTTGGTCGTCTGCAAAGAGAAGTTTATGTCATGAGTTGGGTTCTTCGCATCTTATGTTGAATTCCACTTCTGGCGGTGCAACGTGGTTGACCTGTATTGTTCTTCTGTCTATGTACATGTTGAAAAGCAATGGGGAAAACACGCATTCTTGTCGCACTTGTGTAGTTATTTTAAAAGTATATGGGAATCTATAAGTTGTTTTTACTACATGTACTTACTTATGGCTGCGATTCATGGACGATTACCAGATATAGAATCGAATCCTTCGAGTCAAAATGTCACAGAAAGATTCTCAGAATACCCTGGACAGAGAAAAAGACAAATATAGACATTCGGCAAGAGTTGAGCATAGAGGAGAACTGGTTTATCAATTCAATTTTGGCTAGAATGTGCAAATACTTTGGTCACATCAAGAGACACAACGGTCTTGAGAGAACGGTGATGGAAGGTATGGTGCCAGGAAAAAGAGGAAGGGGTAGACCAAGAAGACGATGGCACCAAGATATCCAGGAATGCCTGAGTATGACTATGGCAGAGGCTGGAGTTTTGGCAAGGGAGCGAGTTTCTTTCAGACAGACTGTTATGGGAGCGACGTTCTATAAAGGACATGCTTCATGATGATGATTGACTTTTATCTAACTTTTCCATTGTGATATTGTTTTATGCCATTACCACTGATCCACGATCAGTAATTATACAATGGGGATACGTCTAGAGCATGTGATGTTTCTTCTTTGTCGTTATCTTGCGAATGTATAATTAGTTTGTGATGTTAACTCTGAGCTGCTCCACTTACACCATATTTTGCTATGACTTCTTTTAGTCTAGAGCTGAAGAGTATGTTTGTTATTATGTTATTATTAGACCATGCTTAGTACACCAATCTATACGTTCTTCTGCATTCCTATTCTGCTAAAATAGATTGTCTCTAAACCTTCCTCTTCAATATTCATATGATGATCTTGTTTCCCTTGTTCGACCGATATAAACGCGAATACGACCAGATCAGGCTTTTTATTGGCCATTGAAAACGTCTGAAAGTCCCTAAAAAATTCTCTTGTGCTTTCCCCATTATGGCTCTAATTAAGTTGGACGTATACCTGGATTATTGTTGCTGTGTTGCCGTTTGTGTCTGTTTGTATACGCAATAGTTCTTTACTGATGTATTCTATTTCTACAATGAACTTTGCTTTTTCTGAATGTACAGGAAAACCTATACCATGTTTGGCTCTTTCATTCGTGTCTACACCATTCGACAACAGTACATATCTTAGTTCTCATTCATGCTCTGTCCGATTTTCTTACATATACTAGTCATAACAATCTACATCTCCAGTTATTTTTCCTCATGAAATCTGTAAGCTTCGACTCTTTTTCCACTAACATGTAATTTTGTTATTTTAGTTTGCTGCCTATTCTGCAATGCTTTGACGTTTACAATTCGTATTTTGTTAATATCAGTCCATTTTTTTTGGGTTGCTTTCGCCTTATTTTTCTAATCCCCAAAGGTGGTGTGCGTTGCACTGTGTTTTTATTTTGCGCTTGTCGGCCCAGTGCATCCGACTTCAGCATGCATTTTATGTAAGGGTCTGCTTCCTCCTGCATTTTCTAAGGGTTTGCTTCCCCGGGGTAACGGCCGGTGCTGTGATGGGGATCGAACCCAGCACCTTCGGGTTGTGAGCCGTGCCACTTAACCACTAGGCCACGCCGTCCCCTTTATCAGTCCATTTAATATCTTTGAATGACTTTCTAACAATACTGTAGTGCTTGTCGGCTTGCTAAGCCAGGCACAGTAATAGGTAAACTCTTCTTGTCGGGTGGACGTGGGTCTGGATTTTAGTAGGTCACTCTACAACAAGAAACATAAAATGGTTGAGATCTGTTACAGCCAAGCCTAAATGCCAAAATGACATGTTATCTAATCTTTAGATTTTCTATTGGAACTCAATGATCATAGCAGTTCAACCTAACCTTCCCATCATCAATCACAGACCACGCGAGTCTGGATGGTAAGTGAGAAATGACGAAAGACTTGTCTAATTTGACACTATTTTAAGAGATGTCCTGCTGGTCTACTACTTTAACTGGTGGCAAGACGCTTCCGTCATTTGTAGGTCCGGTGTTAAAATTCCGGCCTGCCCATTATTTCACTTTATTGTCTGTTGTTTTTTATATATATTTCCGAGTGTAGATAAATACGTGTCTTGTGATTGTTGTCGCGAACAAAAATTCAGTGTTTATAACTCGCTGCCTCGATGTCTCCACAAATTCACTTCCTTAGAACGATTGAACCTAACGCTGTCACCTCAGATTATTGAAACTTAATTAATCATTAATTATTCATTAATTAGTTAGTTAGTTCCATTTCTAGTATTTTCCACTTGTGCCGTTTAGCGTCGTGGGGAGCTTGAGTCGTCTATCCTGCGCCAAGTGCGTTGCGTCGGTCAATGTAAGCATTTGTCGTTGCACAGTCACTCTAATGTCATATATCCACCTACCTCGCAGCCGCCCTCTTGCCCTGTAGCCAGATCTACCAGCATTGTAAGCCATCAGTGGAAGATGATGAGGGTGCATTCTCATGAGATGACCAAACCAACTTATTTTCTGTCTGGAAATGTATTCGACACAAGACGTAGTGTCGACCATACTTCGAATGTTTTGATGAAATTCATTAATTAATTCTGGAAAATATTGTGTACATTAGAAAAAAACATCATTAATTAGCAAGAGTGGCTGCAAATATCTCAATCACGTGTCCGTAACTTTTTGTTAACGATGTTGACGTTGTCCGGAACAATATTTTATGCGACCAGCAGATAAAGTAAATTATTTATGTAAAAATAATTTATACTTCTGCGATACATTCAACATGTTATTGAGATATCCATTATCTAATGTGCCATTATCTGTCGTGCCATTATCTAATGTGCCATTATCTGCCGTGCCATTATCTGTGGTGCCATTATCTGCCGTGCCATTATCTAATGTGCCATTATCTGTCGTGCCATTATCTAATGTGCCATTATCTGCCGTGCCATTATCTGTGGTGCCATTATCTGCCGTGCCATTATCTAATGTGCCATTATCTGTCGTGCCATTATTTTTCTTGCCATTATCTGTCGTGCCATTATCTAATGTGCCATTATCTGCCGTGCCATTATCTGTGGTGCCATTATCTGCCGTGCCATTATCTAATGTGCTATTATCTGTCGTGCCATTATTTTTCTTGCCATTATCTGTCGTGCCATTATCTAATGTGCCATTATCTGTCGTGCCATTATCTAATGTGCCATTATCTGCCGTGCCATTATCTGTGGTGCCATTATCTGCCGTGCCATTATCTAATGTGCCATTATCTGTCGTGCCATTATTTTTCTTGCCATTATCTGTTGTTCCATTATCTGTTGTTCCATTATCTGTTGTTCAATTATCTGTTGTTCCATTATCTGTTGTTCCATTATCTGTTGTTCCATTATCTGTTGTTGCATTATCTGTCGTGCCATTATCTGTCGTGCCATTATACGTCGAATGATTATCTGTGATTGTAATTACATGTTGTGATTCTACGTTGTTTTATGATCTGTCATGCTATTAATTGTTATTGTAATTATTTGGATAAAAGCGGCAAGTGCCTTATTGAGGAAAATGACCTACTGGCACGATGGACAGAGTCCTGTTCCGAGTTATTCAACTATGAGGGATGGAACAAACCTGAGAAAACAATCCCTCCAACACCAACAATTATAAAGGATAACCAACTAACGAAGGAAGCGGTAGCTGCAGCGATAAAGACACTGAGAAAAGGGAAGGCCGCCGACGTGGACAATATACCAGCAGAGCTCTTACAGGCAGGTGGGGAGGTAGTGGTGGAAGGCCTGACACACATCTGAAACAAAATATGGGCTATAGGAAATTGGCCGGACTTACGGACAAAATCAATGTTACGTAAAACCGTTACATAAGTCTAGAAACCTAAAGCTGTGCCAAAATTACAGAGCAATAAGCCTCATCAGCCACCCTAGTAAGGTCATGCTTAAATTAACCCTCGACCGATTGAAACCCCAAGCAGAGAACATCATTGCTGAGGAGCAAGCAGGGTTCAGACAGGGAAGAAGCACTACAGAACAGATATTTAATTTAAGGCTCCTAAGCGATAAATATATATAACAGCAGCAACAACTGTATCATGTGTTTGTTGATTTTAAGAAGGCGTTTGATAGGATAGGGCATAAAGCGCTATGGACATCCATGAGGATGTATTAAATCAACGGAAATATTATAAAGGTCCTTGAACACCTGTATGACAAGGCGTCCAGTGCAGTTCTTGGGAACGGGAGGGAGGCGAGGGGACTGGTTTCGCACATCAGTTGGTGTGAGACAGGGTTGGACACTCTCTCCAACTTTTTTCAATTTAATACTTTAGAGAATTATGAGTGAGGCACTTGGAGATCATACCGAGATCAAATGGTCTTGCAAATACGATCCTCCACGGAAAGGTGCAAGGCAGACGACGAAGAGGCCGGCCCAAAATAACGTGGGAGGACAACATAAAAGAATGGACCAATCTCTGACCAGAAGAGGCACAGGCAGCGGCCGCTGACAGAGAAGAGTGGCGTGGGATTGTGAGGGTGTCTTCATATGTGCCCCAACGACCTCACCGGTTACGGGATGATCTGACCTGAATATGTACATTCGTGGGACCTGCTGTTCAATCCTTGACATAAACCAGATTTGGTGATGTCGGTTCACGTACACTGATATTATCCTTCAAAACGCTTGTTAACTATGATGTATTTCCGTCATTATGTGTTTTGACTTTCTCTGCAGGTCCTCGTATAGTACAAGCATAGCAAATGTTTGGATTAAAAAAAGTTACTATAGAATCCATACGCACGCAAATCTGACAGCAACAACTGAACGCAGACGAAAATTATACAGACTCAAATGTAAAGTCCTTCTCAAGTTGGTCAAGGGTTGTTTTGTTTGAACGGAACGAAAACAGGCACATCCCCATATTCCTGTGTGGGACGTCCAATCCGATAGATTTCTCAGGTTTCATTCAGGTCAGATTAGATTAGGAGTATCCAGAAGTTAATTTTATTTAAACACCAGCAAAATTTGTGTTTAAGGAAAGGTGTCACTTTCGATAACAGTTTCGAACAAATTTACAGTATTTTCAGATTCAGTCGTAGCCCGCCTGGTATTTACCTCCTTAATTATATAACGGCTTTAGGGTAACTTTCTTCAATGTATGTCTCCTGTTAAAATGTTACTGAGAACAAAATTGTTAGATAATGTAAGTCCATACGTGACATTTGATTAGCTTTGAACTGAGATTTTGTTGTCGACGATAAAATTTGCAATTTGCAAAATAAATTGCAATTCAATTGATCAAAACCTTTTAAATTTCTGTGGTGCATAAGACTTAAAAAAATACATCCAAAGTCATCAATTGTTGACCTGTCCATATCTATTTTTGGGGGAGGGTATGTGGGGGCCTAATAGTTTCTACAGCGTTGAGTATGAATTCTCGTGATCAATTCCTATTTAGTCTTCCCATGGCATGTCTAGCAGGTTACAGTGTAACTATTCTTCACTTTCCTTTCAAGCCCCGAAATCACTCAGGAGAACAGTGGATTTGTCGTTTAATATTTATATGCTGATCTTCGTAGTTATCAAGTGACAAATTATTCATTCTAAATCTACGGAGATTTGGGTTGAGGCAGCTTATACAGCACAAATGATCTGGTACTGAGGGTTGTTGTTGCAGAGGTTGACGACGGCGTAGAACTTCTTGAGAGCGAAGTCGTTGGTGGTGAAGGCCAATCAGGGCAGAAGGCCAAGAGGGTGTCCACACTGGTCACGTAACAGCTCCAATTCTCAATGCTGCTATGCTCCTTCAAGGTAAGATCAAAGGCCATGTCTTCTGACATAAACCACTGTCGAGTTGGTGGATAAATAGTCTAAATATATTTATAGTTAGTGCGATATACTCGTATATATAAATATATATATATATATAAATATATATATATATATATATATATATATATATATATATATATATATATATATATATATATAAAAGGCATATCTGCTTCTGACCATCAGCAAATAAGTTATCCACACTTACAGTATTCATGTATCATCTATTTTAATGTTATTTATATAACTTTGTTTCGAATCGATAGGCTCTTAGCAATAGTGACCTGACAATGACAAAGCTGACAGACTGACTTAGAAGGGATCAAGTCAAGCACAAGAATACATACCAACAGCCCTCCAAACAGTCAACTAACTACTGAAGGCTGCGAAAAAAGAGACCTGATTGAATGGATGGACAATAGAAAATACTAAGAGAGAGATCTACAGACATATGGCCATCCGAAATCACAAAGACAACATCAATCTCCTGATTAGAGAACCATTTTCTGACTTTGCACATAACACATGCAACTGAACAGTCATTTGAACAAAATCCAACCAGAACATACTCCAGAGTGCCGGCTCTGCACGCATCCCTATGAAATTGTTGATCACATATTTTTGACAGTCATGTGCTTGGTTGGATCAATAACCAACCAACCAACCATAGAAAGTACAAAATGCTATGTATGTATATAAAATATAGCTTCAAAAAGTTCCCGGAATAGTCGACTTGTGTTTGAATGAACGATGATATTATGGAGAATATATATTTAGAAGTTGGTAGTGATCTTCACGAAAGGACATGGCAGACGTGCCTTCATATATACTCTCAAACAGAAGTTACATAATTTTGTGTGTGTGTTGTGCTTGTTGCATATTCGGAGTTGAAAATGTCCTTGAACAATGTACACATGTCAAATTTTGTGTTTTGCTTGAGAAGTCACTCTCAGAGACACCAACATTGCTTAATAAAGCATATACCGCAATGAAGAAATCGCAAGTATTTAGTAGCACAATCCTCAGACAAAACGTCAATCCCATAAATGAAAATCTCCCACATCTCACAGGACACAGAAATTTCGCTTGGACAAGAAAAAAGGAAAAAGTTATGTTGGAATTATTAAAAATATTCCCATGATATCGTCTACCATGATTTCATTCCTAAGGTCGAACGGTCAGCAAGGAAATGTACGTCGATATCCTCCGTTGTCTAAGAGATGTAGTCAGAAGAAAACTACCCAGAACATTTAGAACAACCAGTTGGGTTATGCTGCCTGACAATGCGCCAGCACATCGATCCGTACTGGTGAAGCAGGACCTCGCAAAGCACAATGTGATTACCTTGGAACATCCTCCATATTCTCCTGATCTGGCACTGGCTGACTTTTTCTTGTTCCCTCGACTGAAATCGGCACTGAAAGGACAGCGATTCAAGCACGCAGAGGACATTATAACTAATGCGACAAGACAGCTGAGAGAGGTGTCAAAGAATGGGATCCACGAATGTCTCCAGCAGCTGTATGCACCCTGCCAAAAGTATGAAGTTGCCGAAGAGGACTGCTTTGTACGAAATGTAGTGTAGATAATTCTATTGTAACTTATTTTTATATTGTCCACTAATTCCGGGAACTTTTTGAAGCTACATCGTATATATATAATATATATATATTATATAATCCATATCTACTTCAGACTCTCGGGAAATAAGTTATCCACACTTAAAGTATGCAGGTATCATTGATATTATTGAGATCACTTTGTTTTGAATCGATGAGGCTCCTCCCCGCACAGCTGCTCTTTGGTCGTGTGATTGGCTGGGTGTGGATATCCCATGGCTTTGAGGGTCTTCAACTCTAGGAGTGTTAGACTGCCACATTCGTCACTTCCTACTTCCTGTTTCGCGTTCGAAAGTGGATCTAGTCTTGGCAATATCACAAGCAGGGCCAAAGAGCACACATCTGTGGACACATATAGATTGACAAATATACAGGCAGATGTAGAGATATATAAAAAGATAACGTATATATATATATATGTGTTTATGTGTGTGTGTGTATGTGTGTGTGTGTGATTATTTTTGTAGTTGTTGTTTCTCTTGTATCCGAAGCTGTACTACGTTGGAATGTGTTTTCCGCCTTATGGTCGAGTATGTATTAAAATAAATATATTTACTTACTGTAGGAGCGTCTAAGATTGGGATAGAGCATCAAAGATTCGGAGAGAGAGAGAGAGAGAGAGAGAGAGAGAGCATCAAATATGGCGTCTAACAGGCCACGGGTCTAACTTTAGTTTCTTGTTGTAGTCTATTATTAGATTTCGCCAGGTCACGGATTTGACTTGGATTCACACTAGTCAGCGTACGAAGAAGAAGAAGGATTCACACTAGTCAACGTCTTACAATTTTGTCTACGGAAACCTGTTGCGGGTTTTCTATTGAATTAATTGTTTCGTTCATTGTGTGGTGTTATCCCTCCCATTATCTTAGCATGGCCATCTTCTATTTGAAAAAGTAGTTCGGCTGGCTTATTTTGAATTTCCACGGACCAGTGCACACCGCACACGTTTACGAGATTGGCGCCCTTCACCCTGCTTACTGACAGTGCCGGTTGTGGAGAAGCTACGAAATTACACACGGACGAATAAGGGACTAACACATGGACGAATAAGGGGCTAACACATCGCCCGTGTGAGATTATGTCTTGCCCGATTAGCAATATGCCTAAAACACACCACTCACACGTTGAGTGCTGCTTTTAATCTTTATGGTCCACGTCCGAAATGCAGCAGAATACTCGGTTTCACTTGAGGCGTCACTCGACACACTTAACATGAAACCACATGGCGCCAGGGCTTCATCTTAAGATATTGGAAATTCCATGAGAATTCAAACCTGGAGAGTCCTTTTCTTGCGTCGATCGGCGCAACGGTCCAGATGTGCCTAAGCGGACATTATTGCGTATTATTAAAGGCACGACTTTAGAGTTCATGAATCTGGACACGAGTAAGTTTGGGTTGTAATCTGTGTCACTAGCTAGTTCTATTTGCCAACCCCTTCTCCTTACTCAGTCACATCCCGGATAGTTAGATATATGTAAATTGAATTATAGGTAAGTAGATAGATATGTAGGTACATATATGAGCTAAATATTCTAATGGACGATGACTTAGCACACAATAAACAAGTAGTTACATGTAACACACAAAAAACAGCTTACACATGATACAAGAAGAACTAGTTACACATAATACATGAAGAAGAACTGGTTACACACGACACAAGAAGAACTGGTTACACATGACACATGGAGAACTAATTACACATGACACACGAAGAACTGGTTACACATAAAGAAGAAATGGTAACACATGACACAAAAAGAAGAACTAGTTACACATGACATAAAACTAGTGTCTCAAAACACACAAAGAACTAATAGTTCGACAAAACGCACAAAGAACAACTGGCTACACATAGCATACAACAATCAACTGGGTCCACATAGTAAACAAAGACCACCGTTTATACATAGCACACAAAGAAGAATTAGCTATACATAGTAAACAATAAAGAACTGATTAAACATAGGACACAAAGAAGAAACTCGCACAAGTTATTCAAGCACGGACACCAATGACGTCATATCAGGAACTGATATCCAGTTAAGAGAAACTTTCGAGACTAGCTGTAAGAGGCTAATACAATGGGCTGCTTGAAGCGTGACAAGACCGAAACTGAGTTCTCTAACTCAGCTCGAAATTTGAACCGATACTCTTATTTAGAGATTGAATTTGTTAGGTGAGTCTAGCAGGAAGTTTGTAATTTGGTTAATTAGAAAGTTAAAATCTGACGAAATACATTACCAGTATTCCTAAGTGAATACTATAAAATCTTCTTCTTCTTCTTCTTCATCGTACGCAGTCAGACAGTAACCATTATTTTTTCGAAAAAAGCAGCGGTCATCCTGAGGCGGTCGACACTGCCATAGAGCTTGTCTTGCAGTTCCACTGGTGATGGCCACATCTGCTCTCTCTGGTCCTCGTATGTCGGGCAGTTTTGCAGCAAATGTTCAGCGGTCATTTTGCCGGTACCACACGGGCATTCGTCAGTGCCACCTATTTTCAATTTGTTGAATAGGTGGTACCTCAGTCTATTGTGGCCAGTGCGAAGTCTGAAGACCACGACCTGCACTCTTCTGTTCAACTGGTAATAGGCATCGTTTTTTGTGTAGCCAGTATGTTCGGTTTCCCATTTGGTCATGTATCTAGCTCTAATAAGCCGTTTTGACTCTTCGTATGTCATACTAGTATCTGGTTGTGGTTGTCTTGCACCTTCTTTTGCCAGTCTGTCTGCCTCCTCGTTGCCTTGAATGTTGCAGTGGGATGGAACCCACTGTACCACTACCCTTTTTGGTGCGGACTGCTGGCATAGTTGACAGAGTACTGCTCTTAAATCATTAAGTTCAGGAATACTATAAAATGAAGGACTATGAAAAAAAATGTAATATTTGTTATTTAAAAATACATTTGCGTCGTATTATATAATATAATGCTCAAACGTTTCTGTCTGCAGTTTTTGATGGTCAATAAAACGAGACCTCGAGAAATGACTTAAGTCGCACATTTTCAAATTTTCTCTTTGTTCATTCTCATATATATATATATATATATATATATATATATATATATATATATATATATATATATATATATATATATATATATATATATATATATATATATATATATCTGCTATGTTGTCTCTTGAATATTGTAGTTCACATATAAGTCCATAACGTTTTTCTTCCAGTGTTGTTTTTCTGGGTCAGTGGGTTTGCCGTAGTACATCATATTTGGGGCACTTGTTGTAATTGCTATGCAGGCTTGAGTGCTCGTTCGCATGGCCATCTTCAAATGTGTCTCTGAGTGGCTGCACAGTCGCTTGTGTCCCATTGTGAGGCGCAACAACAGTTTTCTCGTATCTTATTATATGGTGGTAATCATCTTATGTTAATACTGATGGACTTCTGATTAATTTGATCATCCTTTTCTTCTGTTGGTATGTAATTGGTACATCTTGTTGCTTGTCTGCAGAACTCTCCTTTTACAGGTCAATCTTCTTTCTCGTTTTCTGGTATTCTACAATAAGAAGGTATCAACTAAAGCGGGTTTGCTTTAATGGAAAAACATTCCTGAGGTCCTTTACCTATACATGATATTCTTTAAGCATTAAATACTTTACACAATTTTTCGTTTTATAAATGTGCCTTGCCGAAGACGGATGTGTCGGACCGACAGGTACAAATATCGCAGTCAAGCTGTAAACTAGCGACACAACGCATTCCGTTCTCCGGACTTCATCCTGCTACTTGCAAAGAGCTTGGTAGCGGGAGATTGAGAACGAACGCAGAAGAAGAAAAATAAATGTGCCGAATAACTTCCTTTAATGAATATTCTGAAAGTTTTTAATGTCATGTCCCACACTTCTGTAAGAACCGAGCGAGATCAAGTACGACATCTAATGTTATTCATGAGGCCACACGTTTTTTTGCCACAAAGATAACACGAGGACAACATACATGAGCCGTGGACCTCATTAGAACAAAGGTTGACGCCCCAAGGACTCATCATAGCGTTATCATTCTCACTTCGATCGCTTTGAAGTTAATTGTTAGAATGTTTGATGTTACATTCATCAAATGGCGCACAATCAAGCGAGATACTAGTGTTACTATTTTTAATACAGCTTCCGTCCGCCGCTATGAGAACACAATGTATCCGAGAGTATTAATTTTCTTTCATATTTTTACTAAGAATCACCACTGCAGCGTTTATTCGCATTATGATTTCGTGCCACTTTGTTATGACTAAGGAAATGTCAGGGATCCCTAGAGTTAGGATTCAGTGTTAGGAGTCCCAGGGTCAGGGATTTCGCAGGGTTCTCGACATGATCACAGGGATGATCCCAATCATGATCTCGAGCCATGGGAGCCATTGAAAGCTGACTATAACTTGATAACTGAAAGCTAATTGTAAACTTAGTAGGAAGTAATGAGATGGAGGAGAAATAATGTCAGAGCGTTAGGGTTTAAGCACAGGTTACTTGCATCTGTCATTTCGAACAACGTCTGCCTGTTTACTAAATTTAAGTTCTCATTGTCTGAAAATCAGGTTATGGGAAGGTGGCTGGAATGAATTACTGTCCTTTATTATTGGCGCTTATTTTCCATAGTTTAGTATGTTTGTTCTAGATGTTGGACACGTGCCCATGGCATGTTAAACTTGAGGATGGTCCTATGACTTCTAGTTAGAATAATGAGAAAATACAGGATTTAGAAGGGAGGTGGGGGAATTAACAAACCTATCAGTACTGTAGTGGTCAGTTGTCAACGGAAAGGTGGTGAGAATATTTTTAAGGGAAAGGGGTAATCCTGAAATAGAGCGTTAGCGTATTAGTTATTACATGAATTTGTCCACACGTTGGAGACTTCGGTACCACGTGACTTGCGCTTATTGCAGCCATGAAAGAAGACGTATTTTAAGGGGACAGATTAAAAGTGATGCAGGAAAGATTTGAAATTAAATTGGCAGGAAAGGCTGGCTGAACTTATTCTGAGCTCGCTGCGTAAACTCTATAAGTAGTGATCTTCGGGTTAGCCAGATAATACTTAAGTATTTTCAGAACATCTGTGAATTAATAGGCTTGCACTACATCGCTTTTAGACGACACTTTAGCCTGGCTCCAGTAAGTATCTGTCGAACGTCAGTGTGTCTACAAAGTCTCGTACATTGTCAGAAGGGTGTGCGAACCTATATGACAGAAACAAATGTGTAGACGAACATCGCTAATCATATCCCATCGCAGGAATACTAATTATTTTCATCTTATTCCACATCGGAAACTGAACGATTTGAACTACCAGAACGTCAGAAGTCAGACAAGAGACGAGAAAAAAGATTCTCAATTTTAGCTAGATATTAAATGATGTTGTTAGGGATAGAAACGGGTTTAGAATCAGAGGAACCAACTGGCTTTGTACCTAAACCCTCTGATAAAACAACTTAGAAAGAGATTAATTAGACTGTAATTGTTGTAAACATATCCAGTTAGGTAAAATGAATGAATAACTATTTTTGTGAAAGAATACGTTATTTTTCATGCTTCATTTATGTTCTTTAATGTAAGAAGGGAAATAATTTGGCCTAATGGGTATAAGTTTGCTATACGTCACATTAACCATTGGTCACATTTGTCCAGGACAGCTATTTGGGTTGAGTGGGTCTGGTACATGACTATTGTCCATTAGTGAATGAAATTATTGAGATGCGGGAAATGCCAGTAAACTACTTTGATCTATATTGTTCTCTATGCGGCATTCTATTTTTAATCTCGTTGTAAGTTAGCAGATGAACAGGTGGACCTCAGAATCGTGGATCTGTCTTCTAGAGAAAGGGAACAAGTATGTACTTATTGATATTAATGAACATATTTTGTAGCTCGCCTCATTTGGGACACGGTCATATTAAATCTACTGATGGTGATCGCGTTCATTGAACGAATGATGTATGGTCAAGCACAACATACCGATCAGACATGTTAGTTAGGGTCAGACAAAATATACTGGCCAAGACCCTCACCTCGACTTCCTCGCAGTCCTCCCTGGAAACAGGCTGTTGTCATGGCAGCCTGACTATCGAGGTGAGAGATCGACGGGATCCCCGTAGTAGTGAGCGACACGCAGATGAAGCCAAGCAAAGCACCATCATCATTTTAATTTTTAAATATCAGAATGAGGAGACATTGTTTTTGACAGTTACACACAAACGAAAGAGGTGTCAGAGATACTAGCTTCTGTAATCATACTGAAAAGCGTTGTTGTTTGGAAAACGAAACATGTATTTCAAATGTAGTTTTAAATAGGAACAGTAAACGCGAGTTTCATCATAGGAAGTCAGATGTTAGCACTACAATAGACTACTAGAGTGGGTCCCGTTGTCCGTTGTTGAGGAGAAAAGAAAAGGACCATCCTAGCTCTAAGCATGTCGTTAAAGACGACTTACAAGAAATTATCTGGCGCATTCCCCCTCAGTTCTTACGTTCTCCAGGCCACCTTCTTTGACCGCTGCCCTTCATATTCAGTCAAGCATCTGGCCCAACCGGTCGCTTAGACAGACTGGGTCTACTATCAGATAAGTTGACAATTGTTTTCCTTTTATGTTGATTTGTTAGTTCAGTATTGTTGTCCCTGATGAAGGCCTATTGGTCGTACTGTAGGTTTTGTTTGTGTTCTCGTCTTGGTTCAGTATCTTCTTCTTCTTCTTCTTCGTACGCAGTCAGACAGTAACCATTATTTTTTCGAAAAAAGCGGCGGTCATCCTGAGGCTGTCGACACTGCCATAGAGCTTGTCTTGCAGTTCCACTGGTGATGGCCACATCTGCTCTCTCTGATCCTCGTATGTCGGGCAGTTCTGCAGCAGATGTTCAGCGGTCATTTTACCGGTACCGCACAGGCATTCGTCGGTACCAGCTATCTTTAATTTGTTGAATAGGTGGTACCTCAGTCTATTGTGGCCAGTGCGAAGTCTGAAGACAACGACCTGCTCTTTTCTGTTCAACTGGTAATAGGCATCGTTTTCGGTGTAACCAGTATGTTCGGTTTCCCATTTGGTCATGTATCTGGCGGTTCAGTATCTGACCATACCCATTTTAAAATGTTGATTAAACTCAACCTTAATCAACTTTTACAAGTTTTTTTCAAGTTTTTTCCCCCAACAAGAAATTAGCACGGGGTTATCACCTTTCCGGGTAAAACACATTTTTACAGAAACAATCACTATCTTCTTCTTCTGTCTCCCGCAACCTCACACGGCTTTCTGTGTCCGGCTACCTCACACGGCTTTCTGTGTCCGGCAACCTCACACGGCTTTCGTTCCCAAGCTAACCAGCGTCTGTGCTCTCTCACGTGCCACCATCAGGTTATCTACTGTACATGATTTCTACATACTGGGACGCAAGATCTTATGTTTCGATTCCTGGACGGCCTCACATTTGCAGTATTCATCGTCTGCATATCCTCACTTTTTCAGGTAAGACCCACACCTGGACACACCTGTTCTTAACATGTTCAGAGATCTCCACATAGTAAATGGCACATCATATCCTGGTACAAGTCTTCTTTGATCTTCATCCAACTTTCACCGTTTTTTACTCCACTTTTCTCTGTTTTTTCTCTCGTGGTTCTGTTCAGAGGGCTGTTCATTCCGCAGACAATGTTTTCTTGATTCCAGTCCTATTCGTTTTGGTATATGTCCAACAAGAGAGTGTCTCTTATAATACAAAAGCATCCTATCGTGCAGACTTACTAAAGGAGGTCAACTGTAGTGGTGGTCCGATACAACGGCCGACTAAAATGAAAAGGAAACAAAGAGAAGAAGAACAACATAAAATAAGATAAGTCGAGCGAAAGCCATAAACTACTCAGATGTTTGAGTCATTGCCGAGTAACAGTGTATATTTCTGGTCTTTTGTTTTCTTTCTGAAAAAGCAGCTCTGTGTGTATGTATGTGTGTGTGTATGTTTATGTATAATCTGCTAATCTATTTTTGAAACTTTCTTATCACCAAACTTTGGTCTAATTTCTCTGTCCCATTCTCTTCTTGACCATGTGACTCACTTCTATTTTTAGCAGAAACCATACGTCTAAAATAGGTCAGAGGGTAAACAATAAAAAAATGGATGTGTTGGTACATTTTTTTAGAAGGTCTGCGATAACATTCTGTCTAAAATAGACATAGGGCGGTTTATTGCCAGGCTACAGTCTTCATCCTTCATTGTTTGAATTGTAATAAATTGTAATACATTTTAACAAAATAATTTGTTTGATGCCGTGGTGGTTTCTTTGTTTGTTACATGGCAAGGTTGCAAGTTATGTGTTCAACCCTCTTTAGCAGACGTTTGTGACATGGATAGTGCTGCGTCCGTCTTCTGTTCTTCTTCACTCCTCACCCTACACGAATTAAATCCATGATCAGTTTGGGAAGGAATGGTTAGAAGCATTTCATTTAGTGCGCATATTAACAATAAAAGCTGTCCGTCGTTGATCAAACAAGATGGCCGCCTCTGAATGGCTGCGCGCTCGACTCGCTCCTGTTTCTTGTGTGATTTTATGCTGTTTGCTAGTGCCTGTTGGGATTATAAGTCACAGCTCCTTCACCAGGTGGTATCAAAGACTTTATTATGGGGAATTCGTGTGCCTTCGAGATTGGTTATCCTGTTTCTTATGCTACATCTTGCTGCAGCTGTGCATGGCTTCAGCAGTGGGAAGCCAGTCCATGATGGCATTCAATGTACCGCTTGACTGCACTCCAGAATTTAGTCTAGGTTATCACTACACAAGTTCCTTACTGCTCGGAATGAAGCCGCATTGAATCTGCACCCCTCCACCGGAGGTTACACAATGCCTCCTCCAACCTCGTATTCTCAGCGCAGCAATGGTTACGGTGATTGAGGGTGAACAGAATCCAGATGTCTTAGGGGCAGAACGCGAGGAAATTGGAAGTAGGACACGGACTGACAAAGAATGTCACCAGACAAAAAGATTTGTCCAACACACACTTCTCGCTGCCCCCATTCCAAGGCAGCCGAGTATTCGGCTCCATCTGGGGAGTCTGTACTGACTTCAGTCGACACATTACGCATGAACAATCCTCAGCAGTTGGACATGATAGTGGTCGTTCGGCGCAACGGGCAAACATTATTATTATTGTCGTTGTCAATGAGGACTGCCGATATCATGCGTGTTACAGCTTATCCCGATGGGTGTGGGTGCACATGTCGCTGAACAGGCCAATGCGGGCACGAAAACATATGTTCGTGATTTCCGGGTCTCGCGTCTGCTTTGAGCTTTCACAACACGGTGGTCTTCTCTGTAGCTATGTCCACTTTTACTGCGCTTCTACAGTCAGATCCATTCCCATATGCTGACATTTATCTTTAAGTTGGACTCTCAGACTGCCTTTAAAGGTTTCTTTGGTCACCCTCTCGCGCGCCATCCCTTCCTCAGCTCGCAGTAGAGGAGCTTCTTTGGGAGCCGTTCGTTTGACCAACGGACGAGGTGTCCGGCCCATCCCACTCCTGCTTTTTGTAGCAGGATGCTGGGTATATTATCCATCGATATAACCTCGATGTCACGATATTGCCATCGGATGTGGAGTATTCGCCTAAAGCAACCTGTGTGGAAGTGGTTTCAAAGCAAGTGCAAAGGCCGCCGTCCATCGTTGACGATGATGGCATAATGTATTTTTTAGTAAGGATTAACTGGGCTACTTTTTATCCTCACTCTCTCGTCTCATGCCGTCCGACACCAGCGGCAAGTCAATGACAAGACGCCTAGGGGGCGACTACGAGATGCAGGGGACTCCGCCTCAAGCACCTATAAAAAATAGGGCGTAGTCCGGAGTCGAACCCACACCGCCCGATCACGCAGCTGACGGCTTAACTACTTCGCCACGGAATCCACGGAAGTATTTTAACCTCCTTACATACTTGAACGCTCTGAAATATCAAAGGCAGATGAATTTATCCCAATTAAAAACTCTGTAAATATCACCCAAGTATGTTTGACACTTCTCATCCCAGTAACACGCATAGCTGGACTCGCTTGGGTCGGCTGCAGTTGTGACGTTAATGTTATGTCTTTGGGCAAGAATTTGTCGATGATGGAGACAGACTTGCAGCCCTTCACGTAGAAGACTAGCTTCGGAAATTGTTTCTGTGTATGCATTTTTTACAAGGCTTTGTTCAAATCCCGTCATATAGTTTTCCCGGAAATCAATTAAATAAAGATTTACTCAATTAATTTGGATCTCCGAACAACAATTCACGTGATGGTTAACTGGTATTGATTACAAATTGCGCATGAAGTGACTAGTTATTCAAACAATTAAATATACTTAAGCTTACTGGTAATATGGCAATTTGAAAAGGATTGCTCTAACTAAAATTTTTATGTATTGGCAGCGCACATTTAGGAAAGGACTGCTCCAACTATTTCCAACGCTCCAATTATTTTCCGCATGCATTTTAAATATGATTGTTTCATCTGAAAAATATACATATTGCCTTCGTGCATTCATTTTGAAAAAGGATTGCGCTTACAAAACAGAGAAAGGAGACTGGACGGGGTTGGAAGTATTGGAACTGTAGAGAAAGAAGACTGAACGAGCTTGGATGTATTATGACTGTAGAGAAAAGATACTGAACCAGCTTGAATACATTGGAATGATAGAGAAAGGATTGGGATTGTCGAAAAGGGAAAGACTTGCAAAGTCGACAAAAAGAAAATATTTTACAATTTATTGTAAAATAACAAATAAAGAAAGCTAGAGATTCGCTGCAACACGTGTGATAGACAGATAAAGATAGCTAGCGATTTGCTGCAACATGTGTGATAGACAAATAAATCATTGTGAGTTATGAATCTTGTCTGCAACTGGCACAGATACATTATCATATAGGAATGAAAATCGATAGTTTGATAAAATCACGTGAATGCTTCCGTACAAAGGAAGTCAATCACAAATGGAAGTCATTCAAACCTTTTCGCCTTGAAACGAAGCCGGGAAAGTCTTGGCATTAATTTCTATTCCAGTGTAATCTTTGAGAAAACCAGGGTAAGCATTTGATCCGTCAGGTTACTGGGTCACTGGATTACTGGACGACTCAACGTACAACGGTTACACCGATACGTGTCCCAACTTCTCTTCCACCGGTCTCTGTCTTGGGCATAGGTGGACCAATGAATAATGCGTCATCCATCTGTGGCATCGTAAATGTTATTGCGGGATACAAAGAGTCGGACCAACGTGTTGGTAATCGTCCCCGTGGTCGTTTCTTGTTTCTGGGGGCTATCATATTGCTGCCGATGTGCTCGAACGATCTCCGTTCTTCCCAGTAAGTGCGCCCCCCCCCCCCATTCCCCCCCCCCCCCCACCAACGATGTTTCATCTTGTCTGCATAAATAACTGCATCTTTCACCAGGGACAACTGACGTATATCTGGGTTGTGAAGACCTTTTGTGGGTTGGCTATGATGCATGAGGCCGGCCATGTGTCTCTCGAGGGAGGCTTGGGTCACTCTGAGTTTGGACTCCGTCTCTATCGTGAGTGTCCATGTTCCCGCATAGCATATTGCAGATAGTGATGTGGAGTTGAATAGAGAGATGTGCAGGCTCTGGTCGTGGATGTTGTCCTGTACCAGTTTTATCGAAGAGAAAAAGCCGCCCAACCCCCGCGACGCCGGACTTGTCAACTCTGGGCTCAAGTTGTTCTGCATGTTAAGCATTCTTCCAAGGTAGATCTACTTGTCCACGTGGTCGAGTCTCTCTCCATCCAGGAAGACTGGGTCGAGGGAAATGATTGCGCATGACTTTCATCTTGGACGTGTTCACTTCGAGTCTCGCTTTCTTTCCCTCTCGGTGTAGCGCTGGTAGTATTATATTGGCGCCTGTGGCTGCCCCCGTGATAAGTACTCAATCATCTGCAACACGATGGTGATTTAGCAGTCTGCCATTTATATTGATGCCGAAAGTATCCCAGCCGCACGGTGAGATGGGGGTCACCTTGATGTACTCCTCTCTGTATGGGTACTAAGACTGGTCTTTGGTCCGTCAGGTTTGTTGATTATATTGCCCTTGTATGGAGCTTCTTTGATTTTCGCAATATCATCGTACATCATCACCACGATCTGCTCGTCAGAGATTCTTGCCTCATGCAGGATCTGATATGCGTGGCATACATCAGCCTGGTGTCTGTAGTTGTCATACCCAGCCGATGAGCAGGGCCCAGTTATTTCTGGCATGGACACGAATCATACAGGCTGTTATATCAGCTACGGCGAGAACAACAACAACAACTTTTATGATAGCTTGAGTATCAGTTACTCCAACTTCCAAATTGCAATCGACAATATTTTATCTGATTAATTAACTCTTATAACTTTGAAACAGTGACACATCATATCACACAGTTATCACCGGTCGTGATTAGGTCACTTTAAAATATGCAATCACATGGATTTTGTCGACACGTTTCACCCACTGTTCATCACGGGAAGTATATTACTAAACCACTTTCATTGCTTGTCAGAATGTTGATGCTCATTTTACTATTGAGAAATAAATCTGCATTAAACAAGATCGCACTTTCTGTTTTGAGTTTTAGTTAATTTTTTACACTATCTTAAATTATTTGCAACATTATACATACATAACATGAAACGTAGTGAAGTTTGGAGGCTTAAGAATTAATTTTGATATTATTATTGCAATAATAGTGGTAATCGATGTTTTCTAAACTAAACTGAATTTGGAGAGGGCATTAAGAATGAGATAAAAGCGATAAAGCAGAAATGTAGAATTGTATGCCTCTTTCCATCTATCTTGTCTAGTCTTTTTCATAAACTGGCAGGTCGTTTTGGTGACGGATCTCACTAAATTATGAATTGTCTGTTTCAATTGCTGTTTGCCCGTCACATAGGCTGCTGTGTTTTTCAAGGGTTTTTCCCGTCCGTACGTGAACAGTATCTGTCCAGAGCATTCTAGGAATTCATCTATTTCTTGTTCCCCAGACTGTTCATCTTAGTATAATGTTAGGTATTTGAGATCACGTCTTGCCATCTGATATATTCCAAATACTGGTGTTCATGAGAGTGCTGGTATCCCTAGAATTTATACCATCATTATGCAATCCCATATTCGTTGAGTGGGTCATATGGTTCGCGTGCCAGACTATCGGTTGCCAAAAATAATCCTCTATGGCGAGATGGAGAAGGGCAAACACTCCCGGGGGAGGGAGGCGCTTTAAAGACACGCTCTGAACATCTCTGAATGCCTTCAGCATAAGCTCCGAAACATGGTAAGATGCTGCGCAACACCGCAGTACCTGGCGCACAGCTTTACGCAGACGAGCAGCAGCATATGAGGCTTCTAAAAAGGCTGCAGCCAGAAAAGCCCGTCAAATTTCATCGTCTTGCGAAGCAAACTTTCCATGCCCTCACTGCCTGCAATTATACAGATCCCATATCGGACTCGTCAGCCATATTCGCCTCCATCTACAACCCCGACTCACAGAATTCTTAACAAAGAATTGGGAGAACGAAAAGAGAAAAGGTCTTCATCATCGGGATGAGCTAACAACAGACAGACATAAAGTTCGGTAGCCACTTTGATCTTTGATGTCATCATTATTGGTTTCTTGTGTATCTTCATAGCAGACAGTAGGTCTTTAAATGGTCCGGCATTTTGATGGATTGTATTTCGAGTGTGGACACGTAAGATATGATCATGGTAAGTTATTCTGATAATTTTTCTGAGCATCTTTTCCATTGTTTGAATTACTTGTTCAAAGTCAGCGTTTAAAGTCGATGTTTCACAAACGTACATGTACACAAATAGAATCAAGGTCAGCATTAAGTTGATCTTAGTTTTCATCGAAGTGTTCTTATCTTTCAACATTTGCCTCAGTGCGAGTGAGAATTGAAGTTGTTTTTGCGGTCCTTGCTCATAGTTCTGATATTGTGACATCTTCTCCAACTATATATCCCACATATTTAAACTGTGTTACCTGTCCCCAATATGTTCATCCACAGTGAATCCCTCTTTGTTATTTGTAACTATCTGCGTCTTTACTGCGTTGGATACGATACTATTGCTTCCAGAGAGATAGGGTCTAGCTTGATTTTCAGAACCCGAAACTCTTTTTAATTTCCAACAGGTGTGTCTATGTCATCCGCAAAGCGCAGGTCATTAATTTTTCAAGTGACTATAGTTCTGTTTTACCATCCAAAACTTTTCGTCACAACTTTTTAAAAGAAAGAAATTTGACAGTGTGGGTGATAGCAATCCTTCAAGCCTCGATCCAACCGAAGAATTAAACCAGTGTCATATATTCTTCCGTTGATGAAAACAGCACTTACAGTATTTCAAAATAGATTCTTAATGAATTTGGTGATAACACCGGCCTTGACCAATTTGCTTCTGAGTTTTTCTAACGTTTGGGATTCATACCAGTATATTGTGGTGTATTAAATAACAATATAGTATGTAGTGGGTTTTTTCTCCCCGATTAGGGGCCAATTAGTTGAATTCGAAGATTATCGACGATAAGTTCGTTCTGTCATGATTTAAGATGTTCTGGCAACAAGCGCCCATTCTGTGAATATTGTTACCGCAATGTGAACCTTACGCTACCTCTCTTGTCCCCACTGCCATGTTGGATACCTGTTCATGAGAAATGCTTCGGGAGAAAACTCTAAAGAAAAATTCGGAGCTGGTGTCACTAAAACAGTCTAGTGGGATGTATCGCTATTCTGGTAATTCCAGTGATGTCGCTGACTCCATGCGGTGCCGGCTAATGCCGTACCACTGGATCAATTATGCTAGTTGTCCCTCGCAGGGATGATGATCACATCAACCGACGGTTTGGTCTTGATGACGTAACTTGCGTTGTTTTTGGATTACAGTGAGTATGAAACTGCGCTGGGAATCAACGTTAATCTCTGGTACCGAGCTTCCTTGGATGAGTGGCAGGAAATATGTCGAGACGACTGGAGGTAACTCAAATGCATACGTTCTGGTCCCACCTCTCTTGAGAGTAAAAAAGAAATGATATGTGAATTGTAGTGAAAATGTCAAAAGCAATAGCTGGAACAATAAATAACAGGCAGTAAATACAAGAAGGCAAAGTAAAATGCAATAATAAAAGTAATGACAATTATTAACATCAAACAATTAAAGCAGTAATATAAAATAGAGAATCAACAGGTGCAATCATCATTGATGTTTCGTTCGTTAAGTGCAAAATAGAATAAAGAAATGGACAAAACAAATAACTCAGACACACCATGGCCTTTACCTTACCATGTACATTCTGATGTGAGATCGATGAATGTAGTTTGTGTTGAAATGTTCATGATAAAACATGTTTTTCTAATTTGTTAGAGTGTTGCTGTGTTTTTCTATGTCGTCGTTCCTTCCATTCTCTCTCTCTCTCTCTCTCTCTCTCTCTCTCTCTATCTCTCCTTCTCTTTTTATATATATATATATATATATATATATATATATATATATATATATAAATATATATATATATATATATATATATATATATATACGAGGTATGTTCAAATGAAACCAGACCACACTGTAACAAGTGAACATATGTACGATGCGCATGATGTCGTCACTTCTGGTGTATACACCACTTACCAACCGTCAAGTTTGCAAAATTTCATTATCCTCCGACTTATAGTTTCCTCAGCAGACCGATGAAAACATAGCGGTGTGATACGGAATCCGTCCAGAGTTAATCAGCGAGCGGTGACTCGGTTTTTAACAGCTGAAGGATGTCGACCAAATGACATTAATCGCAGAATTCAGGCAGTGTATGGTGATAAAAGTGTGTCGAAGACAACAGTGAAGATCTGGACAACGATGTTTAAAGAAGGACGTGAGTTAACGCAATAACATGCACCTGACCTGGTTTCGGAAGATCTTTCGTTAACTCAGATTATGCATTGTACCAAATTTATATTATTTGTATTGTATTATATTTGGACTTCCAAATTCCCTTCTCCATCTAAAGCTGGAATTAGTAGACATTAAGTGAAGAAATGTCAAATTCTAAAATGAATGATTTTGCATAATCCTTCTTTTGGGATTTGGTAAGATTATGCATGGCACAAGGGGTTGACAACAGAGGCAGCTTCTACAGCGCGAATGATCTGGTCTTGAGGGTTGTTGTTGCAGAGATTGACGAGGGCGTAGAACTTCCTGAGAGCAAAGTCGTTGGTGGTAATGTCCAGCCCCGGACAGAAGGCCAAGAGCGTGTCCACAGCGGTCTCGTAGCAGTCCCAGTTCTCAATGCTGTTGTGCTCCTTCAAGGTTAGGTCATAGACAACATCATCTGACAGGTCACTAGAGAACAGAAAAATAGGAAAGATAAATTGATAGATATAATTAAAAACTTACTTTTTTCCGATCTTCAGGAAAACGAGTTTTACACATGTATCATCTATAATAATTCAATTTCTAGAACTTTCTGTCGACTACAAAATGTTTATTACATACACAGCAATATTTGACGTGTGCTAATAGCCGCACGTTTTGTTAGTTAATAACAATATGAACAGAGGACGACCATGACGTCCTACAGTGTCCATTTTCAGAGTAATACAGACAGTCTCGTTGAAATTCCAGAACCTGGCTAAACTTTTCAATCACTGATTCAGTAGTTACTACAAGTGGGATTAATTTTTGGATCTTACATGCTGAGACCTGAAGCGTAAAAGTGCCTGAAATCTGAAGTAATCTTGGATGAACGATTGTTATCTTAACAGCTAAAGAGATAGTTGACGCCATTAGCACAATTGAAACAATATGTGAATGCGAAATAATACATCTATTCCATCAAACAGTATTTTGTTCCTTGAGTTCCATTGATACTTCAAAGAGAAAATGACAGAGATCGCAGTAAAACTTGGTATCGATCCTCTTCTCTTTTTGTTCTTCTTCTCTTGCCACGGGGCGTCGCTGAGAGGCGGGATGCCTAGACCCCGTGTTATCGCGAGGTCGGATGCCTGTGTTGTTGTTATTTGCAACTTTCTGAGTGTGTCAGAGACGCCTACGATCAACCGATGTCAAGGTCGGCCCCTTGCACGTGGACTGGGGATCTGCATATGACATGCTCTCGCTGCAGGCTGGTCATAATGACCAAACCAGTTGATATTGTGGGCGTTAATGTGTGCACTAACTGGGTTCGTCCCCACTAACTGGGTTCGTCCCCACTATCTGTCTCAGCGTGGCGTTGCGGATTCGGATTGTCTTTCCGGCTATACTTCTTCAACAGCTCATCTCACAGCTCTGGATCTGACTCTTATGTATTTCTAGTAAGGACCAAGATTGACATAGATAACACAATGTAAGAATGAACGGTGCATTTATCTGCCTCCTCTTAGCTGAAAGATGTAGTTTCATCATCATCATCATCATGTAGCATGTCCTTTGTAGAACGTCGCTCCCATCACATTCTGAAAGAAACTCGTTCCCTTGCCAAAACTCCAGTCTCCGCCACAGACATACCCAGGCATTCCTTGATATCTTGGTGCCATCGTCTTCTTGGTCTACCGGTTCCTCCTTTGCCTGGCACCATACCTTCCATCACTGTTCTCTCGAGAACATTGTGTTTCTTGGTGTGACCAAAGAATTTGCATTTTCTAGCCAAAATGGAATTGATAAACCAGTTCTCCTCTATGCTAAACTCTTGCCGAATGTCTACATTTGTCTTTTTCTCTGTCCAGGGTATTGTGAGGATCTTTCTGTAATATTTTGACTCGAAGGATTCGATTCTTTGTCTGGAAGTTTTGGTAATCGTCCATTATTCGCAGCCATAAGCTGCCACAGGAAAAACACAGGCTCTCAAAACTTTTACTTTTATCCTTTTGTTGGTGCCCTGCCATAATTTCTTCAGGCTGTTCAGTCTCTGCATCGCCATCGCTAGTTTTCTTCTGATTTCTTTAGAAGTAGTTTAGGGTATTTCAAAATCGATGTAATTTGAGATTACACTGTTCGCCTTCTGAATTCTATGTGCACAGTCTGTCCACTCTGCCGTCATTAGTAAACATACTACTTAGGTATTTTAACTTTCTTACATCCTTAATACTATTGTCACTGGCATGGACACTTCTCTGCACGTTTTTACGCGATATTAAATAAACCATGTAGTGATATGTGCGAAAATAATAAACACACTTGTCTTTTGCTTTAATTTGAATACTGAAAGACGTATAACTATGTTCGTTGATTTTGTGTGTGCTGTTGTTGTTGGTCCAGTCCTTGAGAATACCTAATCGTGACGTTACGTTGTTGATTATTCTCGTGTGGATCTAGTTAAAGCATCCCAACTTTCTATTCAAGGTTGACACTCTCACCGACATAAGACTCACATATCATATTCTTCAGTGGGATCAAGATTCTGACCAGCTCATGAGCTGCAGTGGTCAGCGACCCATAACTGACTGCTAACGTCAGGGCCAGCGAACCATAGCTGCAAAGACCCTTCTACACCTCCACGCGGTGATCCTGGATAACAGGCTGCAGCAGGGCAGACTGGCTAAGGAGAAGGGATCGAAGAGGGAATGCTAACACAGTACTCAAAAAATACTTTCTGAAGTCGGATGTGTTGGACCGAAAGGTGCAAATATCGAATGCCAAGCTGTAAACTACGACACAACGGATTCCGTTCTCTGGACTACATTCTGCTACTTAAGCCCTTTCAGGATTTGGTAATGGGAGATTGAGAACGAACAAAGAAGAAGAGGAAGAAGATATTCTCCAGTTGCCAGTTTATTTATTTAATCAAAATGGGGGTTTACATTATTTTTAGAATAGGACATATGAAGTTACCCGTAGACAGTTCTGGCAATGTCTCAGATGAGTTACCCGTAAACAGTTCTGGCAATGTCTCAGATGAGTTACCTGTAGACAGTTCTGGCAATGTCCCAGATGAGTTACCTGTAGACAGTTCTGGCAATGTCTCAGATGAGTTTATGTGTGTGTGTGTGTCATGGTCGTTAGAACATCTGACATTTTTTTCTCCAGCTGTTGTCTCTCCAGTGAATTAACTGCTGCTGCCTCGATCCTTGTCTTCAGAAACTATAGCACCACCATCTCACTGGGGATGGCGTCCTTGATGGCTGAACGGTTTGGCGTCAACGTGAAAGATTCCTTGAGGTTTTTAGTCTGAAATGTTATTTTTTAGACGTAAAGACTGGTGTATATGGTATAAAATATGGAGTCCTTAATGTATTACAAGTAGAAGCAGCGGCAAGAATACATGAAGTATTAAAGGCAGGCGTAAGCACACATGAAAAGTAGAGGCAAGCGTAAGCACACATTGCAAACTAGAGGCAGACGTAAACACACATGGCAAACTAGAGGCAAACGTAAACACACATGGCAAACTAGAGGCAGGCGTAAACACGCATGGCAAGCTAGAGGCAGACGTAAACACAGATTGAAAGTAGAGGCAGGTGTAAACACACATAGCAAGTAGAAACATCCGTAAACACACATGGAAAGTAGAGACAGACGTAAACACACATGGGGCAGAAAGCGTGTGACAAACATAAAGGCAGGAAGTCATTCAGTGACAAAAAGAATGACACATTACAGGAAGACTAAAACAGTAATTATTGAAGATGTGTGCCCCACATGGAGTCGAAACGTTGTCATTGATTGTTTCATTGAATGGTATAAACAATTACATTTGTTAATGTATCGGTTAAACTTTTTAAATGCTTTACTGTAACCCATGGTTGTAATCTCATTCTATAGTGAGGACAGCACAAGGACAAGTTGGATTTCACAATTACCAGGAGAGTACAAACTCGATGACAAAAAGGTCTCACGAGCACACATTCGACGACACAAAGGTCTCATGAGCACAAGTTAGACGTCACAACATTCTCACGACACACCCGAGGATTCAAAAGTTTCATCGGGACAAGTTTGACGTCACAAAATTCGCACGACGACACGTCTGATGACTTAAAAGCCTCATGGTTACAAGTTAGATATCACAATACCTCACGAGGACACGTTCGATGACACAAGGACATCATCCAGACAAATTGATACAAGGTCCTCATGAGGGAAAGTTCGATAACATAAATACTACATGAGGACAAATTTGACATCCCAAAGGTCTCATGAGAACAATGTCAACGACATAATAGCCCCAAGAGGACTAATTAAAAGGCCCCTGAAGCCTCAGAAGTTCTTAATTTGTTCCAACAGTGTGCCCTAACTTTTATATCATATTTGATCGGGGTTTCATTTTGTTGGAATCAATGTCATGTTTTTCAATTCTTTATATGTACATGTATGACTCGGACCATATTTTTCTTCAATCTGTTTGTTTTTCACTTCTTTCATCTTTATCTTTAGACTAACATCATCTAGAACACCACCACTGCATATGCACTCATCGTGGCCTGTGTTATTTTCTTATTGTAAATAATGATTATTGTCACTAAGTCAAAATTAAAGTCTGGTTGATCAATTGATATATTTGACACCAAAAACAATATCACAACACAGGTTTGTGAATTTACTGTGAAGGTGTCATTATCATTTGTTGTTGTTGTTTCCGATTCCAGTGGGAGCATAAGGGTCAGCACTACAGCTGGGGTCCTTTCAGGCAGGCCACACTAAAGTATTCTTGCGGCCATCTAGAGAACGTTTTTGTGCCTCATGTTTGATAAGATGAGGCCGGCTAGAGCAAGTCTATCCAGCTTTAATTGTTTAGAACAAGTTTCAATGGAGTTACTGCTCCGTTAACTCAGCGATGAAGATATATTTTCATACTAATAATCATTTTAAAATGTTAGCACTGTCACAGAGTCAATAGTTAGTTCCACATAATTTCACCGGATTACTTTCCCCCCAAAAATTGTTCAGGCGGAAGGTTATGAAAGAGAGGTTTTATATTGCTGTACGTGGCTTGTTTTAGGTTTCTCCTTGACGTCCTTGAACTGTACCTCCAACGTCTCGGTGTGAAGGTCACTGGCGTCAGTATCTTCCATCCATTTGGCACTGACAAACGCACACAAAATGCAACACTTGTATACAATTCTTAAAGCAAGCGGGTACAAATGGAACTTTGTTCTAGCGCTAATTTTCTCAGATTGCAAATTTACTTAACAGATTCGATAGTCATGAAAGTTATTTTACATTTCGTTGTTTACTGGCACTGTTACACTTCGTTGTGAATTATTTATTTATGATCAATCATTGTGAATGCAGATGTTATCGATTATTGTGAATGTATTAACTTTTGAAAATATTTATTATCCGAATAAACTGAACACGTATTCTTAATTTAATAGTTTTTTTAACCTTTAAAAGAAAGGCTATCAAAGCGAATATATATTGACTGTAGCAACACATAATACTTGTTATAACTGAGAAGTAAAGAATGGATTAAAATATCGTTTACGCATGCATTGTAGCACGTTTGTCTTTACAGTATAAACACAATCAGCGTCTGCATAATTTTTACACAGGTAAAACCGATAAAAAGCTTTACACGGTTGATTAAATATTAATGGTGTTGCAAACCTTGAGCACCCGCTGGCGGAGTGCATTGAAAACAACACTGGGTGCATCCTTTCATCTTCTAAGGTAACGCGGGACTCACATAAGATAGGGCATCATTGTACATTTATTAATGTCAGAAACTGTTGAATTTGTCGTATTGAAGAGAGTTTCAACGAAGTAATTGCGTTTGCATGAGGGATTAATATCTTGTTGAACATATTTTGGAAGTATTGGCTAATGTTATGTTGAACAATGTTTACAATCTAAGATGTACCTGTAAACATCGCCCAGGTAAGTTTGACGCTTCTCGTCAAGCATAGCTGGACTCGTTTGCGTTGTCTGCAGTTGTGAAATAAATGTTTTATTTTGACAAGAGCTTGTCGAAGTTGCAACCAGACTCGCAGGTTTTCACGTAGAAGACCAGCTTCGCAAAGTTCTTTTGTGTATATATTTTCTTCAGGGCTTCGTTCAAAGCACATGCTTTTAGGTAGGATGGATTGGGCATTCCGAGAATAACTTGGCCACAGTGGTCAACGAAATTGACGAAACATATGGTTTTGTCCTGAGTTGATCACTTTGCCATCAAGACCTAGGTAATTGCTAACCTCTTCCTAAAGACACAATTATTTATTATAGTTGAAAGTATTTCACAAAACATTTTTTTCATGTTTTTGTTTACTAGGTCTCATATATTAATAGCTGATGCTATATAGCTGCTATATATTATAGCTGAATGAAAGATTGAATCCAAACGCTTGGTTACCAATATTGTGTTCTAATTTACAAACAAATTTTTACATTCAGTGAGCTTGCAAAGAGCGGGCAAACTTGATAAATGTCTTGTAAATGACATCGAAAATGTTGACTGATCTATTTGGCAAACCCAAAACACACAGAGAAGATGAACATATATATCTTAAAGTCACTTTCGATCGACAGCTCAGTCTCAAGAAACAATGTTCAAAATGTTACAAATAAAGCTTTGAAGCGACTACAGTAACTGAAGAGGGTCGCTGGCACAGCATGGGGGTCAGACATGAACACTCTGTAAGGCTTGTATCTTTGATATGTACGCTCTGCTTTAGAATACAGCAGTGCACATCTGACAACGGGAAGGAAGACTAACGTCTGTCAGGCAAAACATACTGATCAGACATGTTAGGGTCAGGCAAAATATACTGGCCGAGACCCTCATCTTGGATTCCTCGTAACCCTTCCTGGAAACGGGCTATTTTCATGGCAGCCTTGCTAACAAGGTAAGGGATCGACGTGATCCCCACAGTAGTGAACGATAAAGCATAGTACAACCGCCTGGAGTACCGCGGTCCACCTTCATTAGGACGCTAGGGATGTGAAGAAAGCTACTGCTACCCGCCACTTAAGGTTCTGTTCAGGGCGCACACAAGAGTAGACCTACTCATTGTGGGTCTTGGAAACAACAACAACAACAACAATAACAACAACAACACCAGACAATATTTTCACAGACTAATGTAGAATCCCTGGACAGAGCGCAGAACCAGGTCCTGCGCCTTATTAGTGAAGCATTTTTGTCCACATTCACTGCTGAATGTGAAATTCCCACGAAAGTGGAGCTCCTTGACATGCGCAAAGACTTGACTTATGAGAAGAAGCTTATGAGAGAAGTAAAAGAATAACCAAAGACCTCCCTAATAGACATCTTGTAGAAAAATAGCAAGGAAAACAAATGATAAAATTAGTCAGTCCTTCACCATGTCATCGAGGTTAATAACAGATATTACTTCTCAGAGAAAAGACAATAAATACAGATAATAGCAAGAAAAACAAATGATAAAATTAGTCAGTCCTTCACCATGTCATCGAGGTTAATAACAGATATTACTTCTCAGAGAAAAGACAATAAATACAGATAATAGCAAGAAAAACAAATGATAAAATTAGTCAGTCCTTCACCATGTCATCGAGGTTAATAACAGATATTACTTCTCAGAGAAAAGACAATAAATACAGATAATAGCAAGAAAAACAAATGATAAAATTAGTCAGTCCTTCACCATGTCATCGAGGTTAATAACAGATATTACGTCTCAGAGAAAAGACAATAAATACAGATAATAGCAAGAAAAACAAATGATAAAATTAGTCAGTCCTTCACCATGTCATCGAGGTTAATAACAGATATTACTTCTCAGAGAAAAGACAATAAATACAGATAATAGCAAGAAAAACAAATGATAAAATTAGTCAGTCCTTCACCATGTCATCGAGGTTAATAACAGATATTACTTCTCAGAGAAAAGACAATAAATACAGATAATAGCAAGAAATTGACCACAACATTCATGTCTAAAAATGCCTTCAACTGTAACAAATACAAGAAGAATTCTCATCCAGTTAGTCTTATTAGAGCATCACAGAGAACGACGGACGCCTACGCAGAAGGATGAATGCAAGTTTATACTGATGAGTCTGTTTTTAAACCCACCATTAAATTTGGATTTGGAGTCTACATAGAGTATCCAGACAACATCTGATGAGCTGTTTGATGCCTGATATGTTCAAACTATGAGGCAGAAATAACAGCACTGGAAGAAGCTTTATAACATTAAAGGGCTGAATTTGATGCTTTCCCATCAAAAGCCCAAACCATCGTAATTTTTAGACTCATTATCAGCCCTTCAAGCTCTGGAAGATGGTGGTCAAGTCTGAACTTACCAAACAATCCCTAAATGCAAACCAGCTTATCAGACTCCATGAAGTCAGAATAGTTATACAATGGATCCCTGATCACTCAAATACACCTGTCAATGGCAAGGCAGACATACTGGCTAGAAGGGACCAAGTCAAGCACAACAATACACAAGAACACCCCTACATATAGTCAAAATTTACTGAAGACTGCGGACAAAGATGTCTTACTGAATAGATTTGCGATGGGGAATACTGGGAGAGAAATCTTCAAACATATGGCCATCCCAAATCCAAAAGACATCAACCTCCTGAAAAGAAGAGATCAAAGCGCCAGTTTCCGACTCAACACGTACAGCTTTAACAGTCACTTGAACAGAATCCAGCTAGAACATACTTCAGAATGCCGGCCACACATCTATATGAAACTGTTGAGCACCATTTGTTTTAAAGTCCGGTGCTTGCCGGTGTTAGGAAAGAGCTTCTTCCTCCAAGGTCAGGCAAATGACACAATTTGTGCGGAACTAAAAAACAGCTCATAACACTTGCAGATAACATTATATGGAATTGGGCCAAAGGACAAGAGCCCATAGGCACGAACGAACGAACAAACCAACCAACTGACCAACCAACCAACCAGCCAACCATGAAAACCCAACTGTTGCCTTGCCTATCGTGTTGAAACATTACAAAGAATGTAATTACGTTATAGATTAAATATTTGGTTAACGAGACACTGCACAATCAGGGACTGGTGAATCTCAGCATTTAAAATATTTGCAGTTTGTTAAAAACAATTTGAATGAATCAAATACAAATGGCATTTAAAGAGATGTTCATCACTGCTCAAGCTATACAATCGAATATAATGATATGACTGGAAAACATTAAATGAATGGAATGAAACAGAAATACCAGAAATGTGTAGTAATTGGAACACATCTTGGATACACGACTAGAGAGTGTGTCGAAGAAAAAGACGGAATAACAACACGGAAACGAACATCAATGTGCTGGGATATAGAAACTGTGTTAATACGGATTGGGATTATCGACAAGATGTGAATGATTTTGAGCGCTGACATGGAGAGATATTTGAAATTGATTGTACTTTTTGACAGTTAACGATAGCTAGAGATATTTTGTTTCATATGTGATAGAAAGAAACGCATATGAGTTACGAATTTTATCTCTAGCTGGTATATAGACAATATCATATTTTTATAAATCGACAGCTTGATAAAATCACGTCAATTTTTCTGTATAAATCTAAATCAGCAGTGAATGGTTTGAGATGAGAAAGACAGTCAAGATAAACAAATTGTTTCAGAGTATCATACGTGAAATAAGTCAAAATAGACATATTAGTGGAGACTTTGCAGTCTTACATTGCCAGGATAGACAAAATAGTAGTTGGTTTGAGGCGTGAATTACAGCCAAGACAGGCACAATAGTTGATGGTATGAGATACCTGGTATAAAATAGCAGAATAAAATTGGCAAAGTGTTGAATAACATGAGGTGTGAATCAGGGTTGAGATTGACAAAATAGTGAAGAGGTTGAGATTTGGAATACAAAATTCGAAATAAACAAAATAATGAAAAGATTGATATGTGAAAAAAGAATCAAAATAGTCAAAATTGCAAATACTGAGATGTGAATTTGAAGAATTGAAATAAACAAATCGGAGAAGAATTTCAGATGAGAAAGAGGGATACGAAATACACATAAATAACAAATAGGTTGTGAAATTTAGCAACTATAGATTATATAATGGAGTGGTTGTGTATTGTATTTAAAAAATGAGTCAATAAAGACTAATTAATGGAGAGTTTGAGATGTGATATAAAATAATCAAAATTGACAATACGGTGAATAATTTGAGATGCGAAAGACTGTCGAAATAGACACATTAGTGGAGACTTTGAGATGTAATATAGAGACAAGAAAGAGCAAATAATTGTAGATTTGATGTGTGAAATATAGACAAAATAGTGAATGAATGAAATATGAAAAAGAGTCAAGTTAGACAAATTAATGGAATGTTGAGATGTGAAGAAAAGTCAAGATAGAGACAATATCGAGGTTTTTATTATTTTTAAATGCGTCAAAAATAGACAAAATAGTGAAATGTCTGAAATGTGATATAGAGTCAAGAAAGACAACATAGGGGATATTTTTTATTATGTTGACGTGCGTCAAGATAAACAAAATGACGAAGTGTCTGAGATACGAAATAGAAGAATCGACATAAACTAAATAGTGAAGAGTTTGAAATATAAACTTGTGTTACCATAGACAAATTAGTAAGGAGATTGAAATATGAAATATAGAATCAAGATAGTCAAGCACTATGTTAAAAGGAATCAAAATTGACATAATAATGAAGAGATTGAGATGCGATATATAGCCAAAATGGACAAAAGGGTAGGGAGTTTGTAATGAGAAATGCGGTAAATATAGACATCAAAATTGAGGGTTTTAGACATGATATAAAAGTATCATAACAGACAATGTAGTGAAGAGTTTAAACTGGGAAATATAATCAAATGCGAATTAATCTATAGCTATGTATGTGAAATGAAGTCAAGATAAACAAAGTAGTAAAACGTTTTAAATTTGAAACAGAAGAAAAACAAAATTGACGAAGTAGTGATGAATTTGCGATGGGAAACAGTGTTGCAATAGAAAATGTATGGATAATTTGAGATGTGAAATTGTATCACGATAAACAAATTAGTGGAGAGTTTGAGATGTGAATTATAGTGAAAATGACACAGAAATGGACTGGGTGATATATTAAACAGAAGTAGAAACAAAGAGGCAAGATACTTTTTAAATACCGAGACAATGAAAACTATTAACGTCCAAAACAAAATGTACAATACAAAATAGAGAATCAGCAGCTTGAGTGAATATAGAATAAAGAAATGGACGAAACAAGTAACATAGGCCTAGGAGATGTGTACAGTCGGATGTGCAATATTGGGTTGTGTCAAAGTGTTCAAGAGTGAAACATGTTTGTCTCATTTTTTAAAAGTGAATTGATATTAATGTTTTCTCTATCTTCCTTTCTTCCGTTCTCCCTCACTTGTCTCTCTCCCTCTCTCTCTATCCCTCCCCCCCTCCCCAACCCCAAAATCTCTCTCTTGATTACAAACACAAATACACACATACGTACAAACAAGGCGAGCCAATCCAAGCTTTATTTTCAATCATGTATTTTCCCCCAAACAATTGTACAAACAAATGTATACAATTTTAAATGTTGCAGATCTACGCATTCATCACACTATTTCCTTGTTCAACACATTTTGAATTTAGAAATGTAGATTGTATTTTGTACTAAAGGTGTATTATTTATTTAACATTCCATTTGGACTTTCAATAATTCCTTCACCATCTAAAGCTGAACTTAATAGATAATAAATGAAACAAATGTCAGATTAAAAAATGAATGATTTTGCATAATCCATTGTGATTTTGTAAGATTATGCATGGCACAAGGGGTTGACAATAGAGGCAGCTTCTACAGCGCGAATGATCTGGTCTTGAGGGTTGTTGTTGCAGAGGTTGACGAGGGCGTAGAACTTCCTGAGAGCAAAGTCGTTGGTGGTGATGTCAAGCCCCGGACAGAAGGCCAAGAGCGTGTCCACAGCGGTCTCGTAGCAGTCCCAGTTCTCAATGCTGTTGAGCTCCTTCAAGGTTAGGTCATAGACAACATCATCTGACATGTCACTAGAGAACAGAAATATAAGAAAGATAAATTGATAATTATAAATAGATCTTACTTTGTCCGATCTTCAAGAAAAAGAATTATCCTATCTTTCCCACCTGTATCATCTATTTTGATACAATTTCTAGAACTTTCTGTGAACTACAGAATGCTTACTACACTATTAATAGTTGTCCATCACAAGTGATGAAGACCACTCTCTTTGTTCAGCCGTGTGGACAGTCGTATCTCTTGCTGTGTCCGCTGAAATGGGTGACTTGCGCGGTGATTTGGATTAAATTGAGGAAGAAACTGCACCTTTTGTCAACCTCACTCACAGAGCCTAAGCCACCTTTTGCCAGTGGCAAGACATTCATCGAGACGACTGGAGATAGCATAGGATGCAGATTTTGCCTCAGGGTTACCACCGAAACCCTTCCTTAAACATGTAACCCGCAGGGTAGAAAGGTGGGAAGGCATCTAACGCAGTTTGTCGTGCCTTTTCGATAACCACAATAGGTCGTATGGATAACACTCAGCGTGTGAGTGGGTCTGGCATCTCTCCCCAGCTGTATTCAGTTCATCATAGTAGCATCTAAAATCCCCACACGCCAAATTCGTGAAGGTGAACCGGTAGAACTAACCCGTGAAATACGACACAGGTATAAGCGTAGTGCCATTCAGCAGGCGTCCAGACCAGGATAAACGGATGTAAGAAATCACAAAAAAAAGAACGAAATAACAAGTCCAGACGGAAAACAACACCACATTTCCGTGAACACAAGTGTAAGTCGTCGACTAGTGTGAATTCCAGGCAAATTCGTGGTCTGGCGGCATCCATAATGATCCAAAACAGTAGAGAAATGTAGACTCGCAGCCAGTTATGGCGCCATCTTTGCAGCAGTATTTTGACATGTTTGAACAGCCGGATGTTTTGGTGGTAAGTAATAATACGAACCAAGGACCGAACATGACGTCACACAATGTCAATTTTCAGAGTAATTCAGGACTGACCCGTTATTATTTCAGAAAACGGCTGTCAGAAATGTTATGACCGTTTTAATCATTGATTCATCAAGTAATTACAATGGATGGGATTAATCATGGACATGACATAATCCGAGCTGAAGCGTAAACGTGCCTGAAATCTGAAGTAATCTTGGAGTAACCATTGTTATGGGGGAAAGACTAACGGTTAGGTAAAACATACTGGCCAAGACGCTCACCTCGGCTTCCCAGTACCAGAGCATGATGGAGCTCTGTTGCAGACGGTAAAGGGGTCTGCTCTATTATATTTCAGTCTACACTAACTCTAAACAAATTCAAATAACACTAAATAAAAACAGAAAACAACAGATTCTTCATTCGAGTAACACTACCAACTATGAACCTCTAATAACTTAAATTCATTCTCTTATACGCTTATCTAAAACACCCCTATCGCTTAACATAACCTTATCGATACTGTTATTGCCTAGTTCTTTCTCCTCTCCCCGAAACTGGCGTGCTGTGATCGAACTTTGTTACGGATTGCCGCTGATGGAGAAGTTTGTAGGTTCTAAACCCAGGTATGACGTTTGTGGGCGTGTTTATTTTTGCCGGCGGAAGATTAAAAGTGTCTAGATGCGATCAGGGTAAAAAAGTAAAGTAATCCATAGCATTACTGCCGTAGGGGTGTGAGGTGTAAGCGATCTCATAT
Source organism: Ariolimax columbianus (assembly GCA_036924085.1). Lineage (NCBI taxonomy): Eukaryota > Metazoa > Mollusca > Gastropoda > Stylommatophora > Arionidae > Ariolimax > Ariolimax columbianus. The sequence continues at coordinate 146,071,750 of JAVGWX010000001.1, forward strand.
TTCAAAGGGTCGGCTATATGATGGTGGTAGCCATCTCTTCTTCTTCGCTTTTACTTCCCGGACTAAACCGGTACCCATTTAAGGCTGGGTCGACCCAGAAGCAGTTGCGGTCTGAAAAAACATTTCCGCCTCAACTGGGGAATAAATCCAGCACCACTCAGATGCGAAACCAGCTCGCTAACCACTGTGTTACGTGGTTCCCAAGATCGGGATAGATTACGTTAAATATGATCAATGGGATCACTGGAAAACTGACTAGCTGCGACTGGGGTATTACATTCACGTGATCAAGATGATGTCGGCGTGATCGGTGGGACTGCCTCAATATGATGAATGGGATGACTGGAAGACTGTCTCTAGCTGCTGACGACTTATAATTACGAGCATTACATAATATGGGGGTAGTTAACTTGCTTGCTGTGTGTCTATCTCAACTGCCTCTCTCCGCTATCTGCTCTCCACTGAACGTCTCTTTCGAATCTACCCATGTCTCTGAAGTGAACTGTTTCCTCATCTGAGGTTCTCAATTAAAAGCTGTGTTCAAATCTCACGACCCGTCTCCGTGTGACTCCTCTCAAATCTGTCTCTGAAGTGTTCTCTCTTTGTCTCTGAAGTGAAGTGTTCTCTATCTGTCTCTGAAGTGAAGTGTTCTCTCTGGTTCCCAACTCAAATTTACATCAACTGCATATCGCCGTGGCCTGTTCTCCACTGAGCGTCTCATTCGAAATTAATATAATGTTCTCTCTCTGTCTCTGAAGTGAAGTGTTCTCTCTCTGTCTCTGAATGTTATCTCTCTGTGGTTCACAACTCATATCTGGCACAACAGTATATCTCCGTTGTCTGCCATCCACTGAGCGTTTCTCTCCAAAGTGATGTCTAAAATTGTGCCTCACGTCTCTCCATAGGGATTTATATTCTATCTGCATCCCCAGATTGCGTGATTTCCAGAACGACTCGCGTTTTTGTCAGTCTGCTTACCATTATCCCCCATCCTGATTGCGTGGTTTCCAGACGACGCGGGTTTGTCTGCGGCAACAAGTCTACCTGGCCACCACCGCTATCGTCTAAGGCGTGGACACATGGCTGGTGTTACATCAGGTTTCTTGTGTTTACCTAAACTCCCACCTCCGCAATTTGAGACGAAAACGTACGTGATTCGTTTTGGGTACTTACATTCTGGCGGGACTGAGTTCAGCTGCACTGACTCGTCCCTAGTTAAATCCAAAGAAAGAGAAAGTAAAATGGTTGTCTAAGCTCTTTCTATCTTCCTCCCAACTCTGTCATATGTTAAAACATGTTTTATCTCCATCTATGTATTGTCCCTTTAGCTAAGATATGTTACACTAGTAGCCCTCCGTGAAAACAGGCTGTTTTCATGGCAGCCAGGCTAACGAGGTAAGAGATCAACGGTATCCCCGTAGTAGTGAGTTACACGTAGATGAAGCCAAATATAGCACAACCGCCTGGAGGAACCCGGTCCACCTTCATCAGCACGCTCTGGATGTGAGGAAAGCTACTGCAACCCGGCACTTAAGGCCCTTTTCAGGACGCACAAAAGAGTTACCTACTCATTGTCGGAATTCGCAAACAAAAAACAACAACGACTCTTATTTTAACAACTAATGAGATAGCAGACACAATAAGCTTAATTGAAACTGGATATAAATACGATATCATATGTAGGTTCCATCAAATAGCGTTTTGTTCATTGAGCTACATTTATATCATAAAGAACACATGACAGAGACTGCAGTAAAAACTCGTTAATGATGTAGAATGAAAAACAAGCAGAGTTAATGTGCAGTGGTATATGAGATCAACGTCTCTATCTGCCTTTCATGCCTCCCTACCACTGTCTACAACAAACCCACTGATGCTCACAACTACCTCCTCTACACTTCCTCCCATCCTCAATCCTGCCGTGATTCGCTTCCTTTCTACCAACTCCTCTGCCTTTGAGGCCGCTGTCAAAATGACGACAACTTCCTTATCAGAACCCACCAGATGCTTGACTTTTTCCGCGAGCGACTCTACGCTGAGACCACTCCCTCCTCCAGCGAGATCTCCCTATCTCCCGTCACGACTCCCTCACTCCCACTCACCGTCCTCCCTCTGACCGTGTGAAACTTGTTCTCACTTATCACCCTCATTGCGTCTTTGTCGTAATATCTTATTCCGCCATCTCCCTATTCTTCACTCTGATCCTGCCACTCGTAAAGTTTTTTCCAATCCTCCCCTTGTCGCCTACAAACGGGACAGGAACCTGAGGGACTTGCTGATCAGTAGTCGCCTTCACACCAGCCCTCATTGCTTTCCCAGCACTTGGTTGTACAAAAATGCACGTGGCTGTTTTACCTGCCCTCATGCTATCCTCTCTCGCTCCATTACCTTTCCCAAAGCAGAATTCTTCATCAAAGAGGGATTCACATGCAATTCTCGTAACCTCATCAATTCTATCATCTGCCGCCAGTGTGGTATGACCTACATTGGGGAAACTGGAATGGAACTGCGTGAGCGTTTTCGCCAACACCTCAATGATATCCGGAACCGCACGGGTTCACCAGTTGCCAGTCACTTCATTGGTCTTGAGCACCGGGGTAAGGCTGACGTTAGTGTCACTGGTCTAATTTCTTGCTTCTCTGACAATCGTCATAAATGTGCCTTTGAGAACAGACTTATCTCCAGCATGGGCTGCCTCCAACCACATGGCATTAATATCTTCGATACCTTTTAAAATAATCTATACTGGCCCCCATCTATTTGCTTTTCTTTTGCCCCCCCCTTATTTCAGCACCCCCCCCCCCCATCCCCAAACTCCTTATATCTATATCTATCTTCCTTCACGGCTTACATCACTTTCTATTTGTTCCCACCACTTGGATCACTATTTTGACTTTTCCATATTTAGCCGCCACTGGCTAACCCTTTGCCCCTCACTTCTTACGCTCTTCTGACCACCTTATTTGACCGCTGTCCTTTATTTACAGTCGAACTTTCGATCCAACCTGTCGCGATGACAGACACTATATCAAATAAGTAGACCATTTTTTTCTTATACGTTAATTTGCTAGTTGAGCATTGCTTTTATTTGTTGTCCATGATGAAGGCATATTAATCGTAACTTAGGTTTTGTTTGTGTTCTCGTCTCGTAGCGGTATCTGACCTTACCCATTTTTTTATTTTAATTTTGATTAAAGTTAACTTTGATCAACTTTAAACATCTCACTGGGAATGGCGTCCTTGATGACTGAACGGCTTGGTGTCAACGTAAAAACATCCTTGATTGCCTTAGCCTGAAATAAGATTGTTTAGACATTAAAAGTTATACATCACAACGATCTCATAATGAGAAGTTCAGTGACACAAGAGGACACGTTTGAGGAGAAGTAGATCTAATGATGACAAGTTCGGTGACACAAGAGGACACGTTTGAGGAGAAGTAGATCTCATGATGACAAGTTCGGTGACACAAGAGGACACGTTTGAGGAGAAGTAGATCTCATGATGACAAGTTCGGTGACACAAGAGGACACGTTTGAGGAGAAGTAGATCTCATGATGACAAGTTCGGTGACAGAAGAGGACACGTTTGAGGAGAAGTAGATCTCATGATGACAAGTTCGGTGACACAAGAGGACACGTTTGAGGAGAAGTAGATCTCATGATGACAAGTTCGGTGACACAAGAGGACACGTTTGAGGAGAAGTAGATCTCATGATGACAAGTTCGTTGACACAAGAGGACACGTTTGAGGAGAAGTAGATCTCATGATGACAAGTTCGGTGACACAAGAGGACACGTTTGAGGAGAAGTAGATCTCAAGATGACAAGTTCAGTGACACAAGAGAACACGTTTGAGGAGAAGTAGATCTCATGACGACAAGTTCGGTGACACAAGAGGACACGTTTGAGGAGAAGTAGATCTCATGATGACAAGTTCGGTGACACAAGAGAACACGTTTGAGGAGAAGTAGATCTCATGATTACAATTTCGGTGACACAAGAGGACACGTTTGAGGAGAAATAGATCTCATGATGACAAGTTCGGTGACACAAGAGGACACGTTTGAGGAGAAGTAGATCTCATGAGAAGTTCTTTAGTTATCTATTATATCATATAATCTGTGGCTTTCATTGTCATTGAATAACGTTGGTATGTTCCCTGATGTCTTTATTGAGTGGAAACACTTGGTATATTTTATTATTGATATAATATATACAACGTCAAGAGGGCACCTATAAATTATTCATCTGTTCCAACATAGTTCCCCTAGTCTATCTGGGCCACTTGGTGTATTTTTTTTTGGATGATTGTTTTAATAAGCCACTTAGAGGGGCATATTATGTTATAAATGCAATACCAAAGTTTAAGGAACAATTCTTGAAACTTAGCCCAATCCAAAATTCTTAATATCACTTCCCGTGCATGAAATATTCAATGTAAGAGCCATTTGCGCTTTTATCTCAGAGGTTCGAATTTAAGAAATTAGTTGATCAACGGATTTTCTCTAGCAAAATTGATTGTTAAAAATGGCTTCCAGTGATTGTAAGTAAAGTTTAATGGTAGAACAAGCACTACAGCTCCATGAAAAATGATAAAACTTACATGTGTTGTGTATACATTGATATTGCCAGGAAGGATTAGTGTTAGGAGCATCAGACATGTACACATTTTATGAGACAGTATGGTAAGTTCAAACATTTAAATAAATACAGAAATATATTTTCTTTAAAATGTATTTTCAATATATGTGGACTAGTATTTAACTATTCTTATTTATGTTAAGACAAATTGGTTCTATTTTATTGCCCATTGAACTTTGTACATGGAATACATTTACAAAATGTTTAAAATAATACAATTATGATACAATAAGTTATGGTTCTGTTACCTCAACTTATATAGTTTTTTCTACCACATTTCAAAAATACAATTGTAAACCAAATCGTTATTTGATTTAATGTTATAATTTAAATGTGTTGTGAATAAATGAATATTCTATCAGTGATGACTAATGTTTGGCGCTTCAGGCATGAACAAACCTTGCAATACTGTGTGAAGTCCAAAATCAAATTGTCAAATTATTTTAAAAAAAAATTAATTTACACTATATGTAAACTACTTATTTTTTCTTTATGTAAAGTCAAAAAATGGCTCTGTTTGATAACTCATTAAATTATGTACGTTTGTATTTAAGATATATTAATGTAATGATTAAAATAGAAAACATGTTAACATATGTTATTGTAACTTAATCTAAAAATAGAATTATATTTATATATATATATATATATATATATATATATATATATATATATATATATATATATATATATATATACGCTTAAAGGCCACCACTACAACTGGCTTCCTTTCAGGCAACCTGTACAAATGTTTTACTATGCCCGTCTAGAGATCGTTTCTTTGCCACATGTTTTATAAGATGAGGCAGGTAGGGCAAATCTCTCAAGAGATAAAGATCATTTTTCACGCTTTCAATTGTACAGTTATAAGGCAGTTGCCACTCTGCTTATTCGGCGATGAAGATGTTTTTTCACACCAATAATCACTTTAAAATGTTAAAGCGGCCACAGAGTCAATAGTTACAGCTCGTATTATGCTACCCTTAACGTTTTCTGAACGTGACGTATGTATTTGATTTTTTCAACTTTCATTTGTAATGTGGAGTGGATCCTTGGTCAGGTTAATATATATCCCTTATGATGAACTGTTATGTGTTTGTTCATTAGTTTCTATATCCCTTATGATGAACTGTTATGTGTTTGTTCATTAGTTTCTATATCCCTTATGATGAACTGTTATGTATTTGTTCATTAGTTTCTATATCCCTTATGATGAACTGTTATGTGTTTGTTCATTAGTTTCTACAGATTATTGGTGTGAGCATATAAGCCACCCTGACAGACTCATTTTATTTCTTCTTTATATTTCATATCTGCGATTCATGATAAAAGAAAGCCACGAGAAAGATTGAGAGGAAATAATCTCAGTCCGTTCGTATCGCATTCCAAACAAATATTTCACATAATTTCACCTGTTTATTTTCGCCGAAAAATTTGTCCAAAGCGAAAGTGTCGAAAGAGAGGTTTCCATATTGCTGCACGTGACTTGTGTTAGTTTCTTCCTTGACCTTCTTGAACTGTTCCTTCAAGGTCTCAGTGTGAATGTCACTGGCGTCAGTATCTTCCATCCATTTGACACTGGCATCAATAAAAATACAAAAGCAAGATGTAGATATATAATAATTGTATACATACCGATCGTATAGGACTAAAATGAATCTTTGTTCTAGCTCTAACTTTCTCAGCTTGTAGATTTACTTGACAGATATGAGAGTTCATAAAACTTATTTTACATTTAGTTATTCATTTGCGTGGATTTATAGTTTGTTGTGAATTATTTATTTATGATCGATCATTGGGAATGCACGTGTGGCGGATTATTGTGAATGTATTTACATTTTATTGGCTTTTTATTTTGTGATTAGACTGGAACGAATTCTACATTTTTTTAAACTTAGAAAGAAAACTAGGCCATTCTATATGGAATGTTGCAACACATAATACTTACGGGCACTGAGAAATAAAGAATTTATTAAAACATTGTTTGCATGAGATTTGTAGCACGTAATGTCTTTACAATGTAAATGCAATCAGCATCTGCATATATTTTTAGATAAACCAGAAATAAAACCAGAAAGCTATACTTGTAGACTAAATCAGAATGATGCTGCTAGATTTGGGCACACCCACCAACTTCTTTGTCGTTACTGACGTGGGCATACACAAATGGGCGCATTCTTGCATCTGTTAACTTGACCAGAACTCACAAGTGAAAGGGCTTGCCAAGGGCATCGTTGTACATTTATTAATATCAAAAACTGGTGAATGTATCTTAGAGAAGGGCATTTCAACGGAGTAATTGTATTTGAATATCGGTTAATGTCTTGTTTGAAATAATTCAGAAGTCTTGACTAATATCCTGGTTAAAAAATGTTTACAATTTCAAACGTACCTGTAAACATCACCCATGTATGTTTGACGCTTCTCGTCCAGGTAACAAGCATAGCTGGACTCGGTTGGGTTGGCTGAAGTTGTGACGTAAGTGTTGATGTCTTTGGACAAGAGGTTTTCGAAGATGGAGCCAGACTCGCAGGCCTCCACGTAGAAGACCAGCTTGGCAAACTTCTTCTGTGTATGCATTTTCTTCAGAGCTTCGTTTAAGGCTCGGGCTTTTAGGTAGGGTGGGTTAGGCATTCCCAGAATACCTGGACCACCATGATCAGCGAAATTGACAAAAACATAATCGTCTGGGCCTGAGTTGATCCCTTTGCCATCACGACCAAGAAGATTGCGAACTTGTTTCTAAAGACATAATTATTGAACGTATTTCACAATACATTCTTTTTCATTTTTTTGTTTACTCAAACACGAATTTAAGGATTGACTGAGGAATAAAGGATGGAACCCGCTCCGCTTGGTTGTCAATTTTAAGTTCTAATTTAAAAACAAATGTTTACATTCTGTGAGCCTGCAAAGCGGAGGCAAATTTGGACATAATGTATTGTAAATGACAGATTAACGGTTGCCTTGCCTTGCCTTTCTTTTTGAAACATTAACAAAAAAATGTCCTTATATTTCATATTAAATGTTTAGTGAACGAATGCTCAAAAAGAAGCTGTTGAATCAAAGCAATTAACATATTTGCAGTGTCTTGAAAACAATGTGAGCAAATAAAATAGAAAAATCACTTCAACAGATGCTCAATATTGTTCAAACTATACAATAAACCGGATGGATACGCATGGGACACATAAAATGAATGTAAACTGACTAGGCTGAGGAATACATCTTAGGTCAATACTAAAATGTGTGTCCATGAAAAACAAACGCATCATGAACACGGAAACGAACACGAATGTTCTGGAATACAGAAACTGTGTTGATACGAATTGGGATTGCCGACATGATGTGAATGGTTTAGAACGCTGACAAGGAGACATATAATAAATTTATTTAATTATGCGATGTAACGAAATGTAGAAATATTTGGTTACATGCACGAAATAAAAAGAGCGTTATGTGTTATGAATTATGTCTGTATCTGGCACAGAGACATGTTATATGTATGGCAATTAATAGGTTGATAAAATCACACGAGTGCAGCGAATAAAGCAAGTCTATCACAAAAGGAAGTCATGCAAACCTTATCGCCTTGAAGCACAGCCAGGAAAGTATTGGCATTAACTTCTTTTCCAGTGTAGTCTTTGAGAACACCACGGTAAACATTTGGTCCGTCAGGTTTGTTGATTATATTGCCCTTGTATGGGTTTTCTGTGTTTTCAGCAATATCGTCATACATCATCACCACGATCTGCTCGTCAGGGATTCCTGCCTTGTGCAGGATCTGATATGCGTGGCATATATCAGCCTGGTGTCTGTAGTTGTCATAGCCAGCCGATCCAGCGATGAGCAGGGCCCAGTTCTTTCTGGCATCGACACCAAGCATGCATGCTGTTACAGCTACGGCGAGAACAGCGATGACTTTCATGATGGTTTGAGTGTCAGCTACTCCAAACTTCGAAACTTCAAAAGATGATCGTTTTTCAAACTGACCTTTTATATCTGTGAAATTGTGTCACGTGTTGCCCGTTGATATCAACCGCGTGTCATACGAGATGATAACAGTCCTTTAAAATATGCTGTCAGATGGTATTTTGACTGTAAATTTCACAAACAGATTATCACCGGAAGCATATTCTTAAATCACGTCTGTTAGTTGTCTGGATGTTGAAGTTCATTACATTATCAAAAAACTAATCTGAATTAAGAAAGAAAGCACTTTCTGTTTTCAGTGCGCATGAATTGTTTAGATTATCTAAAGTTGTTATTTGTCACATTAGACGTTATTAACGTTAAAGGGATAGTAGTTTGGATGCGTAGTAGTTTTGTTTCAGTTGTTAGTGTTAGTTCTACTTACCTCCTGGCTGATTTATCTGTAGTGCCTACCTTTCGTGTGTTGAATATATGATATCTTAATGCATTAACAAAGAAGGTAACACTTAAAGATGGACAGGATGAATTCAAGACCCGTTGGCGACCCATTGCTTTAACCTTTTGTTTTGAAACTGGTAACTTTTCAAATCTAACCTTACGTTACCTTACAGTTTTTTGAAATCTGAGGATTACCGCATGATCCATTGTGTAATAGTCTCTCAGATACTTCTTACTCTTTCAATCATACCTTCTCTGTGTGACGTACAGTGGCCTTTTTCACTTCTTCTAGTTATTCAGTATCAACAACACCAACACAGAAAACACTAAGTCTTATGTGAGTAAACTTTATCAGATTTAATTAACTATAACTAAATATTTTTAACTCATCGGATGTCAGTATGAGCTGGTTAGAACCCCTGGACCTATAAAACAGTTCTGAGGTATTTTCTATACTTGTTATTTTATCTACAAATTTTATCTAGACTTAAACTATGTAGTCTCGTTGTCTCGAGGTGCAGTGGGGGATGAGGCTGGGCTCTGACGGTTTACCAACTTATATCGTTGGCACTGCTGTGTGAAACCAAAAAAATCTTCTCAACAAGGTTAGTGGTTGTGCTCCACGAGAATTCTGAGGTACAACAAATTTTGAACAGGGGCTTCTGGGTTTCGTTACTGCTTCAGAATTTACCGACTCAGTTTGTTGTCATTATCAACAGGCGCAATGGTGCAATTGCCAACGGAACATAGTGGGATATATTTCTGAGGGCACTATTTGAAATGAGTCTTGTATCTTCTTTAATTGGCCCCTCAGGCGCCACCCTAAACAACATGGCCGCTGTTCACGTGGTACTACTGTCTCTACCTTGTTGCCCAAAGTGCCACTCGAAACACTATTGTGCCTGCACCACTTGGCAGACTTACAAGTCCGTCCTCCTTAAGTTCTCTTTACTCACAGGCTATCACGTCACCCTTGTCATTGTCATAGTGACAGTTTGTCCTCAACTTTCTATATGGTGCACATCCCCCTACTTCCCGATTGTGTCTGTTCCTATCATAGCAAATTGGATGGACAAGTACCCAACTCCCCCCCCCCCCCCCCCTGCTTTGACACCGGTTTCTAACTTACTACAACAAACATTTCCTACCCCTGCACGATCTGATAATTAAAACCTGGCCTTGTCAATGAATGCACAACGTGCGTGACCTTTGTTTGAACTGTCTCCACCTGTGCTTAAATATCCTTTTATTGTCTCAGCTAATTTCGGTTTTCCGAGTCTAAATTGCAAGTCACAACTCCTTTGCTCCATAAACGTCATTTTACATGAAGTGTTTCTGACACATGAAACTATTGCAAGTCTTTATAAGCATATTGTAGCAGTCCTAACAATCATTTTTATATCCTAGGTCACGGTATCAGTTAATATAATATATAACAGGGTTAACGTATTCTCTATTCTATCTTCATTACCACTATCGCTCCTTAACACACCCTAAATTTAACCACTAAAAATTATTTTAACACAAGTAAAACAAAGCATGTATTTTTCACACAAGTAAAAAAATATGCACATCAAATCAATTCACTAGGCTCGTTGATCATATCATATTGTGCATCAGTTATAAATTATTTCTAATGTCTCTCAAAAGGTTGGTTATCATCACTTCTCTATCTGGCTAAGATTACTTCTAAAGGTTCGTGCAAGTAGCACAGGTCTTACTCTAGTACTAAACTTTACTCAGGGTTCTCATCACGTGGTCAGAATCTAGCAATTGTTCTATTCACTGTCTATCTCTGAGCGTTGATATAAAGGATGTCTATCTACAATTTCTCAGTCCTCATCCTCATCTATCTGTCCTCTCAGCTTACACAAAAATCGATGTCTGCTGGACCTCTTGCCTCTTCTCTCGTAAGGTAGATGTCTACTTGACCTCTTGTCTCGTCTCACGTAAGGCAGATGTCTACTGGACCTCTTGTATCGTCTCACGTAAGGCAGATGTCTACTGGACCACTTGCCTCGTCTCTACATCAGGCAGTCGGGGACTGCATCTGTGTTCTGCCTGCAGCTGTGCTCGTGTCTATGACAGAGGACAGTGGTTGTGTTGCTGTGGCTGTCAGGACGAGGAAACCCACAAATCACAACGGTCGTCTAGGACGACCGTTTCGTGTTACAGCAGCCCGTCTCCGTCTAACGAGAATAAAATCAGGTCACTCCTCGAGCAAGATGGTAGTGACGACGTCTCAAACAAAACACCACACAAAGACAAATTCTTACATGTGTGTGGTCACTCGTTGCCTTTCAGTGTTGGTCTACTATGGTGGTTTCGAACTCAATGACTCTACTATTGTCACTTACTAGCTAAGTTCTGTAGCTTTTAACTATCTACTTGTTCTTGACTAATGTGCTAGTCACTACACGGCCCTATGGCCACCCTTGTCTGCTATTCCCGATCTGTCTCTATTTTGTCTCCCCTCAGCTTATATGCTAAGCTTCCCCCGCTTTAGTCTATGACTTCTACTTTCTTGAGTTCATTTCACACAAACTTTATTTGAACTCGCGTGTCCTAAAGAAAGGCTGCCTTATTTTCCGAACAACTGACTGACCGCTTGTTGACGGGGATTCCCAGTTCAAACCGTGAGAACGCGACCTAATTTTGTCGGCCAGCCCCAACTTGCATTGTTTGAGAGTTGAGAACCATGCCTCGTTCAATGAACTGAAACTCTCGGACCGGGTTCTCAAGTTATGTTCGGGAACAACGAACGGTATTTTCAGGGCTTCCCTGGTTTTGGCTCGTTGGACCCCTGTAGCTCTGTTACAATATGTATATAAATGATATATCAGTATTAAAGTGTAATGTATAATAGGGTGTCTACACACAAAAAGAAACAAAAAAATATAAACCATCAAATAGTGTATGCATTGTGCATCAGTTATAAATTATTTCTAATGTCTCTCAAAAGGTTGGTTATCATCACTTCTCTATCTGACTATGATTACTTCTAAAGGTTCGTGCAAGTAGCACAGGTTGTGCTCTAGTACTAAACTCTACCCAGAGAGCCCCATACATCTGATAAAAGCAACTGAAGCCAAAAGGAGGTAAAAAGAAGAAAAAAGCGAAGAATGCAATGTAAAACAATGATCACTTCAGTTCACTTCTGGTTGTGATATAAACGGTTATGTTTGTTTAGTATAATAGCAATACACGTGCATAATATATGCCTATAAAATGAACCGTGCAACATGCAAGAAAGAACAGTTGCTCTATTCGATAACAAGATCTTCCACTTACCCGTCGTCTGTCTAACATCTCGCGTCTTTCATTTTCTTACCCTCTCAACCCATGCTTCCAGATTAAACAGTACAATATTAGTAATGAAGATATAATGAAACGTTAACATTGAAAATGTAATAGAAAACTTATATTGTAACTTTATTGTTCCATGAATAACGGTCCGAACGAAGACCCTATGTTAACCTTGGGCATTGTGAAGTTCCAAGAATGCTGGCTTGGCTAATTATTAAAAATTGAAGATTATTTAGCAAGTTAAAATCATATGGAATAGGTGAGGAAATTGCAAAAATGGATTAACAATTGGTTAAAGGAAAGAAGGCAAGGATTGGGAATGAAAAAGGAGTACTCGGAGTGGTGTGAAGTAAAAAGTAGTGCCACAGGGACCAGTTTTGGGACCAATTGTGTTCTTGATATATATATATATATATATATATATCTTGTATATACGATTTTGACATTGATATGGGATCAATGACTGCAAAATTTGCCGCGACACAAAACTATGCGTAATACTCTCATCTAAAGCAGCAGTCGAAATAATTGAATTCCGATTTAGATAAAATTCAAGACTGGTGTGTAATCTGGTAAATGGAGTTTAATATACATAAATGTACAGTCATCCACATGGGTCGATCCAATATGGAACATAATTACAGATTAGGCGATAACAATATTAGAATGATAGATAAGGAAAGGGATCTACGGGTTATAGTAGAGCATACAGGTAAAGTGAGTGAGCAAGTCCAGGTAGTAGGGAATAAAGCAAATACAATGGTAAATGGAGTTTAATATACAATAAATGTACAGTCATTCACATGGGTCGATCCAATATGGAACATAATTACAGATTGGGCGAGAACAATATTAGAATGATAGATAAGGAAAGGGTTATAATATAGCATACAGGTAAAGGGAGTGAGCAATTCCAGGTAGTAGGGCATAAAGCAAATTCAATGGTAGGTCTGATGAAAAGTCCTATTAAACATAGGAGTAAAGAAGTGATTGTCAAACTGTAAAAAAACATTGGTTAGACCTAACTTGGAGTACTGTATACAGGTGTGGAGCCCTTATCGTAGAGAAAATATGAACATGCTGGAAAGGATACAAAGAAGAGCGATACAAGTGATAGTGGGATTTCAGAATTACAGTTATAAGGAATGACTCCGAAAAACGGCCTTCAGTGTTTAGAAAAGAGAAGAATTCGAGGTGACTTTATAAAGGTTTATAACATATTCACAGGAAAGGTTAAATTATATTATAACAATTTTTTTTCAAAATACTATCACCAACAAGAACAAAAGGGCACAGCTACAAATTAACTAAATGAAAAGTCCAGATTAGATGTTAGGAAATATTGTTTAGGCAGAGAGTGGTGAATGCTTGGAATGCATTGCTCCAGCAGGTAGTGGACATTTAATGCATTTAAGAATATATTGGATTCACATAGCTTTTAAAGCAGGGTAATACAAATGTAACTGGTTGTCTACAGGCACTGCAGAGTGTTCTAAACCAGTATAAAGACGTTAAGTTAAGTTAATTATGGCATCAATAGCATCAGCGGCAAATTCGTTCTCAAATGTCTCATCGAGACTAGGCGTTACTAAATGACATCGAAAGCACTCAATGTTGACAGAACGACGTGAAAGTTAGTTGTGAGCGTAGTGTACACACATTGATAACATATATGACACTTGGAGACATCAAATGTATATTGAGTTTTCCAGTAAGCCAAACATAAGAAATGATTAAATTCAGTGGTATTACCATTTACAATAACACCTATCTTGTATTTGTTGTACAGGTTCTGTGTTATTATGATGTTGCCAATTTGAAGACTAGTATGGCGTTTTCTGACCAGTTGGAAGTATCCGTTAATTATGAGGTATTTAGGGTGTTCTTCTTGTTACATTATATTGTTTTGTCCTTTCATTATGACTTTTTTTTTTTCGTAGTCGACCAGGTTCTCCTGTACTTGTTTGTGACATAGCTGGGTCCTTGAGAGTCAGGTCTTTTGAGTTTATCGCAAAGTTACTTCTCTCACAGCCTATCCATTAACTCGTTGTTCATTCTGTGGTGCATTTGGTGCTTAAGAAGTCTTTTGTATTTCTTTGCTTGCTGCCTTACTTTTATGTATCTTCTGTTCTATTATAACGATAGGGAAGCCGGTAATTATTTCTAGTGCCTCTATTAGTGTGAACTTCATATTTTCGGTGATCATGCGCTGTGTGTAATTCTTAACTTTTCTCATCTTACCAAAGCGTGCTCTTGTTGCAGTGACCCACACGTCCTACCCACCTTATTGAGCTGACAGTTTCTGTATATTGATTTTTTTAATGATCATTATTATCTGCACCCTGATTAGTGCCTGCACAATATGTCATTATATTCTTTCAACGCTGGGCTCTAAATTCGGCCGTTTCTATCAGGTTAGTCTATTTTATTCTATCTAGGTTAATTCTCAACTATATTGGATTTTGTTCTTGTGGGAATAGATGATTATTTTTAGTGTCAATTTTAGTTTCTTGTTAGATACATTGAAAACTGTTTATATGATTTTCTTCTCGATGATCTTTATAAACCATGTTTTTACCCAATTCTATAGTTTTCACAATTATTCTTGCAATTCTATTATTGGCAACTGCTATTGGCACGTCTCTTGTCGACAGTGCCATGTAATTCACATACATTGCATCTTGCGGTCTGGTGAGGATATTTTCAGTTATGTCATTTATATAGGACAGGAAGAGCGTACTTCCATTGAAGTACATCCTCACGAAGCCTGAATAAAATGTCAAAACGGTCAGCTAATATTATTTATATTGAAAACTTCAACTGTAAACATGTCAATGCAATGCAAGTCTAAAGAAAGAATTCTAAACATGTTTACTTAAGATATGTCTCGTCAACATCATCAAGTTAGTCAGTATGGAGACCTGTTGAAGTCTTTTGATCGTGGCAATACTCTGTCGTTTGTAGATTATTTCTGCTGATCATTCGTTTTCACCTGGTGTTCTTGTACATTTTTTAAAATGTATCTTTGAATGTCTCATTGTTTGTTCTTAACGCTGTCTTCTGTTTTCCCCACTAGTTGACCACCTGTTTCATATTGTGACCATGCAGAGGCAATCTACTTCTTTGTGAAGTTTTAATTAAATTTTGATATTTTTCTAAAGTGCTCTACGTTTGATATATTCTTCTAAAGTGCTCTACGTTTGATATTTTTCTAAAGTGCTCTACGTTTGATATTTTTCTAAAGTGGTCTACGTTTGATAATTTTCTAAAGTGCTCTACGTTTGATATTTTTCTAAAGTGCTCTACGTTTGATATTTTTCTAAAGTGCTCTACGTTTGATATTTTTCTAAAGTGCTCTACGTTTGATATTTTTGCTGTGCCTGCCTACTTGTTGCATCCTACTATGGCACTAAGCCGTACAAATCTGTAAAGTTATTTCACCTCTTATAGCAAGGAGAGATGTAAATATAGATTCCCGAGCATACGACTACTTTAAGACAGATGTTCAGATGATAAAAGAGACAGACAGCCAATCTGGAAAGATATTGTCAGAGCTACAGATGTTGAACAAGAGTAGGAGAGTTTCAAAACAGTTTTAGAACAGATAAAAGTGGAATGTGTTCGATGTAGGGAAGTAAACACCAGGCATAAAAAAGTGGATAACTAGATTTGTAGTTAAATGTAGAAGACCTAAAATAAAAGCATGGAAAAAATATATAAAGGCAGGATAATGGAAAGAAACACATTTAAAATATTTGAACAAGCGAAATCTAGCTCAGAAAGTGAATAAAGCAGCAAAAATAGACTTTGAATAACTTTCTAATCGGATTAAGACTGATAGTAAAAGCTTCTTTTCTTATGTTAGAAATAAACAAAGAACGAAAAACGAGGTATCATAGATAGCACAGGTAAAATAATAAGAGAAAATACGGAGAAAGCTAATCTACTAAATCAATACTTAGGCCCAGTCTACACAAAAGAACACTGCTCCAAGATCCCAGAGCCTATAGATATTTTCAAATGTGAAATGGATATCAGGTCAGATCATCCCGTAACCGCTGATGTCGTTGGGGCACACACGAAGACATCCTCACAACCCCACGCCACCCCTTTCTGTCTGATGCGGCTGCCTGTGAGTATTCTGGTCGGAGACTGGTCCATTCTTTTATGTTGTCCTCCCATCTCTTTTTTGGGCCATGCACCTTTCCGTAGAGGATTGTGTTTGCAAGACCATTTGATCTCGATATGTGATCGTACCAAGTGAGTTTCCTTCTTTTGACAGTTGCCAAGAGATCTTCGAAAGGCCCTATTGCTGTTTTAACTCTATTTCGTATTTCCTTATTTGTAACTCGATCTTTGTACGTGACGTTTAACAGTGCTAACCGTTTATCTTGCCAGATTTTGTTAAGCCGTGCAAGCGCCGCTATTGTCTGTGCTATTCTGGCCAACACCTCACATTTTGATCCTTCATCATTGACAATCGACCAAAGATATTTAAAACGGTAAACCACTTCGAGTTCCTGATCGTTCGCTTTTACCCTGCTGTTGAAGCCCGTGGCGTTGTTGGTCATTCATTTTGTCTTTCCGGCGTTTATCTCCATACCATAGTCAAGAGCTGTTTCATCGAACCTTCTGACCCATTCCTGGAGTTCTGCTTCTGGAGATAGTTGGATCGGGTTTGTTCTATCGATTGGATATGCATATAGTTGGATTAAATTCAATCTGTATTACAGAGGAAATGGTTTTTAATAATTTGGAGGTACTAAAAGTGGCTAATGTCCAGGTCAAGATGGTATCCATCCAAAATTGCTTTTTGAAATTAGAGACCACCTAGCAAAACGATTGGCTATATTATGTTCTCAATCACTTGCAAAAGGGATTGTTCCAAGAGACTGGAAAGATGCAGAAGTGATCCCCTTATTAAAAAATGGAAAAAAACACTCAGATCCAGCAAATTATAGACCGGTGAGTTTAATGAGCATAATCTTTAAATTTAAAAAATCAATAATTAAAGAAAATATTGTGATGCATCTAGACAGGTTGTAATCTAATCAGAAATAGTCATCATGGGTTTACTAGAGGGAGATCGTGCTTAACAAATCTATTGGAATTCATGGAGGCGATTACTAAAATGATGAATAAGGGGAAACTAGTGGATGTTATTTATCTAGATTTTGCAAAGGCTTTTGATAGAGTACCTCAGCAAAGATTATTTGAAATATTAAAATCACACGAAATAGGTGGGGAAATTGCTGTATGGATTGAAAGTTGGTTAACAGGAAGAAGGCAGAGAGTGGGCATACATGAGGAGTACTCTGAGTGGTGAGAAGTAAAAAGTGGAGTGCCACGGGGCTTAGTTTTGGGACCAATATTGTTCTTGACATATATAAACAATTTGGACATTGATATAGGATCCACGATTGAATAGTTTGCGGACGACGCAAAACTATGTAGGAGAGTCTCATCTACAACATAAGTGGGAAGTTTGATACATAAACAAGAGAATCAAAACAGACCAAAAAAAACCCAGTGAAGTTTTAGATGCGAAAGAGTGTCAAGTTAGACAAAAAAAGGGAAAACTTTGAGATGTGATACAGAGCCAGAAAAAACAAAATAGTAATAAATTTGAGATATGAAATAGAAGTATCAACTTAGACAAAGTTATGAAGAATAGCAAGATGACCGCGCCGTCAGGCTGCGTGTGAACTTAGCTCCTGTGTTTTCAACTGTTTTGTGTTATTCCGCGTTCCCTAGACCTATTCTTGGATACAAAAAATTGTATCTGTGTTAGCCTACGTGCATGGACGTTATCTGTGTAAGTTTGCGGACCGATATAATCATATTGTGATTTGTGCACGGGTTTGTTCTATCGATTGCCCGTGTCCTTAGCTTTTCGCACTAAGAACGATGAACCCAGGTCAAGTCTCTCACCACCCCGCTCGGCAACAGTCCCATGCCTGTCCTATTTTAGACAAGGGACTACCTGCTCTCACAGAGATCACCTTTTCCACACTCCTCGTCTCTTCTCACCTGTGGTAATTCGTAGGTTTCTTCAACTACACATCCTCAACACTCCCCACGCCGCATTGTCGTCCCTGCACGCCAGGGAGGAGAAAGGTCCGTGGAAAACGAGCCGGACAGAGGACTTGTAACAGGTTAATTGCAAACACAGGAGCCCCACAAAACTCACGCTGCCCCTGTCCCGGGATAGCGAGGAATGAGGTACAGGTCTTTCCCCAGGTACCGGTAGGGATATCGAATGACAACCTGACCACCATTGACAACCCGGACGTCAGGAAAACAATTAAAGCGGCCCCTAGAATGTGCTGGACCTTAGCAGCACGGGAAATTCGGCGTCCCTGGTCAATACATAACCATCGCCAGTATCACCGAGGCCAGATTTCCGGGTGACGGACAATTCCCAGCCGGAGATACCCTCTTCCTGTACTTCGGTGGTAGCTCGCGCCATAATGGTGTCGCCCTCGCCCAACGTGGCCCTCCCAAGGATAACCTCTCCAGCTACTACTCCATTTCAGACAGAGTTATGCACGTTAGACTGCGACATAGACACGGATACATATCCATCTTGGTTGTATATGCCCTTACGGATGTCCGCCACACCAACCAGAAGGACATGTTTTACTCCCAACTGCACTGCTCCACCCAGACAGTTCCCCCTCACGACGAGCTTGCTACCCTCGGTGAATTCAATGCCACCTCCGGAACTGCCCGGAAGGGATTGGAGTACATCGTGGGCCCATTCGGTACTAGAACGCCGAACGACAACACATTCAGATTCCTCTCCATATGTGCCTCTTTTGGCATCAGGATAGTGGGCACCTGGTTCAGACGGAAAGCATCACACCGGTTCACATGGATCTCAAATGATCATAGGACCAGAAAGGAGCTGGATCATATCTTGTCTAGAAACCCAGGTCTCATCAGATCGTACAGAGTTCACTGTTGAGCCGAGGCCCCTGCCAGCACTGACCATCTTCTCCTCGTGGCTAGTGTGACTGTCTTGCCAAGATACCACACACAGACTACATCAGTTGCCAGATACGACACGGAATCCTTGTGTATCAACCCTAGTCTGGCAGCCCAATTTGCCACATCCATAGACAGCAAATTTGTTGCTCTGTGTACTCTTCCTGATGACCCTAAATCTGCCTGACCCATGGTCGCCCAGGTCATCCATGTAGTTGCTGTTGTCATAGGAAGAACATTCGGAAACCTTACCTGACAGAGTCCCATCTAGCAATTCTAGAGGAAAATAGTTCAGTCAGGGCCAGGGGTGACCACGGCGACGAGTACAAAACAAAATCCGGGCTGCCGTCAAGAGGGACCTTGAGTGCCATTACAATTCCATAGCCAACAGCGCCGACGAAGGGCTAGAGCGCAACGACATGAGAGCCACGTACGGCGGAATAAAGGCTCTCAGCTCCGCACCCCTCCCCAATGCCTGAATAAGTGCGATGGATCCATCTGCACCTCATGAGAGAAAATACCTAGCAGGTGGGTCGAATATTACAACGCAGCCTTGAATCACCCTCCCGCCATCCCCTCGCCAGATCTAGTTCGTGAGTCTCTCACAGCAACTCCTGACGCTGACACGCTCCTACCATTACCGAGGTTAAGGCAGCAATAGCAAAACTGGAAGACTGCAGATCAGCGGTGCCCGACAATATTCCCTCTGAGCTTTTAAAGTACGCATTGGACCCGATGACCACAGCTTTGTGCCCGATGACCACCCATTGGACACGATGAACACCACCTTGGACCCGATGACCACCAACTTGGACACGATGACCACCACCCTGGACCAGATGACCACCACCTTGGACACGATGACCACCACCCTGGACACGATGACCACCATCCTGAACACGATGACCACCACCCTGGACCCGATGACCGACACCCTGCACCAACTCTTCGTAGCGGTGTCGAACACTGGCCAAGTGCCCGTGGCCTGGCGGGACGGAAAAAATAATTTCCTTGAATAAGGGAAAGGACTCCCGTCTGGAATGAGACAATTACAGGCCTATTATCCTGCTGTCCGTCCCCGGCCAGCTCTTCGCATATGTGCTCATCTCCAAATTGCAGCCCCTTTTAATGAGGCATTGTCGTCCCCAACAGTCAAGATTCACAGCTTCTCGCTCAAACATTGACGCCATTCCCACCCTCTCGCCCTCCTCACGGAACTGCACCTCGAGTTAAACCGCCCTCTCCACGTCGCCTACTTTGATCTACGGACGGCCTTCGATTCTGTGGACAGACACGCCCTGTGGAAGGGCCCTACAATGCGTGGGTATCCCAGGCACCCCTACGATCCTAACTGATGAGGTTCACAGTCACACCAGCGCCAAAACTTGGCTCAGGCGGGATCTCACAGAGGAGTTCTTTACATCATCCGGTGTCTCTCTCCGGCACTTTTCTGCTGGGCCAAGGACTGGATCCTCACACAGTCTTCTGCACACAACCCAGGTGTCATTGTCGGCAACTCCCAAGTAACCGATCTCGTCTACGTTGATGACGTCGTCATACCGGGCTACGATTATCAGACCCTGGTTGGCCCCATAGAAGCACTGATCCATCGGCTACCCACCTAGACTTGCACATCTCATGGACGAAGACGGAAATTCAAAACCTCAGCAGAGGCCCTCTGCGCTGAGCATCCCCGTGAACGACAGCCCTGTTGCAGCCACCGAGGACTTCGTATACCTCGGCAGCAGACAGTCCTCTGGCGCACGCAGCAGTCACAACATCACCCGTAGGATGGGCTAAGCGGCTTCATCTATGCACCTGCTCCGCAGAGTCTGGTCCCAGCGAAGGCTCTCACTGGAGACCAGGCTTCGTATCTACTCCTTCTGCATTGTCTCCATTCTCCTGTACGGCTCCGAGTCATGGACACTACGACAGCGGGACGGACAACGTCTTGACGCCTTCCACCTGCGCAGCCATAGACGCATCCTCTGGATCGTCTGGCATGACATGGTTTCCAACAGAGAAGTAGTTCGACGTACTCAGCTTGCAGGCATTGTCTCAACGATTGATCGCTGTCGTCTCTCCCTCTTCGGTCACATTGCTCGTCTTTTCAGGGAAGTCCAAGTAAACGCTCCAACAGGCTGGGGAGGCGAATAACGGGAAGAATCATGCTCTTCCTGGAGACATCCTCGGGGCCGCCTCGCAACACCTGGCTAAAACAGTTCGCCACCTGCCCAAGAGAACAGCAAGCCCATTCGACGCGACGTTCCTGGTCGCTTTAACGTACTATTGTATTCTTATTGTGATGCTCAAAAGCATCAATACAGACAAAACAGTGAAGAATACAAATGATTATAAAAACCAGAAATTTTTAGATGTGAAATAGAAGAATGAAAATACACTAAATAGAAAAGAGTTTGAAACCTTGAAATATTCAAACCAGAACAGAAAATAGCGAGGAATTTGAGATGAAATGAGAGAGAGAGAGAGAGAGAGAGAGAGAGAGAGAGAGAGAGAGAGAGAGAGAGAGAGAGAGAGAATCAGGATATATAAGTATGGAAGAGTTTGAGATGTGAAATCAGTCAGATTCACGATCGACACAATAGTGGACGGTTTGAGAAGTAAAATAGAGCGAGGATGAAATAGGGAAGGGTTTGACATGTGAAATTGTGATAGAGAAAGTATTAAAGAGTTTGAGATTTGCAATATTATAAATTTTTTTTTTTTAAAAAGGAAAGGTTTGAGATGTGAAATGTAAAAATCAAAATAGACAAAATTGTGAAAAGTTGAGTTGTGAATTCAAAGAAAAAAAATATTTAAAGACGCTGATGATTTTGAGATGATACATAGAGACACGATAGCCAATTTAGTGAAGAGTTTGAGATGGGAAATAAGAGTCAAGATGGACACATTTGTGAATGGCTTGATCCAAATAAATCGAAGCATCAAAATTGACAAAGTAGTGAATAGGTTAAAATATGAAATAGAAGCAAGATAGACACAATAGAAGAACATTTTCAGGTTTTGAAATTCGTCAAGATAGACACATTAGGGGAATGTATGACATGTAATATAGAAGAATCGGAATATATACAATAAGGAACAGTTTGAGATGACAAAAAGACAGTCGAGAGAGACAAATTTGTGGATAGTTTGAGATGGTGAAGATTTAGAGATGGGAAATAGAAAAACCAAAATAGACAAATCAGTGGATATGTGAAAGAATGTACATAGAGAGATGTGATACAGAAAATTCAAAATAAACCAGAAAGTTAACAGATTAAACAAATTAAAGATGGCATTGAGCTGTGAATTAGAGTATGTATAGACAAATTAGTGAACAGTTTTTGAGATGTTAAATCAGATTCACGATCGACACAATAGTGGACGGTTTGAGAAGATAAATAGAGTCACGATAGACAAAATAAGGAAGAGTCTGATATGTGAAATTGTGATTAAAAAAAGTAATGAGGAGTTTGAGATATGCAATATTATAATTAATAAAACAACAAAGTAAATATTTGAGATGTGAAATGTAATAATCAAATTAGACAAAATGGTGAAGTGTTGAGATGTGAAATATAAATATAAAAAATAGACAAAATAGTAGAGTTTGAAATGTCAAATGGTGTCACCATAGACAAAACTGAGGAGTTTTAGTTTTACAAGAGAGTCAAGTTAGGCAGAATAGTGTAGCGTTTGAGAAGCTAACTGTAGTCAAGATAGATAAATTGGATAAAGGTAAACACAATTAGTGGAGAGTTTGAGCTGTGAAATAGAAGAATTTAAATAGACAAAGTAGTGAAAAGACTGAATTATAAAATTTAGTCAAGATAGCCGAAGTAATCTAGAGTTTGATATACATTGTGCAATAGAAGATTGGGTTCGTTACAAAGTGTTCAAGAGTGAAACAAAGAGTGAAGAGTTAATTTTTCTTTCTCTATCTTCCCTCCTTCGGCCCTATCTCACTGTGTCTCAACATCTCTCTTTCTCATTCCTCTCTCCTCCCTCCCCCCTCCCCTTCCACCCCCTCTTTCATATTCGTAAAAACAAGCAAAACCAATCCAGGCTTTATTTTCAATCATGTATTACCCACAAAAATTGAAGAAACAAATGTACACAATTTTAAATGTTACAGATTTATCCAGTAATAACACTATTTTCTTGTTTGAGACATTTTAAATTTAGATATGGAGATTGTATTTTGTACCAAATTTATATTATTTTTATAAAATTCTGTTTGGACTTTCAATATTTCTTTCGCCATCTAAAAGTGGTCTTCGTAAATATTAAGTGAAGAAATGTTAGATTTCAAAATGAACGATTTTGTATAATCCTTCTATTGTTATTTTGTAAGATTATGCATAGCACAAGGGGTTGACAACAGATGCAGCTTCTACAGCGCGAATGATCTGGTCTTGAGGGTTGTTGTTGCAGAGATTGACGAGGGCGTAGAACTTCCTGAGAGCAAAGTCGTTGGTGGTAATGTCCAGCCCCGGACAGAAGGCCAAGAGCGTGTCCACAGCGGTCTCGTAGCAGTCCCAGTTCTCAATGCTGTTGTGCTCCTTCAAGGTTAGGTCATAGACAACATCATCTGACATGTCACTAGAGAACAGAAAAATAGGAAAGATAAATTGATAAATATAAATAGATCTGACTTTTTCAGATCTTCAAGAAAACGAGTTATCCTCTCTTTTACACATGTATCATCTATATTGATACAATTTCAAGAGCTTTCTGTCGACTCCAGAATACTTACTACATACATAGCAGGATTTTAATATGTGTGACTAGCCAGATTTTTTTGTTCGATAGTAACAATACAAACCGAGGACCAAACACGTCGTCACACAGTGTCAATGTTCAGAATAATACATGACTGACCCGTTGTTATTTCAGAATACGGGTGTCAGAAAGGTTTTGACCGTTTTAATCACTGATTTATCAAGTAGTTACAACGGGCAGGATTATTCAGAGACATGACATACTTCAAGCTGAAGTGAAAAAGTGGCTGAAATCTGAAGTAATCTTGAAGTATTGATTGTTATCTTAACAACTATAGAGACAGTAGTAGACAATAGCATAATTGAAACAATATACTATTATTTTATGTAGGTTCCATCAAATAGTGTTTTGTTCCTTGAGCTTCATTGATATTTTAAATATAACATGATAGAGATTGGAGTAAAAAGTTGGTACCGATGTTGGATGTAAAACAAGCAGAGTAAAAGTGTAGTGATATATGAGAACAATTTTGTAATAGACATGCCCACCTAGGTCATGAGACTCATATACTCTCCTAAAGTTGTCACTTTTTATTTATGTATCTGAACTGAGAAGTAATGCATTTAAAAATGAAACGCATGAAGTTACCTGTAGACAGTTCTGGCAATGTCCCAGATGAGTTTATGTGTTTGTGTCATGGTCTTTAGAACATCTGACATCTTTTTCTCCAGCTGTTGTCTCTTCAGTGAGTTAACTGCTGCTGCCTCGATCCTTGTCTTCAGAGACTGTAGCACCACCATCTCACTGGGGATGGCGTCCTTGATGACTGAACGGCTTGGTGTCAACGTGAAAACATCCTTGATTGTCTTAGCCTGAAATAAGATTCTTTAGACATTAAAAGTTATTCATCACAACGATCTCACGATGACATGTTCAGTGACACAAGAGGACACGTTTGAGGAGAAGTAGATCTCATGATGACAAGTTCGGTGACACAAGAGGACACGTTTGAGGAGAAGTAGATCTCATGATGACAAGTTCGGTGACACAAGAGGACACGTTTGAGGAGAAGTAGATTTCATGATGACAAGTTCAGTGACACAAGAGGACACGTTTGAGGAGAAGTAGATCTCATGATGATAAGTTCGGTGACACAAGAGGACACGTTTGAGGAGAAGTAGATCTCATGATGACAAGTTCGGTGACACAAGAGGACACGTTTGAGGAGAAGTAGATCTCATGATGACAAGTTCGGTGACACAAGAGGACACGTTTGAGGAGAAGTAGATCTCATGATGACAAGTTCGGTGACACAAGAGGACACGTTTGATTAGATATAGATATGATGAAAACCTTTTGAAATTACCCATTTCAGCATACAATCTGTGGCTTTTATATTCGTTGAATTAGTTTTTGATATGATTTATGTTACTTTATTGAGTGGGAACACACTTGAGAGATTTGTAAATATTATATTTTATATAGCTTCCATCTCCAGTTAAGAGGGTCGCTAGACCCCTGAAGTTATTCACTTGTTCCAGCAATGTTCCGTAACCTTAATTTTATCTCCTTTAGCACGCTGCAGACAACCGGGGACGCCCAGATCGTCACACTGTCACCAAAATAAAATTTCTTTTCCTTTAAGTACGGAGACCCTACCGATAGCCATTTTTATACTGCTGGATTCGTCACGTCCATCTACACACGCTTTTTGTCGGTAAAAGTATCGAATGTTTGATTACAAATGGCTTTTGAACGATTTATTATTTTTTTCGCCAATTGTAGCAGGCCGACTTTTTGGGGAAAGGTGAAGTAGGTTGTTGGGAAAGATCTTTATCTTGTAAATTTGTTTATTTTATTTGTTTAGATGAAAGAACTACGCTTGAATCGGAAACTAACAGTTGTGTCGATATTGTAAACACAGTATCGATTCTTTGTTATGGTTTCCATGGTTTTCTTTCGGAGAGACTAGGCCTAGCCGGAAAAGTTCAAATATTTAAATTTTAAAAAAAGATTTCACATTTATCTTCTTGTATCTCAAAAACTAACAAACACACAACAACAACAGTAACATCAACAAGTTCTTTATTCAATTGTGTCTCTAAACACAAGAAAATCAAATTTATTGACCAACAAACAGAACAGTTACAATTTTTTGAAAGTTGCAAAATTGAGAAATGTGAAAAATTTTCAAAAATTCAGTGTGGCGTGCTAAAGGGTAAAATTAATCACTGTTTTTATTTATTGATGTCCAATGTCACGTTTTTCAATTGTTTATATGTACGTATAAGACTCGGAGTATATTTTCCTTTAGCCTGAACGTTGAATACTTTTTTGATCTCCATCTTTTGACTAACATAATCTAACACACGACTACTATATATGCACTTCAATGGTGTACAATGTTATTTTCTCAGTGTAAATACTGGCTAATTTCACTAAGTCAACAATAAGGTCTAGTTGATCAATTGGTATGAAGTGTAGACAAGCTCTATGGTAGTGTCGACAGCCTTAGGATGACAGCTGCTTTGTTCGAACAAGTTCAAGTTAACGTCTGACAGCGTACGAAGAAGAATTGACATGAAGTGTGACACCAAAAACAATATCAACCACAACGTTGGTGAATCAATTTACTGTGCAAGCGTCATTATCATTATCATTGTTCAGTTTTCGTTCCATTAGAAGCATACGGGTTACTACTACAGCTAGCCTCCTTTATGGCAGCTTGTACCAAGTATTACTGTTCCCATCTAGAGATCGTTTCTGTCACACACGTTATGCACGATAATGCAGGTTAGGGCAGGTAAATGCTTTAATTCCAATAATCATTTTAAAAATGTTAAAGCCGTTACAGAGTCAATAGTTACCGTTCGTATTATGTTAATCATAACTTTTTATGTTTTCAACTTTCCTTTGTGATGTGTAGTGGTTGTTTAGTCAGATTAATATTTATCTGTTATATCTGCGTCTCGTTTTTTAACTTTACTGATATATTTTGTGAATTGTTATAATTTGTTGTTGTTTTTACGTTTTAGAACTACTAATGTGTTTGTTCATAGGTTCTATAGATTATTGGTGTGTGCATATTGGTCACTCTGAGCGACTCATTTTATTTCTTTTTCATATTTGATGTTTATGATTGAGGAAAAAGAAAGCCACGAGAAAGGATGAGAAAAATATTCTAAGTCTGATCACATCGTTTATCAAACAAATATTTAACATAATTTCACCTGTTTATTTTCGCCAAAAAATTTGTCCAGAGCGAAAGTGTCGAAAGAGAGGTTTCCATATTGCTGCACGTGACTTGTGTTAGTTTCTTCCTTGACCTTCTTGAACTGTTGCACTAAGGTCTCAGTGTGAATGTCACTGGCGTCAGTATCTTCCATCCATTTGACACTGACATACACAAAATATAAAAACAATATGTAGATATATAATAATTGTACATGTACCTAACGCATGGGGACAAAAATCGAACTTTGTTCTAACTAACTTTCTCAGATTGTAGATTTACTTACTTAGTCGCTCCTCTTCTACCGTGAGGTGTAGAGGTTTGCCAAAGAGAAAGCCACACTGCTCTATCCGTCGTCTTTTTCCTGGCCTCTTTCCAATCCAGCCCTCTATCACTTAGGGACTGTCGTATATTGTGTTCCCAACGTACTTTGGGACGTCCTCGGGGTCTGCGTCCTTGACTTTTGATCTCCCATGACCGCTTTGGTATCCGATCTTATTCCATTCTACAGACATGGCCAAACCACTGTAGTTGGGACTGCTCCACTCATGTCTGCAGGGGTTGAACTTCAACATTGCTACGTATTGTGTGATAACGGATCTTGCCCCTTTTCGTCACCTGAACCGCCTTTCTTAGGTACCTCATTTCTGAAGTTTGTAATTGCCTTTCTTGGGCTGTAGTCATTGCTAATGACTCACATTCATATGTCAGGACAGGCAAATATGTCGAGCAGTATACATCCATCTTTGTTTTCCTGCTTATTTCTCTTCTACTGAGGAAACCTCTGTTTATTGCATGGAACAGTCTACCTGCTGCTGCCCTTCGTGCAGTTAACTCCTCTTTGATTCCTCCCCTGCTGTCTATTACCACTCCTAGATATTTAAAGTTGCTGACCTGCTCTAGTGCTCGTGTTCCCA
Organism: Ariolimax columbianus; assembly: GCA_036924085.1. NCBI lineage: Eukaryota > Metazoa > Mollusca > Gastropoda > Stylommatophora > Arionidae > Ariolimax > Ariolimax columbianus. Next base: position 146,099,931 of record JAVGWX010000001.1, read on the forward strand.
GGGTTATCTGATGTCTCTTTTCATCTCTGGCGATCACCATGGTTTTTTGTTTTGGAGTTGCTGATGTGCATTCCTCTCTTCTTCAACTCTTCTTCCCAGACCTGCAAGTTGATCTGGAGATGTGCTTCGGATTTCGTGATCAGGGCCACATCGTCTGCAAATGCTAGTTCCGATATGTAACTTGGTCTCATCTTCCAGTACCCTACTTCATACTTTTTTGTCCGTTCCTTACAGGCTTTGATGACTTCATCCATGAGGAGTATGAAAAGGTACGGTGATAGAATGTCCCCCTGTCTTACTCCGCTAGTGGTCTTGAACTCTCCTGACATTTGATTTGATGTCCGCACATAATTTCTGCATGTTTTATAGAAACTCTGTATGGCAGAGATCAGGGGTCATGGGATGTTCTTCCTTGTCAGGCACTCCCAAAGTTTGTCCCAAGGAACTTTATCAAATGCTTTCTCCAAATACAAAAAGCAGAGATGCATCTCTTTATCATATTCAAGAGCCTTTTCACTTAGCTGTCTGGGTGTAAAGATAAGGTCTTGAGTACTTCTGTTTGCCCTAAACCCACATTGAGTTTCATCCATATTTGGCTCTGCTAGACCTCTTAATCGCCGTTCTAGAATCATAGAGTAGACTTTCCCGGGGACACTAAGAAGGGAAATACCTCTGTCATTTTCACATTGTCGATTGTCGACCTTTTTAAATATTGGTATTATTATTGGAACCTCCCAGTCTCTTGGTATCTTCTTGTGGCGCCAAGCTGCCTTGAGAATCTTTATGAATAGTATTTCTCCTCCCCCTCCCATGTATTTAACCATTTCTGGTGTTATACCATCATGTCCTGCTGCTTTACCAATCTTAATTTTCTCCAATGCTGCCTTTAGTTCTTCCATTATGATATTATCGTTTCCCTCCATGGCTCCCTCTTCTTGAATTGGGACTGCTACTTTCAGAGCTTGGTTTTCCTCCACTCTAAGGCGATCTGACAAATATTCTTTCCACCTGTTCATTACCTCTTCTGGGGCAGTCAACAGCGCACCTTGTTTATCTTTAACAAATTTCAGGGGGCATTCCTTTTCCTTCCTCATGTTCTTTAAGGTCTTGTAGAACAGTTTCTGGTTTTCTCCAGTATTATTTTCCAGTTTCTCTCCAAATTCTTCCCAGGATTTCTGTTTGACTTTGAGCACAGTCTTCTTTGCTTCTGTTCTAAAATGTACATATTCTTTATATTTCTTTGTTTGTTCTTCTGTATTCCTAGCCCCTAGGTATTGCTTCCATGCCTTTTTCTTTTCTCGTATTATTGTTTTCACTTCTTCTGTCCACCATGGTGTACTCTTTCTCTTCCACCCTTCTTTGGTTTGACCGCATGCCTCTGCTGCAGCCTCTTTGAGGATGTCTTTGAATTTTGCCTAAAGCATTTCCATATCTTCTTCAGATTCCTCTATCCTTTCTATTGCTGTTGTTATGAGCCCTTGATATCTCTTTTTAACATTTGGTTCTCGTAGTTTGTAAGCCTTAATTTTATTTTCTCCTTGTGTATTATGTTTCATGCTTGCTGATGGGTGTTGCCTAGCTGGATAGTGTTTTTCAATTTCTCTCTTTATTTTAACTAGGTAGTGGTCGCTTCCTATCTCTGGTCCTCTGAACACTCTAGCATCCTTTACATACTTGAAATCAGTTTTCCTCACTATTGTATAGTCAATTATGGATCTTTCATTTCTTGACGGCTCACATCTTGTGTAGGCATGGATACGCTTGTGTGGAAACCTTGTATTTGTAATAACAAAATTTTTGTTCTCTGCAGAATCTGAGCAGTCGTTTTCCATTGTCATTTAAGACATCTTCTTCATACCTACCGATCACTCCATCCCATCTAGAATAGTCGTTTCCAACTATTGCGTTGAAGTCTCCAAGGAGAAGTATTTCATTATGGCAATCGTCAATGGTCCTTTGAAGGAGCTCATAAAATGCACCTTTTATGTCAGTGCTCTCATCTTCGTTTGGTGCATATCCACAGTGACAATATCCATTTGACTATCCTCCTCTTGTAGACTTAGAACCATCAGTCGTTCTGAAATGAACTTCTATCCTTTAATGTTTGCTTTGCTGTTACGATTCACTATACAACCAACCCCTGCCCTGGCTCATTCACTCATTGGAACTCCGCTGTAGTATAGCATGTTGCCATCATGGTCCAGAACGCCCTGTCCCTTTTTCTTTGTTTCTGTAAGTACCAGGACTGTCAATTTTGCTCTCTTTATCTCCTCTATTAGTTCTTGGATTGTAGATTTACTTGACATATTTGATAGTCTTGAAAATTATTTTACATTTCTTTGCTCATTGGCGCTGTTACAGTTTGTTGTGAATTATTTATTTATGATAGATCATTGTGAATGCAGTTATTATCAATTATTGTGAATGTATTTATTTTCTTTTAGTTTTTATTATGTGATTAAACTGGAAACGTGTTCTTAATTCAAAAAAATACACCTAGAAAGAAAACTAGGCGATTCTATTAGGAATGTTGCAACGCATTCTTTCGATGACTAAGAAAAAAAAATAATTGAAACGTTGTTTACATAAGATTTGTAGCACGTAATGTCTTTACAATGTAAATACACTCATCATCTGCATACATTTTTAGACAAACAAAACCAGAAAGTTATACTTGTAGACTAAATCAGAATTATGTTGCTAGCCTTGGACACCCACTTCTTTGTCGTTCTTTACGTGCGCATACACAACTGGGTTATTCTTTCCTCTGTTAAAGTGACAGGAACTCACATGTGAATGGCCTGTTAAGGGCATCATTGTGATTTATTAATATCAGAAACTGGTGAATGTGTCTTAGAGAAGGGCATTTCAGCGGAGTAGTTGTATTTGAATATCGGTTAATGTCTTGTTTAAAATAATCTAAAAGACTTGACTAATGTCCTTTTTAAAAAATGTTTACAATTTCAAACGTACCTGTAAACGTCACCCAGGTATGTTTGACGCTTATCGTCCAGGTAACAAGCATAGCTGGACTCGGTTGGGTTGGATGCAGTTGTGACGTAAATGTTGATGTCTTTGGGCAAGAGCTTGTCGAAGATGGAGCCAGACTCGCAGGCCTCCACGTAGAAGACCAGCTTGGCAAACTTCTTCTGTGTATGCATTTTCTTCAGGGCTACGTTCAAGGCTCGGGCTTTTAGGTAGGGTGGGCTAGGCATTCCCAGAATACCTGGGCCACCATGATCAGCGAAATTGACGAAAACGTAATCGTCTGGGCCTGAGTTGATCACTTTGCCATCACGACCAAGAAGATTGCGAACTTGTTCCTAAAGACATAATTATTGATTGCAGTTAAAAGTATTCCACAATACATTCTTTTTTCATTTATTTGTTCACTCAAACACGTAAATTCATGACTGACGAATAAAGAATTGAATTAAATTAGCATGGTTACTAAAATTAGGTTCTAATTTAATAACAAATGTTTACATTCAGTGAGCTTGCAAGGAACCTGCAAATTTTAATATGTTGTGTTGTTGTTATCCCATAGCTGCTGAGCAAGCCTTCTCTTGGCAGCCCAATGCCATTCTTATATAGATACATGTGTTGTTCAGTTGTTTTACTGCTCCGTATAGTATGTTGGCTATTGTCGGCAGTGTTTGAAAGAACATTTTCCTGATGTCCACAAGCGCCTTGTAATCAATGAATAGGCGTCGAACTGTTTCATCAGGATGAAAGCAATGTCTGCACAAGGGCAGGTGCTGGGGATTGATGCGGTTCAAGCGGCTATTATCTCTGGTGTGTGTCCTATTCGGAACTGAAAGATGTAGTTTATTTATGTCATTGTTACCTTTTATTTGTAACATTTCGTTAAATATATTTAGACCTGTTGTTCCCGTCGCTCACCTGTTCATCCAGATTTATAAATGTTGATATAAAGGCAAAGCAAAAAAAGGCAAAGGCCACCGTCCATCGCAGACGATGATGGCATAATTTATTTGCTATCGGGATTTTTAGTAAGGATTAACTGCGCTACTTTTTATCCTTACTCTCTCGTCTCGAGCTGCCCGACCCCAGTGGCAAGTCAAGGACAAGAAGACTAGGGGGCGACTAGAAGATGTAGGGGACTTCGTATCAAGAGCCCGTGAAAAAGATGACGGATTCCCTGGTCGAGCCCACACCACCTAATCACGAGGCCGACGGCTTAACCACTTCGCCACGGAATCCTAAATGTTGATATAATGTATTGTAAATGACAGATTAACTATTGCTTTGTCTTTGGTATTGTAACTTTATAAGCAATGTGCTTAGATTTCAGATTGAATGTTTAATAAACTGGGACTCAGACTGTGACTGCTGAATCTAAGCAACCTTTAGCCTGCCGCATTTTTTTGGTAAAAAATTTGTCCTAATTAATTTTCTGAATTTGTCGCTATGGTAGTGTCTTTCAAAATTTATAACTTTTATGTTTGTTTGTCAATAAATATGATTTTCTTGCGTGTAGACACACAATTGCATAACGAACATGTGGATGTTATTGTTTTTGTTGTGTGTTTGTTAGTTTTTGAGATACAAAAAGATGAAGTTGAAATTTATGAAAATCTCGGAAAAAATTTGGGCTCGACCACTAGGCCAAGTCGCTTCGATAGAAAACCATGGAAACCACAACAACGTATCGATACTGTGTTTACAATATCGACACAACTGTTAGTTTCCAATTCAAACGTAGTTCTTTCATTTAAACAAACAAAATAAACAGATCTACTCGATAAAGATCTTTCCCAACAACCTACTTCCACTTTCGCAAAAAGTCGGCTTGCTCCAAACGGCGTATACAAAATTAAAACTGTTCAAAAGCCATTTGTAATCGAACATACGATACTTTAACCGGAAAAATATCGTGTATAAATGGAGTATGTATTCAGCAGTAAAAAAGGGCTGTCGGGAGTGACTCCGTTCAAAAAATAAAATTTTTTTCCGTACACCGTTTTTGTAGGCCGAGTGTGTCAAGATGATCTGGACTGGGGCGGGCTGAAGGTTTTTAAAATATGTGCAGGAGTTTGAAAACAATTTTAACAAATGTAATACAAATGATCATTTCAAGAGATGCTCATCAATGTTCAAGCTATACAATTGAACCGACATATATGACTGGGGCACATAAAAATAAATGGAAACCAAAAGCAATACAAAAAATGTGTAGTATTCGGAAGATCTTTTTGGTCCAAAACTATAAGGTGTGTCCATGAAAATGACACTTGAGCAACAAGGAATCGAACATGAATGAGCTGATATATAGAAACTGTATTGATTGGGTTTGTCGATAAGATGTGAATAGTTTCGATAAATAAGCTGTAGAAATGCGGGCTGTGATTGTCGACAAGATGTGAAGGATTTAGAGAGCTAACAAGGAGAAATATTTGAAATTTGTTGAACATTGATAGCAAAAGATAGCTTGAGATTTGGAGTAACATGTGGGGTAGAAAGAAAAAAGTATTATGAGTTCTGAAACGTTTTTGCATCTTGCACAGATCCATTATCATATATGAAAATAAGTCGACAATTTGGTAAAGTAGCGTATTTTTCAGTACAGATTACACTGCTACATTTGCGTACACTACAAGAAGTATAGAAAACAAGGTTTAGTGCACCGCTCTGATATGGATGTAAATGATTACAATAAATTAAAGTATTTTAAAAATAATATTAACGAAGTAAGAAAAACACTATTAAAAAAGATAGCTAGAGATTCGTTGCAACACGTGTGATAGAGAAATAAAGACAGCTACAAGTTTGCTGTAACATGTGTGATAGACGAATACATCATTATGAGTTATGAATCTTGTGTGTATCTGGCACAGAGACATTATATACTAATATTAATATACAGTTTGATAAAAATCACACGAGTTCTTCGGTACAACGAAAGTCTAACACAAAAGAAAGTCATGCAAACCTTATCGCCTTGAAGCACAGCCAGAAAAGTCTTGGCATTAACTTCTTTTCCAGTGTAGTCTTTAAGAACACCAGGGTAAACATTTGGTCCGTCAGGTTTGTTGATTATATTGCCCTTGTATGGGTTTTCTGTGTTTTCAGCAATATCGTCATACATCATCACCACGATCTGCTCGTCAGGGATTCCTGCCTTGTGCAGGATCTGATATGCGTGGCATACATCAGCCTGGTGTCTATAGTTGTCATAGCCAGCTGATCCAGCGATGAGCAGGGCCCAGTTCTTTCTGGCATCGACACCAAGCATGCATGCTGTTACAGCTACGGCGAGAACAGCGATGACTTTCATGATGGTTTGAGTGTCAGTTACTCCAAACTTCCAAAATACAATAGTTGATCGTTTTTCAAACTACCTTTTATATCTGTGAAATCGTGTCACATGCTGACGTCTGATATCAACCACATGTCATACATCGTGATAGCCCTACTTCAAAATATGCAGTATCATGGGGTTTTGCGTGCAATCTTCACTCAGCGATCATCGCGGGAAACGCGTGGATACTAAGTCATCTTAATCGACCTCAATACAATCGAACGTTATATGCCCTATTTAAGATCATGTGCATTAATTATTTGAACTTTGATGTCCATTGTGCTATCAAACAATCTAAACCAGGCAGTAAGGCTCATTTGCCTATATTATCTTTGATAGTTAACTGTAACATTCGCTGACATCGGTTAAATAAAAACTACAATAGATTCAGTGTTTTCTTTCTACATATGTATCTTGTGTTTCTAATATAATAGAATATCTCATATGGCTCAAGCTGCTATTAATCAGGAACCTGACCTTAAGTCCAAAGTGGCTTAATTAAAAAAACGCTGTCAACTGGATGTCCAGAGGCAAGACTCGCTGGTCAGGTTCCTTCATTGCTAAGCTTTACCAAGCTGTGGGTCTTGTGTTTTTATAGGACCTGACTACGATTTTTTGTTTTGTATGGGTAACCGTGAAAGTTCTACATTAGATGAAATATGCCACTATTGTTCACATTTACAAGCAAAAAGCAACAGCCAATCATGCGACAATCACAGGAACATCTCCTTGCTGTTAATCGCCAGTCCTACTCAACCGCCTAGCTGGTCACCTAGAGCAGGGTGTACTTCCAGGAAGTCACTGTTCTTTACGTGCAGATTGTTGTACGGTCGGTATGATATATGCAGCAGGTCAGGTCCCCAAGAAGTATCAATTGTCACATGTACATAATTTTTGTCGATCTGAGCAAGGCCTCTGACACCTTCAATAGGGAGAGGCTTTGGGAAATCATGGCGAAGTTTGGTTGTCCCGGCAGATTCAATGCGGTTGTCCGCCAATTTCAGGAGGGCTCGAGTATTGTAAGAAGTGACTTGTCTGTAGCTTTCCCAGACACCAACTATATCAGACAGGGCTGTGTTCTGGCACCGACATTCTTTAACATGTCTTTGCAGCAGTGCTATCTGATGCTGTACTTGGCACCGCTATTAATATTCATATCAGGTACAGGAAGCCAGGTCAACTGTTCAATCCGAGACGCGTTACATCAAATTAAGTGAACAAACAAAATTGGACCTCCTGTTCGCTGGCAACTGCACACTTAAAAATATGCTAACAACAAGTTATACAATACATCATGACGGACTTTTCGGCGTGGTGCAGTAACTTTGGTTTCACGGTCATCACTATAAAAAGTGAGGCACTCTTCCATCCCGCGCCCGGGAAGCCGTACACTAAACCAAACGTTACCTAATCAACGTCTCTAGGCAATCGATTGCTTCACCTGCCTGGGCAGTACCCTCAGCAAAGAGGCTTTGAGGTCAACATCATGATTGTAAAGACGATTTCTGCCTTTAGAAGTTTGAAACTGATATGACATCAATATCGCCACCAAGATAGAAGTGTATCCTATTGTAGTGTTAACCTCTCTGCTGCATACCTGCTAAACATTGACCGAGTATCGCCTGCACGCCAATCAGCTAACTTGTGCTTTCTGCATATTCCGCTCAGGATCGGTTTTGCAGGACAAAGTGCCTAACTATGACATTCTTAGTAAGACTAGCATGTTGAGCATCCATATGTTTATGTAAAAAGTCTAAATATGATGGACGGTACATGTTGTTCGCATGCCCGATTAGCCCATCTCTGTGAAGCTGTTATACAGTGACCTTAGAAAAGACATATGCTCATTAGGGAAACATAAGAAACACTACAGAGACTCTTTTTTAAAGTGTTCTTGAAAAGATACAGGACTGATGTTACCTTCTGGGAAATTGCTAGCACTGAATAGTTCTACATCACTAATGGTGCTCAGAACGCAGAGCGAAACTCCATCGCGGAGACTCAGAGAAAGCGTGCAAACCAAAAAAGCATAACTCACGACGACTTCATAGCCGACTCATTACATGTGTGCCTCGGGTCCGGCACGTTCTGCCATACAAGAATTTGTTATTTTGTCCATATCAAAATACATCTCACAGGACTTGGCTAATGGTGTCGTCATCTTCGCTTACGATTGGGAACTAAGTCGTATTATTATTATACATTATGGTACTGGAAACAAAATTAATATAAAAGGCAACAGCAACTATTTGACTATTTGATGCAGTGGGAATTAACAGCTTGGGCAAATGTAAAAATGAAAACCTTTCCATCAACGCCTAAGGACATCGTAGTGGATGTGGATATGGCGTAGACCGAGGATGTCCATAGTCTCAAAACATGATTCATCAGTCACGCCAATAGAATTTCCCTGAATATTTTTTGAGAGATGAAATGAAAGTCGCTGTACAGTCTTGTGAAATCATTATTTTTCTCCACAGATTGAGGAGCGTTAGTGTATGCACTGTGGGTGCAGTACTTCTCGTCTAGCAGGGCAATATGGAATAGGTTCAAATCCACATTCAGTCAACAGAAGGGACTGCATCACATCACATCACTACGGAACCGGTTTCCTCATTTCTTTATGTGTTGTGGCAGAGAGCATCTTGATGGAGTCGTTGCTGGACACCAGTTGTTGTGTGGAGAATGTTGAAACTCCTAGTCCCACAACAGCTAGAGCTGCTGGTATAGCCCACCCTTTGGATTTGGTTCTAGTCTGACCAATGCCAACCTGTTCTACTTTGCAGGTAGGCTGCTATACCTGGCAGTTACTCCGATAACCGTTGCTTCTGATGGACAGCTTACGAAAAGCATCAGTGCTTACTTGGGTCAGGCTCATCCTTTCACAAGAGATGACACTGAATAGAACAGGCTCTGCATCGAAAGTTTCTCGGATAAACCCAACCCAAAACGGTACAGAACTCGATGATAGATTTTGTTGTTGAACCTGATCAATTTACAGTTACAAACCAATCTTGATGGTTGCGTGTAGAGGTACCGAGAGCATCAACAACAGTAGAGTGGACAGTTTTGATAAAGGTGGCCCAAATGCGTTCTATCTCAGTCAAGGCATTGTCCATTTTATTTAGCTGATCTGTCAGAGTTTGAGCAAAAGATTGTCGTGCGCAGTTATCTCTGAGACCGGACATGTTGAGACGTTTTGAGGTTATAGTGTTTTGTGGGCGCCTAGGAGCTTGGTTACGAAGGTTTATTTTAGAATTCACCAGTCTGTGGTCCGTCCAGCATTCTGCTCCACACATAGCCTTTGCCACACGAACATCCTGGCGATCCCGTCTGCGAACAATGAAATAATCAATCAGGTGCCAGTGCTGTGACCGTGGATGCATCCAAGTGGTTTTATTGCGGATAGGGAGACGAAACACTGTATTGGTAATCAGAAGTTCGTTCGCTGCACATGTCTTCAAGAGTTGGTGTCCGTTACTATTGCAGCTACTGATGCCATTTCTGCCAATCACCCCGTCCCATGAAACAAAGTCAGCTCCCACTCGAGCATTGAAGTCACCCAGAATGATCACCTTTTTTTCTTTGGTTCAGTGTCGATTAGTGTCTCCAAATCTTGGTATAACTTTTCCATGGTGTCTTTCGAGTTATTAATAGTTGGTACATATGCTCTGATGATGGAGGCTGGTTTGTTTCCGGTCAAAGTGATCCTCAGCACCGTTAGACTGTCATTAATCCTCTTTGGAGCACTGGGGAGACGACCAACCAAGCTTGATACACCCGACTCGCGCCGGTCTTCGACTTCACATCCTACCAGGAAAAAAGTATAGCCGGCTTCAATTTCTGTAAGTTGCCCTTCTTCTATCCAGCGAGTCTCACCAATTTCTGTAAGTTTCCCTTCGTCTATTCAGCGAGTCTCACCAATTTCTGTAAGTTGCCCTCTTCTATCCAGCGAGTCTCACCAATTTATGTAAGTTGGCCTTGGTCTGTCCAGCGAGTCTGACCAATTTCTGAAAGTTGCCCTTCTTATGTCCAGCGAGTCTCACCAATTTCTGTAAGTTGGCCTTGGTCTGTCCAGCGAGTCTAACCAATTTCTGTAAGTTGCCCTTCTTCTGTCCAGCGAGTCTCATCAATGTCTGTAAGTTGGCCTTCTTCTGCCCAGCGAGTCTCACCAATTTCTGCAAGTTGGCCTTCTTCTGTCCAGCGAGTACTTCATTTTCCGTTCTGTTTTCTGGTATATATTTCCTTTATTCTAATTAACATTTCTGCAGTAAATATTGATAGCGTGTTACTTCACTTCGTTTCCTTTTGTTTATTATGTATGATTTCCGAGTCCTGTTTCACTTTCTTTCTATTGTTTAATATGTAAGATTTCCGACTGCTATTCGCGTTGTTTTCAATTGTCTGGCACATACGATTTTTGGAGTGCTTTAAAAAATAAAAGTGGCTTTTGCTATCGCTGCCGCAACTCTGAATACAACTTGCTAGCCTCCAAGTCTTCATGTGTTATTTCTTTAATAGTAAACATCACTTTTGTGGATGGACATAATCCAATATCTTATGATTTTAACCGTTGTTTTCTTGACCAACTACTTAGCGTAAACGATGTAGCAGTCATCGTTCGTGGCTACATACCGCTCTAGTGAGGTAATGCTGTCCGATATGAAGAGACGGCCCATAGTAATGAGAATACTGAATTGAGGAACACATTTATCATTGATGTATTCAACTAACGCTACAGATAACTACTTAATATTTCAGGGAAGAAATGTTTGTCTTGAAAGGCCCCAAGGGCCTAGCTGTAGACAATTCCGTAATTATGCGTACATTTGATGGATGGTATCAAAACTGGCTTGATGAAATATTTACACAGGAGTCAGAATATAATCGTCTACGAACGAGAGAATACAAATACAAATGTGTTGACTAGTTTTGTATAATTATTTTACATTTCGTTATTCATTGTCACTTCTTATGGTTTGTTGTGAATAATTTAGCTTTGATCGATCACTGTGAAAACAGATGCTATTGATTATTGCCAATGTATTTACTTTATGTTTGTTTTTATAATGTAAATTATCTGAAAATGCTGAATATTATCGTTGTGTGTTACAATATGCGCGATTATCATTTGTTCTGTTTTGTCGATCTGGTAATATTTATGATAACTGTTGTGGTCTACATGCTCTGCTATCAACTTCTTCCTGTGGACAACATATACTTTAATAAGGTTTAGGTAGCTTTAATATGTATCTTCTGAAATGAGTTAGTGATTCCATTGCAAGGGATACTTCTATGTGATTATTATTCTAACTAATATTATTATTATCCTGTTCGTCAACCTCTTCTTTTTCTTCTGCTTCTTTGTACTATTATCATTATGGTTCATCATCATCTTCTTCTTCTTCCACTTGTTCTTCTTCTGCTTCTTTTTGCTATCATTACTTTCCATCTTATTCGTCTGCTTCGTCCTTATCTTCTTCCTCTTCTTCCTCTTCTTATTGTCACTAATATTATTGTTATTATTATCATTCTTCTTATCCTTTTTCTTCTTCTTTTTATTTTTCTTCATCTGTTGTGATGATTATTTTTGTTATTATTATTGTTATTGTTATTATCTTTCTTTTTCCTGTTGTTATTATTATTGTTTTTATTATCCGTCTCAATCTTCTTCTCTATATTTGATCTTCATTGTTTAACAATAATAATAGTACTATAGGTGCACTTCAGCAAAGACTGATTATTGGATTAGTAAAAGAAACACCTTCCACCTCCACCTGTTTTTATTTATCTTCCTCCTGTCTGTATTGTCGTTTCACTTCTCCTTGTTGCAAGAGTTTCTCCTCACCAAGAGGAAGATAGCCTCTCATGGCCGATCTTCACAGAACGGTCTGTAGCTTCGACTTCCCAAAATGTCAGACTCATGTCCAGGGCCTTCATATCAGACTTACACATTTTTAAACCCCAACTGTGGTCGATCAAATATTATCATGCCATTCGTCAACCGTCTATAAAGGACAACTTTTGGAATGCGACCATCTTCCATGCGACAAAAAATGACCAAGTTACCGTAGTCTTTGCTAAGTAAGGAGAGTACATGTTTGGGACACCAGTGTGATAGTACAGCTCTGTATTAGTTAGTGTGTCTTCCATGCAATTACAAGAATTGATCACAGGGGCCGTAAATGGGACGTGTTATGCTTGTGCTCATGTTTTTAAAAATTGAAGGACCATGTTTCGCTACCGTTAAAGAGCGCACTGACGATATATGCATTGTACACAATGGCCTTGGTTTTAATTGTGAGTTTCTAGCTCTTCCATCCATGTTATGAGGCGAGCAATGGTAGCGGTAGCTTTGCCAATGCGGCTGTCTATTTCTGGGTTTAGAGAGAAAGCTTATTGTTGCCTAGAGACCCCAGATATGTGGATTGGTACACAGCTATCAATTCAGAATGAACAGTTGGTGGGGCATCTACTTCCTGTCCCAGCAGAATTGTTTTGTTTGAGACTTATTGTAAGACGAAAATCTTTGCAAGCCTGGGAGAAGCAAAATAACAAGCTCTGAAGTTCCTATTGACCATGGGTGACATTGTAGCATCATCAGCGAAAAGCAAGTCCCTTATGGTGATTTTCCTGATTTTTGTGTTGGGCTTGAGCCTTACAAGGCTAAACAGCAAACTATCCGACTAAACGTGCAGACAGATTACACTCCATTTGCATTACCAAATGCACACTTCACTAGTAGAGAAAAGAAGATGTATAATAGTGTCGTAGCAAAGACGAAGCCCTGTGTATTCCCCACTGCGATTATAAAATGGTTGTGACATGCTACCATCAGTGAACTGCTCCTTCCAGGCCTTTGTCCTAGTAGTTTCCTTTGGTAGCCTTGCTAGCTAAATCAAATGCTTTTGTTGGGTCAATAAAGTCTATATAAAAGGGCTGATTCTGCTCACGTGGCATTTCCTGAAGATGCCGAAGAGAAAACAATAATGTCGATTGTTGATATAGTTTCACATAGCAACTCCGAATAAGCAATTTTTGTAGCTGCATTAAGATTACTCTGGCAAAGAATTTGCCTACACCACTGGGCAGAGAGACACCTCGATAATCGTTACAGTCACTTTTTTCGTCTTTATTTTTGTAAGTTACAATATGTGCATCTCTCACATCTTGAGGTTTGAGGGCCTCTTACCATCACTGAAATAACATCATAGTGCACGTTTACAGCGCTTCATCAAATCAGGTGAGATTCTGTCGCTGCCTTAGGCTCAGCTCTGGGCTAAGCTGTCAAAGGATTTATTCAGATCATCTAGAGATGGTTGATGACCAACTCATGCATACTGTGATAGGTTTTAAAAGCGTCAAGGCTATGGGAGTGACTGTATTGTGAAACGAATAGTGGAACTCAGAATAGTACTCGACATATCGATCCATCTGCATTTCTTTGTCTCTTATTTTATCGCCAGTGATGGCTTTAAGTGGTGCTGCATTTTAACTAACATGACAGAGTCAGTAGATGATCTTGAATATGCATTCATCTGGGGTAGTTGTCTCGCCGCAGCGACTCAATTTCAACCAGTGTTCGTAAAGCGATCTCAGTCCCGCCAGGCGGAGCGATAGCGCGGGCTTGCGGAAAACGCTCGCCTGCCTTTCCCCGTAGTGCGAATTGGGTGCGGTTTGTTGTAGTGGCTCCTCCACCGAGGTGCGCTAGTCTGGTCCGTATCAGGAAACGTGGTCCGTCCGTGGTGATTTATCTAAGGCTTATAGCAGAGCTCGACAGTACGTCTCGCTGGTGGTCCGACTCTCGCAAAGAGCTTGTGACCGGCAAATGGAAAGCAGGAATCGTTGCCTCGAGGCCCTGCGTTCTCCTACGGAGAAGGGCAGGCCGGCAGGCCAAATTGTCTCCAGTCCCAGTGAAATTCATCGCCGAGGTCGTTGGGATCCGTTCTGCACAGATCGCTGCCATCCCTCCTCGAGCGAGCCCGGTCGGTCGGTCGTCTGGTGCGTGTGGGAGGCCCCTGTCAGGCGGTCCTAGGTCGACGGAGTGAGGGACGGGTGGAACAAACCGTCCGTCCGTCCCGTCAGTCGGTCCCTGCGGCCGTCGTCCCAACGAGGCTTTTTAACACACCCTTCCTCCGCCGACCGGTGTGTGCTGTACGTACGTCTCCGACAGATATCTGGTTGATCCTGCCAGTAGTCATATGCTTGTCTCAAAGATTAAGCCATGCATGTCTAAGTTCACACTGTCTCACGGTGAAACCGCGAATGGCTCATTAAATCAGTAGAGGTTCCTTAGATGATACGATCCTACTTGGATAACTGTGGCAATTCTAGAGCTAATACATGCTTACCAAGCTCCGACCCTCGCGGAAAGAGCGCTTTTATTAGTTCAAAACCAATCGTCGATTCCCCTCGCGGGGTTGCGGCGTCCCCACTGGTGACTCTGGATAACTTTGTGCTGATCGCATGGCCTCATGTGCCGGCGACGCATCTTTCAAATGTCTGCCCTATCAAATGTCGATGGTACGTGACATGCCTACCATGTTTGTAACGGGTAACGGGGAATCAGGGTTCGATTCCGGAGAGGGAGCATGAGAAACGGCTACCACATCCAAGGAAGGCAGCAGGCGCGCAACTTACCCACTCCCGGCACGGGGAGGTAGTGACGAAAAATAACAATACGGGACTCTTTCGAGGCCCCGTAATTGGAATGAGTACACTTTAAACCCTTTAACGAGGATCTATTGGAAGGCAAGTCTGGTGCCAGCAGCCGCGGTAATTCCAGCTCCAGTAGCGTATATTAAAGTTGTTGCAGTTAAAAAGCTCGTAGTTGGATCTCAGGCGCAGGCGGGCGGTCCGGCTCGCGCCGGTTCACTGCCCGTTGTCTCCTGCCCTACCGTCTGCCGGCTCTCTCCCACTGGTGCTCTTCGCTGAGCGTCTTGGGTGGCCGGCGCGTTTACTTTGAAAAAATAAGAGTGTTCAAAGCAGGCCTCGGCTGCCTGAATAATGGTGCATGGAATAATGGAATAGGACCTCGGTTCTATTTTGTTGGTTTTCGGAACTGGAGGTAATGATTAACAGGGACAAACGGGGGCATTCGTATTGCGGCGTTAGAGGTGAAATTCTTGGATCGCCGCAAGACGAGCTACTGCGAAAGCATTTGTCAAGAATGTTTTCATTAATCAAGAACGAAAGTCAGAGGCGCGAAGACGATCAGATACCGTCGTAGTTCTGACCATAAACGATGCCGACTAGCGATCCGCAGGAGTTGCTTCGATGACTCTGCGGGCAGCTTCCGGGAAACCAAAGTGTTTGGGTTCCGGGGGAAGTATGGTTGCAAAGCTGAAACTTAAAGGAATTGACGGAAGGGCACCACCAGGAGTGGAGCCTGCGGCTTAATTTGACTCGACACGGCCAACACTGAAATGATTGACATGCCGAGACCCCTCCTCTGGGGTCTAATATGGAACTGGTGCTGGATTTAGACCCCCAGAAATCTGGGGTTATGCCCCCTGTGGCCCGGTTTGGACTGCATCCAGTGTTGTGAAAAAGGTATTGACGGAAGAGCACTATCAGGAGTGGAGCCTGAGACTTAAATTAACTTAACACGCCAATACTGCAGAATGACTATCAAAAAGTACACCTTCGTGGGGTCTAATAGAGAACATGTGCTGGAATTAGACCCTCGAAAATCTGGGGCTACCCTCTAAGAAACTTGATTGTCTCGCTAAGGGAATTGACGGAAGGGCACCACCAGGTGTGGAACCTGCGGCTAAATTTGACTGAACACGCCAATACTGTAGAACAACTGACAAATCGAGAGCACTGCCGTTTGGGTCTAATAATGAACGTACGCTGGTATTAGACTCACGGATGAAAAGTCAGCTCTCAAACACTCAAATGAAAGAACGCTACGGAAATCGTGTTTAACTCCGCAGAAACCGCAGATTTCAAATACCTGGTCATTGACAAACAAAAGCCCTCAATAAATTCGTCTGACCAAATAGTGAACGGGTGCTGGAAATAGATCATCTGAAGACAGGTCAGTTTTACCCTACAAATGACAGGGCGTTGCTACGGAAAACCAGCTCAAATCGAGAGGAGCCGCAGACACTTTGGTTCACGTACCAGGCTGATAAGCCAAGGGCGCGAGGCTACCATGTGGGGGATTACGGCCGAACCCTTGTAAGCCGCAATCCCGCCCAAAATCTCAGCACCACTGCAATGGGAGGCTCCTACATGCTCGGGACCTGGGGCTTGTGCCCCAGCCCTATCAGGTAGAGCCACAGTAAGAGGTCTATTGCCGTCCGCCAATCAAAGCGGGCGGACAACTGCTTGATACTCACCCTATATGGCGATGGGGTGCGAAAATACCAACCAAAGAATTAGTACCTGGTCGGGGTGTCGAAAACAGTAGAGCAGCCACCTCACTGTGAACTGTCAAGACTCAACCACTGACCATGAGAGTTGTCCGCACATCAGGCGAACAACATCTCTGTGACATTACCAGGCTTGTCCTCTGGCTGAATGCACTCCGGCTACGATATCTACCTCTGTACGTTATCAGCCATATAACTATCATACTGGACGCAGAAGAGATGCAGACCAGCGGACATTGCACACCTGCCCCACTGTGTCAACACCCCAGGTGGCGGGGAATGCTAGGCGTACCATCCCTGCACAGAAGCCAAGAAAATAAAGGGAAAAAGAGATACCCCACTCACATGCAAATGCTACGTTTCTGGCAGGACGGGACGATCTTGGGATACAGACACACTGGACTGCCTCTCTTCCGGGTAAACCAGTCCATCTCATATATCATCACATATCATCATTGCACCCTATAGACACGAGTAGTGAAGACTCGATAGTCTGGTAAGACAACTTCCATAAGAGAGAAAACTCTGATCATAAACAACTGCTGCCTTGCAGATAGGCTGGGGATAGCCAAAGGCTAAGGAGGGCATCCAGGAAACGCACCTCAACAATAACCATAAATTCTCAATCAGAGGATATCAGACCTTCCGTCTAGATAGAGAAGGCCACAAAGGAGGGGTCCTGATACTGACCAGAAACTGCATACCGAGTAGCGCGGTATCTGTCAATCACACCGGACAAGCAGAAATTGTAGGAGTTGACATAATGGCTCAAGAGACGAAGCTACGCATTTTCAATCTGTACGGACAATCTTTCTCTTGTAATCTTTGTATTACATCGTGAGTTTGTTACAGTTGCTCTGTAGTGAGAAGTATTAGTCAAACTTTGACTTTCTTACTTGTTCTCATTTTCCAGGACCTAGGCTTGTATGGGTCGAGAAAAGGACAATCTAAAGAAACACAACTGCAAACGAAAACAAGGTATGTGAACTGTGTTATAAAAACATATTCAAGCCTTCTCGTGACTCTACGCGATTAAGTTCGTTTACGGAAATAAACAAAAATAACAAAGTCCAGTAATTTCTGACTTGAATAATTGTCGCAGATTAACTCCCTTGGCTGTCATTCTATTTGAATTATTTCCCGTTTTGCGTTATCTCTTTTATATATTCTTTTTATTCTTTTACTCTTCTACTGTATTTCAGTTGATATTTTTTATATTTTCTTCTATTCTTTCACTCTTCTACTCACTCACGACTTGACGATAGAACGATTCTTGAGAATTTAAAAAATATTATTTCATTACATAAGAAAGGTGATATGAATGCCACAGTATAATGTTAGTCTAACTCTATTAATCACTACATTTACAAGTCAGACGTTTTGTTTAATTAACACAGATGTCTTCGCTTGCTCTATTTTATTACACAGGTACTTATCCGTAGTCTTATGTGTTGCCATTACTTCTCTATCTCAGATCTCAGGGTAGATCTTTCGTTTTCGATTCCACGCGTTTCGTTAGCGATCTTATAGTAGATCTGTATGTGTTCTGCCAGAACTTTTCTATATGAAATCTAGAGAAGATAATTCGAGTTTAAGATATCCTACGTTTTTTCAAAGATCTTGGGGGCAAATCTGTATGTTTTCTGCCAAGACTAATCTTTCTCAGATAACAGATAAGATGCTTATGTTTTCTGGCAACGCTAATCTCTCAGATGTTAGATACGATCGTTATGTTTTCTGCCAACGCTAATCTCTCAGATAACAGATAAGATGCTTATGTTCTCTGGCAACGCTAATCTCTCAGATGTTAGACAAGATCGTTATGTTTTCTGCCAACGCTAATCTCTCTCAGATAACAGATAAGATGCTTATGTTCTCTGGCAACGCTAATCTCTCAGATGTTAGACAAGATCGTTATGTTTTCTGCCAACACTAATTTCTCTCAGATACTAAACAATATTTTTATGTTTTCTGCCAACACTAATTTCTCTCAGATACTAAACAATATTTTTAAGTTTTCTATCAACACTAATCTGTCTTATTAGACAAGATCTTTATGTTTTCTGTCAACACAAATTTCTCTCAGATATTAGACAAGATCTTTATGTTTTCTGTAAACACTAATCTCTTTCAGATATTAGACAAGATCTTTATGTTTTCTGCAAACACTTTTTTCTCTCACATGTAAGGAAAGATCGTTCCATTTTTTCATACCTCCCCCCCCCTCCTGACTTATTCCCCCCCCCCCCCCCCCCTTTAAAAAATCTCAGATCTTCAGATTCTGTCAAAACTTATCTGTCCAGATCTCAGGAAAGATCTATTATGTTTCGTCAACTCTTTTCTCTCAGATGTAGGGAAAATCTTTCGAGTATATATATATATATATATATACATACACTCTCACACATATATGCGCATACACACATACACACGCCCACACACATCTAGACACACACACACACCCACACACACACACACACACCCATACACGCATATTATCATACACACATACACATATCAACACACACATATTGCCACACACACACCGACACATACACACCCACATACACACATACACACACGCAATTATCCTGGGTCTACTGGTTAACAGTTGTGAATAAGGTGTAACTGAGCCCACACGAGGTTCTGCTGCACTCTTGCCGCAGTGAATGGTTTGCCCTGATTCGTTCCACGGAAGCACAACAGGCAATAGAACCCGGATTGAGACTCGCTAATCTCAGAACTATCAATAAGAACATTGAGGGCTCGATTCTCCCATGTTAACGCTCATACCAATGACAAAACCCACAAGGTGATGTACGAACTTTACGTCAGACTTCAGAGTGTAATGGGTATCAGCAAAACGGGGGACATTACTTTAATGTTGGACATGATAATATAAGTTTTGAAGAGATCATGAGAAAACATGAAATCGGAACAGAAAATGCCAATACAAAGTTGTTCCTCGACGTCTGCTCGATATATCAGTTGGCGACTGGCTACATCATGTGTTAACATACGAGAATCTAGACAGAAGACCTGATTGGCAATTTTTTGTATCAATTGGAAGATCCTTTCATTATTGCATGATGCAAGAGGCCGATAGAAGTGCAGATAGAGGGTCCGATGTGGCCTCAGATGACCATCTTTAGGTGGATTTAGTCAAGTTTAAACGTAAAGTGTATTCTGGACAGTGCAACTACAGACAGCAGTTCAATTTGGGATTCCAAAGAACAAGGATGTGACTCGGCGAATTTAAATTCAGTTTCAAATACATACTAGCTATTTCAACAACTAAGATATTATAGAAGACACAGACTATCAATAGTGGCAATGAAGGAAATCTGAAGTGAGGCTTGTGGAGAAGTTATGGGGTTAAAAAAAACACCATCACTAAGTTGGATACAGCAGAAGAAATCGCAAAGATAAAATTGAAAATGAAAGCAAATATGAATGGCAGTAGAGTCAGGCATGTTAAAAGCAAGGCTCAAGAATCATACAATGTGGCCAGCAGAGACATCAAGAAGAGCTTCAATTCGGACTACAGGAAATACGAGGCGTATTCAAATGAAACCACCCTTTTGCGCTACGTGGATATACGCGCGAGGTGCACGATGACGTTACATCTGACTTAGTATGATCATACTAATGAACAAGTGTGCACGTGTTCATTATCCTCGCAATCATTGGTTCTGCCGCACACCGTTGAGAAAATGGTGGATGTGATACGGAATCCGTCCAGGTTTAATTATCAAGCTTGGATTCAGTTCATAACAGCTGAAGGACGTCGACCAACCGATATTCATCCCAGAATGCAAATAGTGTATGGTGACAACAGTGTGTCGAAGACAACGGTGATGGACTGGGCATGGATGTTTCAGGAAGGACATGACTTAAGTAAAGATCTTCCGCGACCAGGTCTCGTGTATATTGATGCGACCGAAGAAGCCATCGGCAATATTGATGTAGCAATTCGGGTGTACCGCGTCGGAGCTTACGTTCGCTAGCAGAGAAATTCCCTATGTCCCTTAGGACAGTTCAAAGGGTGGTTAGGGAGAAACTTAAGTATCCGTAGGTGTGTTCACGTACATTGGAAACATCATTCGCAACCAAAACCTCCCAAAATATTCAAATGAAAGGTTTCCGATGGTAATGTTATGCTGACCACACATTTTTTTTTACCACGAAGGGCTTCTGTTGGCATACTTCAAAGAGCCTGGCCTGAACATTAATGCCATCCACTACAAAAACACACTTGACATCCTGCGTACAGCCATAAAGAATAAACGACCCGACATTCTTTCACGTGGTGTGAATCTGTTGCACGCCATTGCTAGTCCAAATGTCGCGAACATTGTGCAGAAAGCGTTAGCACGGAAACGGTTTTGAAGTTCTGCCGCCCCCAGCATACATCCCCGATCTGTCACCATGTGACTTTCATTTGTTCGGACCCATAAAGAAATTTCTAAAGTGACAACTATCGGACTCTAATGAAGACATCATGGCCTCGGTGATCAAATCGTTCAATGAGCAACCAAAGCCAATTTTCTCGCTCGGCATCCGACGTCTACCCAAGCAGCGCGATGCGTGTCTTTTGGCAACTTGTTCTAGCGAACCTCGGTGCATGCTTGCTTCATAAGAATTGCTATGTTTTATTCTGCCACACCTGCTAATATTCCTTTCATATGTTTATAATAAATCTACTAGGGTGGTTTTAATTTAAACACACTTTGCATATCGATGAGTTGGCGAACATGGCTGAGAAAGATGATGCGACAGGATATAAGAAAGACCTGTTTAATATCACTATAAAATATAAGCAAGTAAATGACCTTATTAAAGATTCAAACATAAATATGATTAGCCACACGACAGAGCAGATGTAGCCGTGGCGAGAATATGTTGAAGAGATTTTAAATCGATTGGCTCCACTGGATCCACCTGACATTCAACAGGCGTATAGATGTTAATTGCGAAAAGGGGGAGCGGGTGGGGGGGGGGGAGGGGGCGCACAAAAAAGGAATATTCAGAATGCCGTGCTGGTGCTGACACATTGGACCGCCACGTGTTTAGATGGTATCTCACTTAAAGCAAAAAGCGGACATTGACACTTCTAGAAGAATGTTGAACATGTGATTTTGTTAAGTGGGGGACAGAGAACAAAAATGCTTGCGTTCCCTGTTAAACATGTTCAAGACGAAAGTCATGGGCAATCGTTTCGCTTCCCGCGACCCTAGGCTTCCTAGATAAAAGGAGACTGAACGACGTGGACGAGTACATCTACACTGGACGTCTGCTCAACATGCAGAACGACTTAAGCCCAGAGTTGACAAGATGGCGTCGCGCGGGTTGGGCCGCTTTCTTTTCGATAACGCCAGTACTGGACAACATCCAAGATCAGAGCCTGTGGACCTCTCTATTCAACTCCACAGTAGTACATGCAACATGTGTGTGTGCCAGAAACATGGACACTCACGAAGGAGATGGAGTCCAAACAGAGTGACCTAAGCCTCCCTCGAGATACGGATAGTCATCGTCATGCCTCATGTACAGCGCACAGAAGGTCTTCATAACTCGGACAGACGTCGTCAATTGTCCCTGGTAGAACTGATTGTATACAGTTTTTTATGCAGACAAGATAAAACATCGCCAGGGGAGGGCAATGGAGGAAGGGGATGCTTACTGCGAAGAACGGACGATCGATGGAGCACATCGACAGCAATATGGTACCCCAGAGACAAGAGACGCCCACACATTGGTCCGACTACGTTGCATCCCACAACAACATTCCCGATGCCACAGATGGACGACTCATTATCTACTGGTCCACCGTGGTCCAAGACAGAGACTGTTGGAAGAGAAGTTGGTACACACAACAGTGTAACCGCTACTTAAGAACGGGTCGCCCAGTAATCCAGTATTAGCTTTATGTATCTCTGGTACGTTTTTCCTCTACCTTTCCATCTAGTATTGTTTTTATTTAAGTGGTAAGTATTTTTATGTGACTAAAGTATCTTAACTGTCGGACTGTGATTTCGAGTATCAATATTCTCGATGTATCTCCAGTTTCTGGAAGATGTTTTATTTTCTTTTAATTAGGTGAGCTCAATTCTTTTATGTATCCCCATTTCAGTTTTCATCTCCAATTATCTACTTATTATCCACGTTTCTATGTCATACAACCAGGACGAGAATGCAAAATATTTTATCACTCTCATTTTAATGTCGGTTTCTTGTTTCAAACAAGTCAATATATTTCTCATGTTGATGAAAACAGATCTGGTCATCAATGTTCTCTTTTTGAATTCCATTTCACATCTGCGATTCTCCGCTATTATATTTCAAAGTTAGGAGAAGATCTTGACATGTGCCTGTGTTTTATTGTATATTTGCTTAAGGTGGAGTAGATTTTGAATCTACATTGCCAATTATCATAGTTTTCTGATATCAGTGTTAATAGCTATACCTGACTTTTGTTCTTTCCTTGAATCACCAATTTCTATACTTTGTGTTTACGTTCAATCAGCAGATCTGTGTCACCCGCATATCAGAAATTATTTATTGATACTCCAGCAATAACCAGTTCCTGGTATTTCATCTATCTGCGGAAAAATGTATTCTGCGCAAATGTCAAACCGACAAAGGGACAATACGCAATTCTCGTCATTTTTTACATCTGAACATGCCAGTAAAGCTTACCAACTCTTACAGTGGCAGTCTGTTCACAGTACATGTCACTGAGTATTTATTTGTCTTTTTCTTTATATACGAGAGGCTTTTAAATCAAACCTGGACTTTTTGTTCTAGTTCTACCTGAATGTGTTATAGCGTTCTGTAACTGCTATCATTAGTTAGAGGTACTTGTGTCCTATTACTGCTAGGTGGCCCACTTGACATGGGTCAGTCACGTGACAGATAAATAGAAATGACGGAGACATCATTTTTAGTGCTTTTATGGAACAGTGTGTTGTGATAAAGGTTCTTGTGAAAGAAGAAATGAATGCTGCGGAAATTTACAGAAGACTGCAATCACAATACGGTGATGATACAGCAGCTGTAAGCCATTTGAATGGTGTAAACGTTTTAGAGACGGCCGCACATCCCTGAGTGATGATCCCTTGCCGTGGTGGCTCTCAATCCACCACAGTCACTCCTGTGAATGTGACTTTGTGGAACACCTTATCCTGAAAAATCAAAAAATGTGCAATACAAAAAAAAATAGTTCCGGTTTGACTTGAACGCGCCTCGTACCAAACTATGTATTCCATACATGTAATTAATTTATCATGCTTAACTTTGTCAAAGGCAAGCTAATAGTCTACAGCACACATATCCATGTTTTTTTTTGCTTCTAAATACAGTATATTTATGTTAGTTTTCTTATACAGAATATTACTTCTCGTGATGCTGTTCTGTTCGAATCCAATTTGTTCCCCTGGAACTGCGCTATCTACACCACACCTATTTATTTCTCTGCATAATTTTGATTTGAGTAGCATCTTAATCGTGTCGCCCGTCAGCCTGGTAATTCTCAAAAATGAACATTTCGTTGCACGAGGTTTCTAGGGTAGTGTTATCAAGAAAGATGTAATTAAGCCGCTCGGTCGTGATCATGTATTGTAGATGGCATTACAAAGATCAATGATTTTATCGACACTGAATTCATCTAGATCTATCAATTCTATATTTATTGTAGCCATGTCTGTTGTTTTCCACTTGCTCATATCTTTTATTGCTTTCTCTACTTGTGATCTGAGAACCCTGGGGCTGTCATTATTAAATGTTTAAGGTTTCTTACCTCTGTCTGATGTCGTCGAACAGTTTACTTATATATTCAGTCCATCTCTTTGATTTCTTTCTGATCAAGCAACATGTCTCCATTCTTGTTCTTAATGTAACCTCCTACTTAAGCCAGCCTTGTCATGTTTGAAAGATGCTTATTTCTGCATGCATAATTCTCCTGGTGTGCTTCTTTACCATTTTGATTGTATCCAATTCTCTTGTTCTCGTTGACACTTAGTATGTATTACACTGTACAGCACCCTTTGTTCTGGAGTGCAAATTGTGCTTTCTCTTTCATTTCCCTTTAGAAGTCGTCTGTCATACATACTGGATTTACAAAAAAACTCTTTAATCGGTAAAGTTGTATTTGATGTGTGTACTTGTCTTCAGATAGTCCCACACAGTGATTACATTTTATTCTAGTCTTCTTTTGTTTATATTTCTTCATTATGACTGTAGGCTATTATTTTAATTGTTCACTTCCACAAGATATTTCAGTTTGATGCCTAATTGTGTTAATGTTGATATATCGTATCTGATTGAGGATCCTTTGTATTTCTTGTTTAAATGTTTTCCAGCCTGAAAACATTGTAAACACTAAATGGTTGTGGTCAGAATGAATGTCTGCACCTGGATAAGTTGTGCCACTGGAACATCACGTTTTAATTTATTCTTTTTACAAAACAATATCAATCTGATTTTCTACTATCTGTTATTGCCTTTCCCGCGTGCATAATCTTATAAGGCACATGTATTGCATGTAGCTAATAGTTTTTCTTTACAATAATATATAAGCATATCTGCTCTCGTTCCCTTTTTCCAGTCCAATTTACCGTACTATAGTCTTGTAAATTCCTTTCCTTATTTTGAGTTCATATCTTTCAATACTATGAGCAGATAGTTGAAGGAAAGCAATTGTTGGTATTTGCCCTAGAAAGAATAATGCCTTTTTGGCGTTGTCTCTTGTTCTCTTTTTCTAAATCGCCCACGGTTCATTTCATTAACAATACCAGTTTTCAAAATGAATTATTGATGAACATCATAAATATTTATTTAGCAAAGGAGGAATAATGACCCCCGAGCCTTCATGGAGCCAGTGGGGTGTCGATCACGTTCTCGGATCAAATCACGTGATATGAGATTTAACATAGAGGAGAATGACAGATATCAAAACTTTCCTGACACCAGCAAACGGTTTCGCGTTGTAAATTGTGCAAAACGATTAAATGTCTTGTGGAATTAAAACATGGCCGGAGTAAATAAATTCCAAACTGGAAAATCAAATACTAATAACACCAAATTAGATATTTCATGCGCGATTCTCCTTAGAATGTACATCTCCCTTCTGTTCTACATTGTGTTTATACCTTCTGACACCCGTCGATGCGTTAATAATTAATCTACTTGAAACAGTTGAGATAGTAAACTAACACTAAAATAATAAATAAATAGTAGATAGAAAAATTTGAAACAACAATTGTCCTGTCACTTGCTTGCTGTCCTTATCCACTAGCAACGTATTGTTTATTACAAACATTCAAAGAATAAATAAATGGTAGATAGACAAATTTGAAACAACAATTGTCCTGTCACTTGCTTGCTGTCCTTATCCACTAGCAACGTATTGTAACTTATATGATACCAACATGCAATAGTACATTAAATAGTACAATTCATGATGTTAGAACCTATCATATTTTCAAAATGTTTGCCAGGTAAGATATACATTGTAGGCTAACTCCAGTTTAGTTATCCATGTAAATATTAGATATGTAAAGACATTTCACTGATATTCTAGAAGATGGCTGGGTTAATAATTTCTCTTTAGGAATGTCATTAAAAAGTTCACTCAAAATAAATATCGTAAAGGTACTTGGAATCAAGAAACCCTGGCTACACTTCTAACAGTCTCCATAATTAAGTGTATGAGTTGGTGTCAGGTTTGTTTGAATTCGCGTCGGTGTCTTTGGCAGGTTCATTTCTCGTCCTGGCTTTGACATCTGAGACAACTATCTTCGTATTCGAATCGGTAATATTCTCTTCTCAATGGGTTGATTCAAGGACAAAGCAGTGACAGATCTGTAAATACAGCATCAACCAAACAAGCAAGGTAAGATGTCTGCCTGAAACAAGGCAGCAATTGAAGTATCCGCTGGTTGACTGGCAAGAGCCTATGCTGCCATCTTAACGACAATCTTCACGATTGCCATCACCGTCCCTCACTACATCACAATCATCTTCTCATTTTGGTTATTATTTCATCGAGCATTCCTAATGATACAGGATGGTAACCACAACCATCCATAGTATGTCTCCAAACCTATTAATTCTACTCCTCCACCATGAATCTTTACTCTTTATCGGGTCTCAGAGCACTGTGAATAACTTTGGTTTGCTCCCTTGGCCTCACACCCACTGTATTTCAATATTCTCTCTCTCTCTCTCTCTCTCTCTCTCTCTCTCTCTCCCTCTCTGCATCACCTTTCCTGTTGTTACCTAATGATGAATAAACACACTCCATTTTTACTTCCCCACTCCTTTTCCCCACTCCGATAAAAAAGCGGGTAGAACCCAGTTCTACATACGAGCAGTAAAAAACGAGTTCCAACAATCAGTGTAATGGTAGTGGGCTGACTTTTCACGATAAAAATATAACTCCTGTTACTGGTACGCTCCAGTCGACCAAGTTGTAAATAGGTAGCTGTCTTGCTTTCAGAAAGGGAAAGCCGGTGAGAAAATGAGAACTAGTTATCCAACTCATAAATAAGCTGTAGGCTTCAGACAAGGAAGTATCTAACACTTTATCCCTGACAGCAGTTTTGGATGTGGGACTGTAAGTCTATCTTTTAGTTCATAAACAAAGACCGAAGCAGTTCTACTAAACTGCATGTCAGACCAAAGATGATTTTTCGCATGCAGTCTTAAAATATCCATGACGTTATGGAAATATTGTTTTCCTTAAGAAATGTGATGTATTTTGAAAACGTTATTCATTTGTCTATATTAAAGGCAACCTCACAGTGAATTGGACATAATTTTAACATGTTTAAAATATATGTTTTGACCTTCAAGTACGCTCAGTAAATACAAATTCCTGATTTTCTCGTGCACCAATTAGACACTTTGTCGAATGAGGAAAACAACAAACGTCATTTATGCAAAACTGTCTAATAGTTATAGGCTTATAAGCTAGGGTTGGGATGAGGGGGCCGTATCACAGTACACGAGAGACGCCAACATAATCACCCTTTGCAAAAAAAATGGAGACGGGGGAGTCTGCAACAATTACAGGATACTTTCGCTCCTCAACACCGTAGGCAAAGTGTATGCTCGTATCATTCTGAGCAGGCTGAAAAAGCTGGCCGACAGATGTACCTGGAGTTTCAGTGTGGTTTTTGTACAGAAAGATCCACCGTTGATATGGTATTTTCACTGAGAAAATTGCAAGAGAAATGCAGAGAACAACACAGACCACTATTTCTTGCCTTCATCCACCTCACCAACGCATTTGACCTAGAAGAGGTAAAATGAGAGGTGCTTTTTATTAAGTATTGTCTAATGTTGGCGGCCCACATACATTGCTGAGCATGATTTGGTCTTTCATGTGGGCATGAAAGGTACAGTGCTGCATGACGGTCAGGAATCTGAGGCCTTCGACATTAACAGCTGAGTTAAACGAAGTTGTGTCCAGGCTCCGACTCTGTTCAGCATTTTCTTTGCTATCGTGCTTAAAAACGCTGCTGGAGCTGCCACGAAGGGGTTTTTTCTGCATACTAAGTCAATTGGGAGAACAGATCCTATGTTATTAGTACCCTGCTCTATGGCAGTAAAACATGGATTCTGTATGTCTCTCGTGAATAAAGGCTAAATGCTTTTCATATGCGCTGCCAGAGATACATACTTGGAATTTCATGGAGTGACAGAGTTACTAACCGCGACGTGTTGGACCGTGTAAAGATTGCCAGTTTGGTTACGATCCTCTGCCAGCGCCGCTTGCGGTAGCTTGGTCACGTGTGCAGAATGGCGGATTTGCAAATACAAAATGATACCCTATACGGAGATATGATCACGGGCAAAGATAAAAGAGGTAAAACCTTCCTCAGCTACAAAGATGTTTGCGAGTGTGACCTGAAGGCGTTGGATTTGAGCACTTGCAACTGGGAAGAACTTTCCAAAGACAGAAAGACCTGGCTGGAGACAGGCTTTGTGTGTTGGTCTGCAAACAGGGGAAGACAAGATGCGTCAAGATGCAGACTCCAAACGTGTGCGGCAAAAGCAAGGATAACAATTGATTACCCCCTCTGTAGCGTGAAGTCCAGTGTTTCTCGAGACTGACAGGATGTCAATCAATCAATACATATTAATAGTTGAGGTGTAGTTATTGTTGCATACAGCTGCTTTTTTAAAAACTTACATTGATATCAATTTCAAACTGAGTTTGAAGTGTACATTTATATCAGTTCTTCCGCAGAGAATCTAAGATGGGTCATTTATATTGCGATATTCATTACTTGGAACAACGATTGGCTTTTGGTGTGGATAGATCACCTTGATACAACCTTTAGGGTCTAAGGGTAACCAAAGGGCTGTACTAACTGTTGCATTTTGGTTCAATTTGTACGATTGTACATAAAGAGCAACACAAAGAATAAATTGATCTATCAAGACATTAGGGAGATACGACTATGAACGAAGTGCTGTGAAGTTCAGCTGCGTATTGTAAAATCTTACATTTAATGTCATTTCTTGGTCTTGAAAGATCAAACGAATTCGCCAGTGTGCAATGTCTTAACATCTGTGGACTAAATAGTATCAATGTTTTAGTGTCATGGATATTATAAGGCTGCATGCGAAAATTCATTTGGATCTGACATGTTTAGTAGAAAATTGCTTCGGATCTTGTTCATGAATTAAAAGACGGATTGTAGGTTACCTAGACCTTATAAATGACATGGAAACTGCTGTTTTGAATTTCATTCACATTTCATGTCCAATTTTACTGAGCTTGCTAACATATTCTGCGATTTTGTCCACTATCTCTCATTGTAACGTTTCCAAGTTAATTTGTGATTGTTTTTGAGAAGAAACATCATGTTGTACAACAATAATATATCATCAAAGTATCTTGATATCATCGTTCACGTGTCTATACATTATATTGATGTTACCGTTTACGTGTCTATACATTATATTGATGTAATCGTTCACGTGTCTTATACATTATATTTATATCAGGCTGTTAGCGACGCAAGCTTAAAAACAACAATTTGTTATCGATATGTGTTTTGTTAATCTTTTGTTAAACCGAAAAAAAAATCAACTTTTGTAAACTTATATTTGTAATGATCAAGCAAGTGTAATGTTAACTGCACTGCCTCTCTTCAACAACATGCTAAAAGAGGAAATCAATACAAACGATGATCACACAATATAAGTGCTTTGAAAGATTTATAAATATTTTCTTTTCAATTTTACTAGTGGTGGATTTGAGGGGTATTTGAATTAACTGGTTGTACAGATCTATGCTCGCGTATTATCTATTAAAATCAAAGAGAGTGACGAATAATCAGTGCCAGGTGAAACAGACTGATCAAGCCTCCCCAATACTCGCCCTCGTTCATGCTCTTGGAAAAAGTCTGTCACAGCAATCTTGTCAACGAGATGGGGATCGACACTGTATCCCCATAGTAGCGGGCTTACTGAGGAGCCTCGAATTGCACTACAGATAAGAGGACCTCGATCCGCCGTCTATAGTACGTCTCGGGATGTAATTAGAACCCATGTAACCCATTACTTGAGAAACGTCGTCAAGAGTGAACTCAGCTCAGCACGAGTAGCTATAATTAACAACAACAACGTTACAATCAAATGAGCTTTCTTTACGAAACAACCAGGGAAACCTTGGCACTGAGAGGGGAACCCGAAGATAGCTGGAGAACATAAGAGTAGGCAGAGCTAATCTGCAAACATACATACACATATAGAACTTTTAGTAAGCCCCCAGAAGGGAGATTACTTACAGAAATAGTGGCTGTTACCGTGCACCTTAAAAATATCAGAGGGCAGAAGCCAAAGGTCGTAATCACTTCCAGGTAAGACCATATCATATTATTTTGACGCAATGAAGATAAACCACACATTTACCATGGTGCACGTGGGTTCGTGTTGTCACTTTGTATACATGTTGTCTATGGCTTTTGTGATAGTGCAAAGATTTGATTTAAAAATAAAAATAGACCAAAGTATTAGAAATGTTCAAATATCTTTATCAATGGAAATGATACTTATTTACTATTGAACCATAACACTCCAGGTAACATGATCATCTAAAATAGGAAAACGGTTATCTTTATTTCTACATTGATTTCGAACTTAACCGCTCTTAACATGGGGGCAACGGAAACCTGACTGTGATCTCATTTCAGGGGACAGGGGGTCAATAATCCAAGTTTCAGAATAAGCAACATTTTAACTAACCTTTAACCTCTAACAGAAAAGTTGTTTTCATTTGACCTATTAGTTATACATTTTAATATAATATCTTGAGCGTCATTTAGATAACGTCTGCTTGTCTCTTTTTTCGCTCCAGCAGGAGAACAGGGTCTTCACTACAACAGGTCTGCTTTATAAAGCCTGCATCAAAGCACTTTGCGTTCTTTTGCAGTGGTGTCTGCAGTGGCAATTTGTTTTACACGATAAGGTTGCTAGCTCAATGCACATCACTCTATAGCGGCGTTTTTGATTTTAGTATATGGTCAGCCGGCTAAAATATACATTTGCAAAGTGATAACAAATAAACTGAAACTATTAAATTAGTTTAGCTTCATTAATTCTCTTTGTTGTTTTCCTAACTGTGTTCTCATTTTACTTTACATATCTTGATGCCTGTTGGATTCCTTTTTAGTCGCATAATTTTAGTTACATGCATTTTTTGGTGCTATGTTGAACTAACTCTTGATGTTGTTGAAAGCTACTCGTGCTATGTTGAACTAACTCTTGATGTTGTTCAAAGCTACTAGTGATATGTTTAGCTAACTCTTGTTGTTGAAAGCTACTCGTGCTTTGCTAAGTTAACTCTTGTTGTTCTTGAAAGCTACTCGTGCTTTGTTGAGTTAACTCTTGTTGTTGTTTAAAGCTACTCTTGCTATGTTGAGCTTCTCGTGCTATGTTGAACTAATTCTTGTTGTTGTTGAAAGCTACTCGTGCTATGTTGAACTAACTCTTGATGTTGTTGAAAGCTACTCGTGCTATGTTGAACTAACTCTTGTTGCTGAAAGCTACTCGTGCTATGCTGAGCTAACTCTTGATTTTGTTGAAAGCTACTCGTGCTATGTTGAGTTAACTCTTGATGTTGTTGAAAGCTACTCGTGCTATGTTGAGCTAACTCTTGATGTTGTTAAAAGCTACTCGTGCAATGTTGAACTAACTCTCGTTGTTGTTGAAAGCTACTCGTGCTATGTTGAGCTACTCGTGCTATGTTGAACTAACTCTTGTTGTTGTTGAAAGCTATTCGTGCTATATTCAACTAACTCTTGTTCTTGAAACAACTCGTGCTATGTTTAGCTAACTCTTGTTGCTTAAAGCTACTTGTGTTATGTTGAGCTAACTCTTGATGATGTTGGAAGCTACTCGTGCTAAGTTTAACTAACTCTTGTTGTTGTTGAAAGCTACTCGTGCTATGTTGAACTAACTCTTGTTGCCTAAAGCTACTCGTGCTATGTTTAGCTAACTCTTGTTGCTTAAAGCTTCTCGTGCTATGTTGAGCTAACTCTTGATAATGTTGGAAGCTGCTCGTGCTATGTTGAGCTAACTTTTGATGATTTTGGAAGCTACTCGTGCTATGTTGAGCTAGCTCTTGTTGTTGAAAGCTACTCGTGCTTTGTTAAGTTAACTCTTGTTGTTGTTGAAAGCTACTCGTGCTTTGTTAAGTTAACTCTTGTTGTTGTTGAAAGCTACTCGTGCTATGTTGAGCTACTCGTGCTATGTTGAACTAACTCTTGTTGTTGTTGAAAGCTACTCGTGCTACGTTGAACTAACTCTTGATGTTGTTGAAAGCTACTCATGCTATGTTGAACTAACTATTGTTGCTGAAAGCTACTCGTGCTATGTTGAACTAACTCTTGATGTTGTTGAAAGCCACTCGTGCAATGTTGAACTAACTCTTGTTGTTGAAAGCTACTCGTGCTATGGTGAGCTAACTCTTGTTGTTGAAAGCTACTCGTGCTATGTTGAAGTAATTCTTGTTCTTGAAAGCTACTCGTGATATATTGAACTAATTCTTGTTGTTCTTGAAAGCTACTCGTTCTATGTTGAGCTAACTCTTGATGTTGTTGAAAGCTACTCGTGCTATGTTGAACTAACTCTTGTTGTTGTTGAAAGCTACTCGTGCTATGTTTAGCTAACTCTTGTTGCTTAAAGCTACTCGTGCTATGTTGAGCTAACTCTTGATGATGTTGGAAGCTGTTCGTGCTATGTCGAGCTAACTCTTGATGATTTTGGAAGCTACTCGTGATATGTTGAGCTAACTCTTCATGATGTTGGAAGCTACTCGTGCTATGTTGAGCTAACTCTTGATGATGTTGAAAGCTACTCGTGCTATGTTGAGTTAACTCTTGATGATGTTGGAAGATACTCGTGCTATGTTGAGCTAACCTCGTGATGATGTTGGAAGCTACTCGTGCTATGTAGAGCTAACTCTTGATGATGTTGGAAGCTACTCGTGCTATGTTGAGCTAACCTCTTGATGATGTTTGAAGCTACTCGTGCTATGTAGAGCTAACTCTTAATGTTGTTGGAAGCTACTCGTGCTATGTTGATCTAACTCTAGTTGCTTTAAGCTACTCGTGATATGTTGAGCTAACTATTGTTGTTGTTGAGAGATACTCGTGCTATGTTGAGCTAACCCTTGTTGCTTAAAGCTACTCGTGCTATGTTGAGCTAACTCTTGCTGATGTTGGAAGCGACTCCTGCTTTGTTGTACAAACTCTTGTTCATGTTGGAATCTATTCGTGCTAACTTAATTGACTCTTGATGATGTTTATCTGGTAGCGCGATAGAGTGACTCATCTTGCGTCTCTAGGCTTTCTTGAGAAATTTAACCAGGGTTCTGCTTGCTGTAGTGTAATGTGATGCCCCTCGGAAACTCAACAGTATGTACCACTGTATCCAACCTGATCTCGTTAGCCATATTGATGTGACACAGCCTATTTCCACGAAACATGACTATCACGTGAGGTGGCTCTTGATCAGTACATCTCAGCTGACCCTGACGATAGTCTGGATTTTCAACTACAATGTGTAAAATAGATAATAATCGACACCGAACACGTAAAGGGAATGATTAAATAGAACAAACGTATCAATGAGAGCGCACGCATGTGTTAACGTCACTCCTTGTGTAATTTGGTTTGCATGAACATAATCTGTAAATCTCATTGTTGTGAATCTCGATCGAGACAGACGATTTTGACAATAGCTAACTGTCCTGCTGTACTATAAAAGTGTGACCAAGTCATAATAATGTTCATTTTATGTCTTCTAATGTCTTCAGGCGTTAGAAAAGAGCGTCTTCCTGCGAGGCCAGACAAATGGAACGCTTTGTACGGAACTAAACAACAGCTTACATACACTTGCAGAAACAGCTATATGGCATTGCGCCAAAGGAAAGGAGCCCATAGGCCGCTGGATCAATAAATAAATAACGAACCAACCAACCATGTTTTCTTATCTATCTCATCTCGTCTATCAATTATATCAGATGACTTCTCCCATAAACTGTCTTTTTTATCATACGTTGACCTATTCAAAACAAAGAAAAATATACTCTGTTAGCGGCTAAACTATTTGCTAACATACACATCATACATACAACAGCACTGTTATTGGCCGCACCTGTCCAATACATCCAATCACATCTCATGGACCTCCCATTTCTAAACCCTTTTGATTTCCTGTCATGAGCTATAACTGTCTTTTTACTGTTGCTGGCCTTAAAAAGCATATAAGAAAATAACAAAGCGTTTTGGTTATGTGATAACCAAAATAATAGAGACTTTTAGATACACGAGTGCTGTCATGCTGTATTGTCATGGGATAAAGCCCATTGCACGCATGGGTGTTTTATGACAATAGGCAAATTGTGTCAACTCGTACACTAACAGCCGTCTATTTTCTGCCCACATTACATGAGGCCCGAGAATGCGCAGAGGAACAAACCTCCGAGTCCGATGGTTACTGAGTAATTGTGTGATCAGTCAGTGAAATCGATCAGCAGATTTCTAGACCAAACAGCAGCCGCACTGTCCGGAACTGAGTTGTGGCACTTGTTCTCTCCAGCAGGCGATATCGATTTGTATAAGCTGATAAGTTTTTATCTACATAGTTTGAAAAAAAAAGAAAAAAGTTTGATACGTGTTTATTGATATTTTTCAATAACGGTATGAATGCTGAGGGCTACCGGAGATGAATGAGGCGGGTTAGAATTGTCCAGTAGAATCCGCGGGGGTGACATGCCTCAGAATGACAGTTGACTTTAAGGTCGCATCCAATTTTGCTTTTCTTTCACTTGTGACATTCTTGCAGTTCTCGGAAATAAGTATTTGTCGTAGTTTTCAATTATACAAATGACTTTATGTGATATTGTTTCATTATTTTCAATCGATACAATACTTTTTTATGCTGAAACTGTTTTATATCGACTTAGTCACCTCGAATCTACCAAGGGCTGTAACGGGTTCATTTTTGTCGATGTGTCGCTTGAAATTTCTACGGAATAGGGTAGCCGGCCTCATGCACAACCACCTGGCGGAGTGGTATGACATACAATGGGGAGACTGGTATGGAACTGCATGAGCGTTTCCGACAACACCTCAATGATGTTCGTAACCGCACGGGTTCCCCAACTGCCAGCCACTTCAATGGTTTTGGGCACCGGGGTTAGGGTGATGTTAGTGTCACTTGCCTAGTTTCTTGCTTCTCTGACGATCGTCATCGATTCGACCTTGACAACAGACTTATCTCCAGCATGGTTTGCCTCCAGCATGGGTTGCCTCTAACCACTTGACATTAATATCTTCCATTCCGTTTCTTAAAATCTCATACTGAAAATATATTTGCCTTTCTTCCCCCCCCCCCCCCCCCCACCTTATATCAACCTCTTCCCCGAGGTTTGTATCACTTTCATTTTGTTTCTCCCACTTGGATCACTATTTTGTCTTTTCCGCTTTTGGCCGCCACTGACTTATCCGGTCCTTTCCCACTCACATCATACGCTCTCCTGGCCCCCTTATCTGACCGTTGTCCGTCATTTGTAATCGAGCCGATGACCTGAAAAGTTGCGAAATGCGACGCAATATCAGATGTTCACAATTTTTTCCTTATATGTTGACATCCCCCATACATGTATTCATCCCTCTTTCTTGGATTTACTGGTTCAGCATTGTTGTTATTTGTTGTCCCTGATGAAGACCTTTTTGTCGTAACGTAGGTTTCGTTTGTGTTCACGTCTCGGTGCAGTATCGGACCATACCCATTAACAAATTTTTATTAAATTTAATTTTAATCAACTTCAAACAATTTTCTTTCATTTATTGTTTCCTTCTTTGTTAGAGGATTGGTCCCTTTCAGCGAAGCACAACCTCATTGACCACAGATAGAGCATTGCTGTAAGTGAGAGCCGACCTGTGATTAGTATACAGAGTAAATCCCGGCACCGCTTCTTGGGACGAAGGCACATTCCATAGATGTGTACTGAGTGTTAACAATCTGATGGTATACAATAAATTGTAACAGAAAAGCACATGAAATACTTTGGGAGCAGTTACATTTCTGCTCCCAATGCCTTGTGGGATACCTGGTCCCAAGAAATGCCACGGGAGGAAACCTTAAGAACAATCTGCATCCTCTTCTGCCATCAGTCGTTTTTACCATGTCTTGCCACTGAAGCAAGTTAGTTGATGACGAGAGAAAGAAGCTGATGTGCGCTACTCTCCTTCACTAAAAGAAAATGTACGCGCCAGCTACTTTCTTTTATCTTTACTGTCTACTATGGCGTCTGATTATTATCATATCACTCTTAAAGTGGCTTTTATGTGACTTGATTATAATATAATTCTTAATGTGGCTTTTATGTGACTTGATTATAATATAACTATTAATGAGGCTTTTATCTGACTTGATTTTAATTTAACTCTTAATGTGACTTTTATGTGACTTGATTATAATATAATTCCGAATGTGGCTTTTATGTGACTTGATTATAATATAATTATTAATGTGGCTTTTAGGTATTTTCTGTTGATTATAACATCATTCTCAATATTGTTGTTGCTTATTGCCCACAATGAGTAAGTTTTCTTTTTTGGGTGTCCCGAAAAGGGCGTTAAGGGGCAGTTTGTAGTACCCTTCCTCACATCCCGAGGGTACTGATGAAGGTTGTCTGTGTCCCTCTAAGCGATTGTGCTATGCTTGACTTCATATGCGTGACGTTGACTACTACGAGAATCACGTTGATCCACATTTGATCAGCCAGATATCCTTGAAAACAGATGTTCCCAGTTAACGCAACATGGAAGAGAGATAGTTGTCTTGGTCAGTATATTGTGCCTGATCGTGACGCAACGTCTTGGTCAGTGTGTCGTGCCTGACCGGACTAGCGTCTCAGTTCCCCCCTATCAACCTCAATATGACATTTATGTGACTTCTGTTGATTATAATATGCTGCTCAATGTGACATTTATGTGACTTCTGTTGATTATAATATGCTGCTCAGTGTGACATTTATGTGACTTCTGTTGATTATAATATGCTGCTCTATGTGACATTTATGTGACTTCTGTTGATTATAATATGGTGCTCAATATGACATTTATGTGACTTCTGTTGATTATAATATGCTGCTCAATGTGACATTTATGTGACTTCTGTTGATTATAATATGCTGCTCAATGTGACGTTTATGTGGTTACTTTAATTACAATACGACGTTATATGTAACCTGTAACCCTGGTATTTAATCAGGACTAATATCAAGTAGTTGAATAAATGTTGTTTTAACTTATTAGGTCTTTTCCATCGGAGTATCATTATGGAGCAATGACTAAACTCAGGTCATCTCTTGGTCTCATTAATGACGTCTAAGTTGACACTTAAAGTTGTAGGACCACCGTGATGGCTATTGTCAGACATGCGCACAAAATGCCTTTTTTTAATAACGCATTTTCTGCGACACCATTGAAGGAGGGTTGGTGCCTGGTTTCTGGGTTGTGCAGAGAGACTTCCAATATTCGTCGCTCCATTGTCTTTTATGGGATTTCAGTTAATTATAATATAATAGTTCATATGCTTTTTATATGACTACTGTTTATTGCAATATAATACTAAGTGCACACGTATAACATGGCATCTAATAAATGTAATAAACTGTTTATTACGAATTCGGATCGCCAAAATAATAATTTCATGAAATGAAATTGATTGCTCTGTGCGAGCTTTATAGAACTATTTTCTGTTAATGTGAGGTGACATCTAAAATCTGAGAATTTTATTCAAAAGCACGCAACAGCCAAGTTAGAAATGATACAGACCAGGAGAATCCGATTTTTGACTGTCCTATTGCGACGGCCGTCACCCAGTGTCGATGCTATGCGATTTATGTCCAATGATCTGAATATCAAGATGAAGAAATTAAACCAAGCGAGAGTAAACTTTGACTCCTTAAGGTACCCATTTATTTACAAAATAAATGAACCACGAGATGTGTTAACAAAGCAGACGGCAAACGTCTGCGTCTGCGGTTAAGGGAGTACGAAGGTCAAATTAAAATGTTGAACGCGCCAATAGCCTGGTGAAGTAGCTCTAGGTGGTGGTAGTCAACGTCTCATCATTAAACCGTCTTTCCGGCATGTTAAGATAACCTGGACTATGAGATTTGTTAGCAATAAACCTGTACGTCGACCGCAAGTGTGGCTGGGCGTCTCTCAACAAACTCGCGTCGGCGTCAGAGTAGTCGGGTTAGCATAAGACCACTATTTCCGATCAGCTCAATCGATTAGAGAGGGATGTGCACGAAATAGCAACTCCACCATATAAACACCGTTGCTATCGAAGCCACACTGCAAATAAATCCTATCAGGATCTCACTAAAGCTGGTTGTCTTAACTTAACGTATTTATACTAGTTTAGAAAACTCTACATAGTCTGTATACAACCAGTTTCTTGAATAGTGGTTTAACCGATGTGCCAGTCTATCTAAATGGACTCAAACACTAAAGCTAAGTAGACCCGCAGACAGTTTGGCGCTATCTATAGCCGCTTTTACTTGAGGAAAGGTAAAATAACTTTGGTATATTATTAGATTTTGGTTATAATAAACCAAACAAACTGATGGACCTATACTCCAATATCTGGATTAACAAGACAAATGACGAATTGAATATATTCAATATGGCTTTATGAAAAGTGAGGCTTTTGTCTTGTGTAACTGTTATTCTTAATATGATAAGCTTAAACGGGATTTCTTTTTATGTACATACATGCGTGTACAACTGCTGTCTGATATATCAATAACCCTTGCACAGATAAACGTGAATGTTTGCACATGGTCTTTTATTTCCAATGTTCCAACGACTTTATAATTTACATTTTGTCAGGTAGTGTTAAGGCAGCTAGTGTATTTAATTTTTGTTAGCAAAGGATTTGTTTTGTCCCTCCTCATCATCATGTAGCATGTCATTTGTAGAACGTCGCTCCCATCACAGTCTGTCTCAAAGAAACTCGTTCTCTTGCCAAAACTCCAGCCTCCGCCACAGTCATACCCAGGCATTCCTGAATATCTTGGTGCCATCGTCTTCTTGGTCTACATCTTCCTCTTTTGCCTGGCAAAATACCTTCCATTGCCGTTCTCTCAAGACCGTTGTGTCTCTTGATGTGACCAAAGTATTTGCATTTTCTAGCCAAAATGGAATTGATAAACCAGTTCTCCTCTGCTCAACTCTTGCCGAATGTCTACATTTGTTTTTTTCTCTGTCCATGGTATTTTGAGGATCTTTCTGTAACATTTTGACTCGAATGATTCGATTCTTTGTCTAGAAGTTTTGGTAATCGTCCATGATTCACAGCCATAAGCTGCCACAGGAGAAACACAGGCACTCAAGACTTTTGATTTTATCATTTTGTTGGTGCTCTGCTATAATTTCTTTAGGCTGTTCAGTCTCTGCATTGCCATAGCTAGTCTTCTTCTGATTTCTTTCGAGCAGTCGCCATTTTGGCAATTCTGTAGCCCAGATATTCAAAATGCGTGACCTGATCTATTTCCTCACCACCCACTGTAAATTTATGCTGACATTGTGTTTTGTCGGTGGTCATTATCTTTGTTTTATTTATGTTTATGAACAGGTTTTGATCTTTACTATGTCCATTAACAGCTGAACGTACCTGCTCTAGCCCTTCTGCACTTCTTGATAGTATCACTGTGTCATCTGCGTATTGTAACTCTGGAATCTCGTACCCCCAAATCGTAAATGGGTCGAAATTTTCAATGTTCTCGTCTTCTCGAACATTTCTCATTATACATTCCGCATATATGTGTTACAGATAAGGTGAGAGGATACATCCCGGTCGGACTCCCTTTTGTACTGCAAACCAATCTGATGTTTGTCCAGATACAGATTTTGTACCTGCAGAAAATAATTTACCGTAACATTTTTTAAATGTGTCTTTAGGCATAGGGAGCTCTCCAAATTTCGAATTCGATTTTCTACATTAGGTACCATATAATGTACTTCTTTTTACTGTAGTTGATCTCTTGTATGTACTGTAAGAAGTAACTGCGCATTTAGTAGAGGATGTACATTTGATAAAGCAGGCGCCATAACTGACTGCGAGTATACATTTCTCTATTGTTTTGGATCATTATGGATGCCGCCAGACCACGGATTTGCCTGGAATTCACAATAGTCGACGACTTACACTTGTGTTCACGGAAACGTGGTGTTGTTTTCCGTCGGGACTTGTTATTTCGTTCTTTTTTGTGATTTCTTCCATCCGTTCATCCTGGTCTGGACGCCGGCAAAATGGCACTACGCTTATACCTGTGACGTAAGTCACTGGTTAGTTCTGCCGGTTCACCTTCACGAATTTGGCGTGTGGGAATTTTAGATGCTACTATGATGAGCTGAATACAGCTAGGGAGAGATGCCAGACTCACTCACACGCTGAGTGTTGTCCATACGACCTCTTGTGGTTATCGAAAAGGCACGACAAACTGCGTTAGATGCCATCCCACCTTTCTACCCTGCGGGTTACATGTTTACGGAAAGGCTTCGGTGGTAACCCTGAGACAAAAATCTGCATCCTATGCTATCTCTAGTCGTCTCGATGAATGTCTTGCCACTGGCAAAAGGTAGCTTAGGCTCTGTGAGTGA
This sequence comes from Ariolimax columbianus, assembly GCA_036924085.1. Taxonomy (NCBI): domain Eukaryota; kingdom Metazoa; phylum Mollusca; class Gastropoda; order Stylommatophora; family Arionidae; genus Ariolimax; species Ariolimax columbianus. The sequence goes on from JAVGWX010000001.1 coordinate 146,140,835, forward strand.
GATTGACAAAAGGCGCAGTTTCTTCCTCACTTTAAGCCAAATAACCGCGCAAGTCACCCAGTTCAGCGGACACAGCAAGAGATACGACTGTCCACACGGCTGAACAAAGAGAGTGGTCTTCATCACTTGTGATGGACAACTATTACATTTGACCAATGTCGCCCTGAAAAGGACCGTTTTGCCAAGGTGATGGAAACTTCTATTTCTCGAAAAGCAGGCAGGTAAGTTCGTTTCTCACTTAATCAGAGTCAGACGATTCCAACAATTGATGACTGCTCTCGGCTGAACGAACGACAGTTCATCTTTCTTTCAATAGCCTTCTTGGTCTTTTAAAACGTGGTTCTCACATTTAGCCCAATAATTTTTGTTTATATTCGAGAGGGCAGCATATGTTTGTTCTTTCATATCGCATATTTTGAAAGTTTTATTTCAGCTGCTACTTGGCCTTTAACTTTTGCCAAAACAAGTTCAATTTATTTTGGTTTAAGTGTGAATCGTAAGGTGTCAGTCTTAAATAAATATGACCATGCTCTTCGATCAACTTGTCTGTGAAATAACTTTTCCTTTCGTGTTTACTTGACAAGGGAAAGCAATTCAGGTTTTAGAAACGTTTCGTTAAACGGTATGTGTTCTTTTGTGAGCAACATCTTTATTGCATCTTTTTTACTAGATAATGTCGGGATTTTATCTTCTTGTGTCACTGTGTTGTGGTATGAGGCAGTGTCCATTATCAGACAGAGGGTCTATTTATGGAGGGAAGCACCATTTTTTCAATCCACTTTCTAAATATGTTACCATTCATCTCGGTATGAAATCCTGATTGTTCGTATCATTTGAAGGAAATACAAGTTCTGCATTCTTTACCAGCCCATTATGTCTGCTACTTGCATGTGCTATTATCAAGCGCTGTTCTTTGCCACTTGGTACTAATCTTGTAATCGTTCCATTCTCTGACTGCCATTCCCTTTCTCATAGTGATCTGCAGGTTATACGCAACATTTGAAATATTTTGTTCATATGAAAGCTGAGATATTCAATTTTAAAACGCGGCAAACATTGTGAAAGGCACTATAGTTTAAAGTCTTATTCTTCTTCTTGTTCGCCGTATTATTTTCATGTTACATAAACACGTGGAACCAAGTTCTCTGGAAAAAAGTTGCAGTAGTGAAGAGTTATTTCAGGTTTCCAAACAGCTCTGTGTGGAGATTCGTCTCCGTTGGCCAGTGCTCAGTACACAATTGGTAAGCATAAAATAGTCTTTCAAGATTTGTTCGGATATTTGAGATATAGTTATTAGTAGAGTTGTCTTCCTCTGCTATAATTACGTGTTACTCACCTACCTTTATTTATCCACTCTTTCGCTATAAAACTGAACAATTTTACTCAAGACTGGGCACTCGAACTATGCTTGTTGAAATCACATAAATGTTCTATTTTCATGAACATAAAAAGAAAGAAATATACAATATTAATACATGAACATAGTATAGCGAGCAGCAATAATAATGGGCTTATGGTGTCTTGAAAGTTAGTATCTTCTATTACATTGTTGTATTAATTCTTAGTCGACCTGTACTTCTACAAGGATTAGATGCACCTGTACAGGTCCGAGCTTTGGCATGAGCTCGATGTAGCCGGGAGAAGGATTTCCTGCGGAGCGGCCTAGGCTCGAGCAGCTTATTACTCCGCTGCACTGGTACAGTTGCCGTGGTGGGTGGTTAACTGATATGCGAATCCATCTTAATAGATTCAAACACTAGAGCAAAGTAGACACGCAGCCTGTTAGACGCTATCTATGCTGCTCTTAACAAACCACCTAACCATGGTCGGTGTTATGCGATGTGACACAGTTAGTCGCCTCTTACCACATACTCTCTGTGGGGCAGTGGTGCTATTCTTGTCGCTTGTCCTTGTCATTCACAAAGACCCCGGTGGACCAATCATTAATTAGAAGAAATCTCTCGTCTCGTCTTTCCCGTGACCCTCAGAAAGGTCACAGGGGCATCCCTCAACTTGGGAGTGATGCGTCTTGGGCATGTTCCTAGGCGGAGGGGGGGGGGGGCGCCCAATCCTCTCCCTGGCGGTGTTATTTATCTTTGGCCTATATGAGGTCGTTTTGGCATCGCCTCATGCCACTGCCTCATGAACAAATTCACGCCAGTTTTGTCTGTCCAGCGCCATAATTTCGGTGTCCTCTAGAGACTTTACTGTCCACTTCCAAAAATTATCTGTCCAGCGTTTCTTGGGGCGGCTTCACTTGTGCTTGCTGGAGACTGTGCCTCTGAGTACTTTGTTTGGTAGCCCACTCGATCGCAGTACATGGCCATACCATTGAAGCTTGCGTGTCTTTACCAATAATAGGAGGTCTTGATAAGGTGCAATAGACTGTGTGATTGTGTATGTTGACGATTGTGACACGATCCTTGTTTGTTATTCCAAGGTTCCATCTGAAGCACCTCATCTCCATCGCCTGGATATTTTGCTTCATTTGCGCATTTAGTGTCCATGTCTCACATACGTACAGGTATACAGAGAAGATCAGCGTTTGCATCAGATTGATCTTGGTTTTGAGTGCGATGCATTTATCTTTCCATAAAGGTTTCATTGGTGAGAGGATCTGATTCTCTGATTTTCTTAACAAATCTATTAAAAAAAAGATGTCCTTGTTCTTAATCCTCTGAACTGGTATCGCCTGTGACTTCTTGTAACCTTGTCTGCTATATCCCTGGAGAATAAAGATCGTTTCCGAGTCTGACTCGGATCTTAATCAATACTGGACATACCTACACATTTTAGTCACCCTTGGATTTACACACATATCTTAATCAATTCTGGACCAAGGCACATATCTTAATCAGTCCTGGACTTAAGCACAGATCTTGGTCACTTCTAGACTTAAAAGCACTTGATGTATGTTCTGATCTCCTCTAGAGATATTGGAACAATCGTAGTTCTCTGATTGATGACCAAAATCTAAGAATACGAAGTTTCCTGTGGCAGTGACACTCGCACACAAAAAATATGCTTACAATTCCGACTGCTCGATTGGGTTGTCTATCAAAGTGTTGCGTCAGTCAGTCAGTCATTCCATCCGATAGTAAGTCAGTCACTCGAGACAGATATTGCAAGATCTCGAATTTTACTCAATTTCTGAATCTGCAATCAAGATTTCTAATGTCACTCAGCTTTTCATTCTGCGATCAAGATTTTTAATGTCACTCAACTTCTGAATCTGCAATCAAGATTTATAATATCACTCAGCTTCTGATTCTACGATCAAGATCACGATTACAAAAGAAATTTCTGAATTAAAGTTTGCCATTCTGTCTCCCGAAGGAACGCCACTTTCCACCCCGGACCGCTTTCCTTTGGACGACATCAGGACGTATTGGTTAGTGTATGGATGCAAGTATGTATCTGTTTGGACGTAAACAGCTAACGTTTCTGTATTGCACATGTGTTTCTGTTGATTGATGATGCGCTGGATGATCCTTCCGTTTCGCTGTTATGACATGTTCCTTGTTTTTCTTTTGCTGATATACCCTATCCGGCTTCCGAGATTACATTTCCATATTCACTAGTGTAGGGAATAATTTTTTTGAGAAATTGGTACTGTAGGTACAACACACTAAATGGGAACCTTTTCTAATTTTTATTCTCCATGTTAATTTGCTGTTTTTCATTAAATTTTTAATCAACAAGATCAGGTGAAAGTCATTTTTAAAAAAAAACATCATTCAAAATTGCAAATTGAACATACCTATTTCCGGTTGCAGTGTACGAATGCGAGACATGGACATCACACAAATATTAAGGAAGAGGATCGGGACTTTCAAAATGAAATGCTAGAGGAACTGATGAGTCTTCTAAACCAGTATTAAAAACGTTAAGTTAAGTTAAGGAGAATCCTAAAAATAGACAACATGTAATGAAAATAACAAATGAAGACATCTTGCAAGATCTGAGTGTAGAAGAGAACTGGCTTATAAACCACGTTTTGTCTCAGAAAATGAGGTTTTTCTGGTCACATCAAACGCTATGACGGACTGGAGAAAGCAGTTCTGGAGAGCATTGTTCCAGAAAGACGAGGTAGAGGTCGACCAAAACGTAGATGGACACAAGACGTCATTCATAGGCGTCTCAGTCATTGTAGACCATGCGCGTAGCACCCTGAGAATACACTCAAACTGCAGGATTCACCTCTCGGCCTCGCTGGTGTAATCCAAAGGAATGCAAAGCATGACAATTTGGCACCAGCTCAGATCCTGGAGCTGCCGGAATGAGTTCGCAATTTTGAAACTATCTGCTTTAGGTGCTACCATTCCAGATTTTCTGTCTGGGTTTACTCCCGTAGCCTTGCCATCTCCCGAGGTTCCCATAAGGCAGTGGAGTCGTTGTCCCCAGATGATACTCTCATCGTCCCAAGACTAGTCAGCACTCCCTGGGACTTGTGGGTTTAAAATCAGAGTTCCTCCTCTCTTAGGCGAACTGCCTGAACAGGCTAACAAGCTTCGTCTACCCGGGTTTAGAGTCAAGAGTCTATCTTCTCTTAGATTGGATGCCAACCCAGGCTAATGAGCCCAATCTGCCCGCCCAGTTAAGCCGCCGGGTACTCGGTCACGCCACACAGCAGGTTCTGTAAGAAACAGGGAGCTCCTCGTGCCTCATGAAGTGGTTGCTGGGGACACAATAATGTAGGAGATGCTATTGGCATGGAAACTCCTGAACGGAATTAAGCGGCGATTTCGACACCTGGAAAGGCGAGGCCATATCAGACGCTTAACTTTCCTTTAACGAGCGGGACGTCCAGCCCAGACCTCGCTACCCCAAGATATCAAGGACGTACTAAACATAAACATGGAGTAGGTGGGCAGACTGGCTGCTGATCGAGCTCCTATCGAATGGCTGTGATCAGCTCCTGTCGAATGGCTGTGATGAGATCGACGTTCTATCAGGTGCATTCTACATGATGATGATGGCCCATTGTATTGCAGTGGCTTTATACGTTACACTAATTGAATAATTAATTGCTAGCAGACAAATGAAATATTGTCTTTGAACATCTCATTGTTAGAAGACAATGAAACATTGAATCCCAACTTTGTGTAAATATGCAAATTCTCATATTTACTCAAGAAACTGGGGTTTATCCATCTGCGACCGCTCTCTTTTAGATGGCGTAATGATAAATAAGTGTATTTGAAAGTACTGAGTAACACCTCTACAGGCTCAATATGTGCTGGGAAACTTTACCCCAGGGAAGTACAATGTAAAGGTAGTAACTACGAATTGATTGTAGGAAAAAAATGGGGCAGGGGAGGCGGGGAGTGTGAGAACGACAGGAGTCGGTACACAAAGCGTTGTCTGATCTTGGCGATAGGAGTGGGAGAGTAGCGACAGGAGTCAGCACACAAAGCGTTGTTTGATCTTGGCGATAGCGGTGGGGGAGTAGGAGGAAAGGAGCGACAGGAGTCAGCACACAAAGCGTTGTTTGATCTTGGCAATAGGAGTGGGGGAGTAGCGACAGGAGTCAGCACACAAAGCGTTGTTTGATCTTGGCGATAGCGGTGGGGGAGTAGGAGGAAAGGAGCGACAGGAGTCAGCACACAAAGCGTTGTCTGATCTTGGCGATAGCGGTGGGGGAGTAGGAGGAAAGGAGCGACAGGAGTCAGCACACAAAGCGTTGTCTGATCTTGGCAATAGGAGTGGGAGAGTAGCGACAGGAGTCAGCACACAAAGCGTTGTTTGATCTTGGCGATAGCGGTGGGGGAGTAGGAGGAAAGGAGCGACAGGAGTCAGCACACAAAGCGTTGTCTGATCTTGGCGATAGCGGTGGGGGAGTAGGAGGAAAGGAGCGACAGGAGTCAGCACACAAAGCGTTGTCTGATCTTGGCAATAGGAGTGGGAGAGTAGCGACAGGAGTCAGCACACAAAGCGTTGTTTGATCTTGGCAATAGGAGTGGGGGAGTAGCGACAGGAGTCAGCACACAAAGCGTTGTTTGATCTTGGCAATAGGAGTGGTGGAGTAGCGACAGGAGTCAGCAGGAGTTTTGGTGGTAGGAATTGGTTCAGCACACAAAACATTGTTAGCTCTATAATTGTGTTTGGGAGAGGGAGGGGGGGGGGGAGGAAGGGTAAGATATCAGCTCACAAAAACATTATTAGATCTATACATGGCTTTGGGAGATGAGTGAAAGATCTTCACGCACAGCATTGATAGGTCTATATGTCTCAGTAATCAGTATACAGAACATTGATAGGTCTATATGTCTCAGTAATCAGTATACAGAACATTGATAGGTCTATATGTCTCAGTAATCAGTATACAGAATATTGATAGGTCTATATGTCTCAGTAATCAGTATACAGAACATTGATAGGTCTATATGTCTCAGTAATCAGTACACAGAACATTGATAGGTCTATATTTCTCAGTAATCAGTACACAGAACATTGATTGGTGCATAAATGTCGATGTAATCAGCACACACAAAATTGCAAGGTCTATGAATGTTTATATAATCACTACACACAACATTGATAGATCTAGAAATGCATTTGTAATCAGCAAACAAATCCAAAAGATCTAGAAATGTCTTAGTCACCATCACAAAAAAGAAAAAAAATCACAAACGAATAATCGTACACGTTAACTTCATGTAACAAATGAATAAAGCATTACAACTGGTTATGTTACATGAAGTTTCTAGCTAAGCATTTACGGTGTATTGAAATTGTAGCTGATGCATCAGCTTGTTTTTCGTGTTAAGACTGCTACTGCATGAACAACCCACTGTAGCTGTTTATTTTCGACATGCTTGGAAGGTTTTAGCTGAAAAAACTGGAAGAATTTCCTATAAGCTATTAAGTGATCCTGTTTATGGACATAAACAACGTCATTTTATTGTTATATACGGCAGGAGTTAGTGCCAGTTGAGGGAATGCCACTCTGGAAAACTGACGTATACATTCGAAAATAAACCGGTCGAATCACAGGAGCAAAATTAAATATAGAAGGAAAACGACAGATAAGGAAAAAAAATATGCAATTTCTCAAGTCATCAATTTCCTGTTTCGCGCAATATTTTGACCTGTTTCTGTCGTTCTCATATTTGTCCGGCAAAGCAGTCTTATTTGCATAATGGCTGAATTTCACTAGACTTTTCTAATTCCTTTACAGCTATTGAAAATCTCTTTCCTTCTCACAAATGAGGCGCAGCAACCCAGTTTAACTGATGTTAAAATCGGGTAGATCATTAACAACACCAAAGGATTGGTCTTTCACTTTTGAAGCATTACTCTTCAAATGTTCTGCCATGTTGAAATAAAGCTCTTAGAAAAATTCGGACCCCAAGTGACAAAGAAAAAGACGTAACTCCTTTTATTATAAAGAATGTCTTCGTTTGCTTAACGAAGGTTTGATGCTGCTTTATGTCGAAGGATAAAAAAACTTAGTTTAATGTAAGGGTTAGAACCTCTCATAAAACTTTAAAATAGAAGTCTCCAACTTAAACCAGCCGTATGAGGACATTCAACTCGAGTCTCCAACTTAAACCAGCCGTATGAAGACATTCAACTCGAGTCTCCAACTTAAAACAGCCGTATGAGGACATTCAACTCGAGTCTCCAACTTAAACCAGCCGAATGAGGACATTCAACTAGTCTCCAACTTAAACCAGCCATATGAGGACATTCAACTCGTCTCCAACTTAAACCAGCCGTTTGAGGACATTCAACTCGAGTCTCCAACTTAAAACAGCCGTATGAGGACATTCAACTCGAGTCTCCAGCTTAAACCAGCCGTATGAGGACATTCAATTCGAGTCTCCAACTTAAACCAGCCGAATGAGGACATTCAACTCGTCTCCAACTTAAACCAGCCGTATGAGGACATTTAACTCGAGTCTCCAACTTAAACCAGCCATATGAGGACATTCAACTCGTCTCCAACTTAAACCATGCCGTATGAGGACATTTAACTCGTCTCCAACTTAAACCAGCCGTATGAGGACATTAAACTCGTCTCCAACTTAAACCAGTCGTATGAGGACATTCAACTCGTCTCCAACTTAAACCAGCCGTATGAGAACATTCAACTCGTCTCCAACTTAAACATCGGCAGTTTCAGCAATAATTGAAAATGAGCAAATATGCTTTCAACCAGGCACAATGACGTCGGTTAAATGAGCCATTAGCATTTCCAAATCTTTCCGAAAACTTGTTCGATTATCATTCATTATCTTATGTCCTCTCATGCCCTTGAATGTTCTCTCGTGTCAAATCAAGTCATCTCATATCATCTAATGTGATCGCATGTACCTTATGTTCTCTCATGTCATGTCTTGTCACCTCACCTCATCTAATCTTATCTTATCGCATCTCATCTGTCCACGTATGCCATTAGACGTCTTAGGAAACTGCAGCCTTCTTTCGTCTGTCCTGTGTGGAAGTTGATATTTTAAATACATGGCTCTGTTGTGTTTCTATAATACCATCATTTCATCTCTTTGTCGGTCTTCCTCTTAGGATGAAGTTTTACCGTTGTTATTTAGTTTGACTCCAGTTTCCATAAACGTAACTCAACTTCTTTATACTTGTTTAGAAGACTCTGTAGAATCTGTGTACAACTCGTTTCTTCTATTCCAATTAATCTAAAAACAACTATGTACATCAAATATATTTTGAATGCATTAACTAACCCTGTCCTCACTATTTCATGTGACTATGCATTTCAAGCATTCACCATTCTCTGACTAGAAAAATATTTCCTAATATCTAATCTGAACCTTTCTCTAATTAATTTGTAGTTGTGCTCTCCTTATTCTTGCAGTCGGTTGTACTTTGAAAAACTTGTTATAATCTAATTTATCCTTTACGTTGATTATCTTATAAACTTGTATTAAATCACCTAAAATTCTTCTCTTTTGCAGACACTGTAAGCTGGTTTTCCTGAGGCTTTCCTTGCAACTAAAATTTCGGAATCCAACTATCAGTTTTGTCGTGCTTCTTTGTCTCCTTTGCAGAATGCTTACATCTCATCTATAATAAAGACTCCACACCTGTACACAGTACTCAAATCTAGGTGTAAGTAACGCTTTATATAGTTTGAGAATCATTTATTTGCTCCAATGTTTAATAGTTCTTGCTGTCATACCTAACATTACATTTGCCTTTTTTACTGCAACTCGGGCTTGCTCACTCACCGTACCGATATATATATATATATATATATATATAACCCCTAGCTCTCTTTCCTTTTTTATCTTCTTAATATTGTTCTCTTCAATCCTGTAATTGTATTCTATATTGGATTTATCCATGTGGATTACTGTGCATTTAGCTACATTAAACTCCATCTGCCTGCTCTCAGACCACTTCTGAATCTTTAATACAAATCTGCCCTCAATATATCCATCTTTGCTTTAGATGATAAACCTCTGTACAGTTTGGTGTAATTCGCGAATTTGCAATCAGGATTCGATATGGGTGTCCAGTCATTTAATGAAGAACAAAATTGATTCCAAAATCGAGACATGTAGCACTCCAGTATGTACCTCTCACCCCACACCTCTCACTTCACACCTCCTACCCCACACCTCCTACCCCACACCTCTCAACCCAGACCTCCCACCCCACACCTCTCACACATCACACCACACCACTCACCCGACAGAGGCGAACGTTTTTAGATAGTGACGTAAGTACCTGATTATATGCATCGTTTCAAGCGGACAGAAGAAAGGCATCTGTTTTACAAAGGTAGTAACATCCTAAATGCGACTTTGTATCCGAGTATTTGCTGTGCTGGTTTAAATAGCAATGGTATTTTATGATGAGGTTGTTAGCCGCATACATAGCCCTGTCTTTTCGCCTTTTATGACATGTTTTGGTGGAATAATTTCAATGATTTTACACTGTTCGTATAAATTGCAGTGATAAAATTACACTGGCTGTCTCTCCAACATTTCCACCAATTACAGTACTAATATTCCAGTGATTGATTATTCACTGATCAAATTAAAATGCTATTAATTCAATGATTATTTTGCCTCCTTCCATATCAATTACAATGGGTGTTCTTTCAACTTCTATACTCATTAAAGTGATATTATGTTATTGATTGATTACTTTTCTACCTTCTACTTCAATTAGATTGATTTATTTCCAATGAATGATTTTCATTTTCTTAACCGATTACAGTTCTGAAATTCCAAGGATTATTTTCCGACTTTCAATACGATTCTGTCTTTCGCCTTCCATTACCCCGGTGGTGCATAGGCCATCAACCAACCGTCGCAAAGCAGCTCTGTCATGTGCAATCTCTTCCACTTCCTTCCAGCTTTTTCCTGTTTTTTTCTACTTACGCCTCCAGATTTCGTCTCCGTGTGTTCTTTGGTCTGCCTATGCCTTTCCTTCCTTGGGGGTTCCATGACAGGGATTGCCTGGTGATACTGGCATGGGGCTTTCTTAATGTATGACCCATCCATCTCCGCTTTCTTCCTAAGATTTCCTGTTCCAATTTACCATGTCCCAATCTCTCCCACCGTCTGTCGTTTGTAACTTTGTCAAACCATTTTATACCAAGAATCTTTCTCATGCATCTGTTGACAAAAACAATCAATCTAATGTCATTCCGTTTGTCATCCTCCAGGTTTCCGCTCCATACAGCAGGACTGGCTTCACATTTGAATTGCATTTTTGTCTTCCTTCTAATTTCCTTGGAGTTCCATATAGGTTTCAACATTCCGAATGCAAATCTTGCTTTTTGTATCCTTGTTTTTATATCCACGTCTGGGAATGCTAAGCGAACCATCATTGCAGAGGAGCCGAGAATACTAAAGGGGAGCAAGGAGATACTACACTCACATGTATATGCTACGTTTCTGGCAGGAAGTGACGATCCTGGGACACAGACACACTGGACTGCCTCTCTTCCGGGATACTTGAAAAACTAATACATAAGTCCATCATATCATCATCATCATCACACCCTTTCGACACGAGTGGGGAAGACTCGATAGTCCTGCAAGACAACTTTCCTAAGAGAGACAACTCTGACCTCAAACAACTGCTGCCTTGCAGATGGGCTGGGGACAGCCAAAAGCTAAGAAGGGCAACCTTGCAGAAACGCCTGTTGAAATCGGATGCATTGGGCCACAGGCCTAACGAAACAGTGAAACGTAAATCGCTGTATGATGAAGTCACAATCTTAAAGAAGAAAGTATGGTGCTCATCCTGTGGAGTCCCACCAGGCAGAGAGAGTGCCGGGCCCCACGCCTCGAAGGGGCCCAACTGATGCTACTGTTGGTCACCCACCCATGTGCTGTGGAGTCAAGGCAAAAGGACACGGGGCAAGAGCTATTGACCTACAGCCCAAGACCATTAAAATACTACAGTGGAATGCGGAGGGAGTCCTAAACAAAAAGGTTTCTCTAACAAATCGCCTGTACGAAGGCAAGATAGACGTGGCATGCATCCAAGAAACGCACCTCAACAACAACTACAGATTCTCAATCAGAGGATACCAGGCCTTCCGACTTGATAGAGAAGGTCACAAAGGAGGGGTTCTGATACTGACACGTAACTGCATACCAAGTAGCGCAGTATCTGTAAATCATACCGGACAAGCAGAAATTGTAGTAGTCGACACAATGACACAAGAAACGAAAATCCGTATATTCAACCTGTATGGCCCACCCAACAAAGACCTGTCGCTCTCGGGTATGGAAATCAAGGACTCCAGCTGCCTAGTGGTTGGAGACTTCAACAGTCACTCGGAGATATGGGGATATTCAGACACAGACAGCAGGGGGGATGAAGTGGAAGACTGGGAGATAGACACAAATCTCTATCTTATCAATAGGCCGGACGACAGCCCCAGCTTCTATTCTAGAACATGGCATACCACCTCTACTCCAGACTTGGCCTTCTCCACTGGAGTTATTCACCACAAAATAGATCGTTAGGTGCTCGACCAATTGGCAGGTAGCGACCACAGGCCAATTAGGCTAGATATTGATATGGAAGTAGGCCCCCAGGAAATAAAACCGCTGCCACTACAGACGGGCCGACTGGGACAGATTTGCAATGCTGACAGATGGACTGTGTGAAACTATAAACTCACGAAATAACAATACGAAACCTATGGCGGAAAGCCTAAGCAAAGCAATACTGCAAGCAGCCACCGAGACCATCCCAAGAGGGGCAAGGAAAAACTACAATCCATATTGGAATCATGAACTGCAGAAAGCTGAGGATGAAGTCTCAAATGCTAGGAACATGGCAGAGAGAGAGAGAGAGAGAGAGAGAGAGAGAGAGAGAGAGAGAGAGAGAGAGATAGAGAGAGAGAGAGAAAGAGAGAAAGCAATCTATGGAAGCAAATATCGCCCTCAAGGCCATCACTGCGAAATACAAAAAAACACTGAACCAAATAACAAGAGACAGTTGCAAAAAAAAACAGAAAGCCTCAATCTAGATAAAGAAGGAATTTAGTCAGAGCCATGAATGACGAAACACCATCAAATAAACAAATTACCATCAAGCAGGGTGACAACATGCTTACCGGAAAAAAAGCAGCAAACGCCTTTTTAGAACATTATGCCAGAGCAAACCGCATTGATGTCCCTACAGACAGGCATACAGACATTAGTGAAGAACAAAAGAACCATGACAACATCAAGATTGCACCAGAGGAGCACATGATGGCAAAACTAACGATGAATGAAATGAATGAGGCCATGAGAGCTTTAAAGAAAAAGAAATCGCCCGGAAAAGATGGGGTAACAAATGAAATGCTAATGGGGTTGGGCCAAACAGCAAAGAGGAAGTTACTGTCAGTCCTGAACCACAGCTGGAAAAGGGGAATTGTACCGCAGGCATGGAAAGATGCTGTACTTATACCTGTACCAAAGAAAGAAAAAGATCCAACAGATCCAAATGGCTACAGGCCTATCAGTCTACTGAGCTGTGTAGGTAAACTGATGGGGCGTATGATAAACACCAGACTGATGTGGCATCTGGAAGAAAAAACACATTAATTCCACAGCAAGCAGGATTTAGACAACACAGATCCACTGATGACCCGATCACTCTCATAGCCCATGAAATAGGGGATGCTTACCAAGAGAAAAAGCAAACAGCGGTTTGGGTGGATCTAGAGAAGGCATTTGACAAGGTGTGGAAAGAGGGACTTAAAGTCAAGCTACGAAGAAGTGAAGTATCTGGAGAAATGTACAGATGGATCAGCCACTACCTCGAAAACAGAACAGCCAGAGTTCAAATACAAGGGCAGATGAGCAAAAAAGGTGACACTGGAGCATGGAGTACCCCAACGGTGAGTACTGTCACCCACACTTTTCCTGGTGTATATAAACAACATCACAGAGAATATACCAAGAAGAGCCCACAGCTCCATGTTTGCAGACGATCTGGCTATGTGGACCTCTGAAAAAAATCTCACCGTAGCAAACAATCGGATGCAGCAGGCCCTAACATCGTTGGAGGAGTGGGCGAAATCATGGCTGGTCAAAATAAATGAGGAAAAAACAACATGTACGATAGTCTCGCTTTCAAATAAACCACAGAACGCCAAAATAAGTCTTAACCGCAAATATCTGCGGCCAAACGACAATCCAAACTACTTGGGCGTCACATTTGATCGGCGCATGACATGAAAAAGTCAGATCGAGAAAAGCAAGACAAATAATGGCAATCATGAGGAAAATTGCTGGCACAAGCTGGGGAGCAGACGAAAGAATACTGAAGAAACTGTACACTGGAAGAGGTGAGACCAGTTCTCGAGTATGGCATTGTGGCATGGGCAACAGCAGAATTGTAGAACAGCAGAATTGTAGAACTTGAAAAGATTACAAATCTGCAGTTCATGACCGACAGAAGAGACTGCAGAAGCCCAGCAGCAAGCAGAGAAACTAAGAAGACTGACAGACCATCCAATACATCAGAGACTAAATAGATTTGGAAAAGAGAAACTAAAGCGGAGAAACTTTGCAGAAATAGCCAAAGCAAAGATGAGCGAAGACCTTATGAACACCATAACAACACCAAAGCCCATCCCTACTGTACGCTAACCCACATAGAAGCAGCATATCATTCCAGAGGTGGTAGAAAATATACCAGGTATTGGAAACAAGAACAGCTAGATTGAAAAAGAAAGAAGGGACATAACCCTGAGGTACATACCGGAAAACTACCCAAGCAAGGACTGGACCCATGCATACACGGACGGTTTTGTAACAAACACAACACAGAATGGAAGGGGAGGGGTATTCCTGAGCCTAACAAATGGAAGACAAATAACACTGTCAGTGGCAACTGGAAAATTCTCAAGCAATTTCAGAGCTGAGGCAGAGGCACTGAAGGCTGCAGTAAAGCAATGCTGACAGGCGAAAGGAATGAAAGCCAGATAGTCCCGTTTACAGATGTCCTGGCTGTGGTTACAGCACTAAAAGGCCGCCCAAATACTGAACTTAATGATTTTAGAGCAGCACTTTGTCAACTATCCCAGCAATCCGCACTAAAAAGAGTAGTGGTACAGCGGGTTACACCCAACTGTAACATCCAAGGCAACGAGGAGGCAGACAGACTAGCAAAAGAAGGTGCAAGACTACCACAACCAGATTCTAGTGTGACCTACGAAGAGTCCAAAAGGTTTATTAGGGCCAGATACATGACCAAATGGGAAACATAACATACTGGCTACACAAAAAATGATGCCTATTACCAGCTGAACAGAAGAGAGCAGGTCGTGGTCTTCAGACTCCGCACAGACCACAACAGACTGAGGTACCATTTATTCAATAAACTGAAGATATGTGGCACTGACGAATGCACCTGTGGTACAGTGAAAATGAGCGCTGAATACTTCCTGCAAAATTGCCCGACATACGAGGACCAGAGAAAGCACATGTGGCCATCACCAGTGGCAACACTAGACAAGCTCTATGGCATTGTCGACAGCCTCAGGATGACAGCTGCTTTCTTCGAACAAATTCAAGTTGACGTCTGACAGCGTACGAAGAAGAAGAAGTAGATTTCCTCGTCTGTCCCTCCTTTTCCTTGTTGATGATACTTTCTAGGTATGTAAATACCTCTACATCTTCCAGTGGCAGTCCTCTCAGCCTGATTGGTTCTGTGTTCGCTGCATTGATCCTAATTATTTTTGCCTTTAAGCATCAAACCATCTTCAAACCGACATGTTTAGAGGTATAATCAGGTCTATCCAGTTTACTTTACATTTTGCTTTGGCTGTGGGACAGAAAGGCTATATCATCCGCAAAATCCAGGTTCTCCAGCTGTTTATTCAAGGTCTACTAAATTCCATTTCTCTTATTTGTTGTTACTTTTATAATTCAGTCCTCTGCCAGAGTGAACAGGAAAGGTGACAGTAGACAACTCTGTCGTACCTCTGATTTTATTTTGAATGGATCCGTGAGTTGTTCTTCGTGTATAACTCTACATTGCATACTTTCATACGTTTGTCTAATTATGTTTGTGAGCTTGAGGAATGCCATAGTGCCTCCATAGTTTCCAGAGTATATCTCTGTCCAAACTGTTGATAGCTTTTTCATAATCAACGAAATTGATGTACAAACTCGAATTCCATTCCACAATTATCCGCAAAGTGGTTATTTGGTCAATGCATGATCTATTCTGTCTAAAGCCCGCCTGTTCATCACTTATCTTGTTATCCATTGCCTTTTTCAACCTTTCTAGTATTACTCTATTTAACACTTTTCCCGGTACTGATAATAACATTATTCCTCTCTAGTTTTTGCATTCCTGTAAATCTCACTTCAATGGCAATTTCACTAAGTAGCCCTCTCTCCAATCTTCTGGTAAGCTTTCTTGCTCCCAGATGGCGCCTATCAAGTGGTGGAGCATGTTAGTAGATGTTTCAACATCTGCTTTTATAGCTTCTGGTGGTACCCCATCAGGTGCTGCTGATTTTCCTTTCCTTAGAAACTCTATTGCCCTTCTAATCTCTTCTTTACTTCGATTATCACAGTTGGTCGGCAGGTCCTCCTTGCTGGTAAGATGTTTGATGGGTTGTCTGGTGCTGGTTTGTTCTAAAGCTCTTCAAAGTATTCTACCACTCTTTTCTTCTGTTCTTCAAGGTTAAATATCATTTCTCCAAGTTTATTTTTGATTGGTCTACCTTGCTGTTGATACTTTCTCGATAGTTCCTTTTGTAGCCTCATATAGAACTTTCATTTTTTCCTTTCCTGCGATCTTTTCCACTTGCTCAGCCAGACCATCAATGTTATGGCTTTTGTCTGCCTTGATGCTCTTTTTAACCTCCTTGTTGCTCTCTACAAACTCTTTCTGTGCTGTGCTTTTTGCGGCTCTTGTTTTACTATTTAGTAAGGCCATTTTCTTATTTCGCCTCTTCTCGATCTTACTGATTGTTTCTGCTGTTATCCATTATTTATGCTGCCGTTTTTTCATCCCTCGCATGCAGTTTTCCATGTACTCTGTACTTGTTCCCATTTATCATCAATGCTGGCACTTTCATCTAGCTGTTCCAGTGCTTGATATTTATTCCTGAGTGTTATACGCAACTCGTTTTTCTTATCATCTTCTTTCAGGTATTGTACGCAGTACCGTTGCCTGCTGACTTGCGTCGTTCTGTTTATCCTTAACTTCAGCTGTACCTTCGCAATCTCTAAAATGTGGTCTGATGCCACATCTGGAACTCCATTTAAACCTTGACATCTAATAATGATCGTCTAAATTTGGAGTTTATGCAGATGTGGTCAATCTGATTCTTTGTTTTCTGGTCTGGGTATGCCTATGTTGCCTTATGAATGGCTCTGTGTGCAAATATACTTCCTCTTATGACCACAAAAATCTGCAAGAATCTCTCCGTTTTCGTTTATGATTCCTATTCACCCCTTTTTCCCATTCCCATAATCTACTCATATCTCACGTGGCCATGTCCTATTTTTGCGTTTAAGTCTCCAATTAGTATCGCAATGTCACTCTTTCCTGCCTTCTCTACTAGTTGCTGTAATCTGCTTTAGAAAACCTCTTTAATGTTGTCTTCTTTTTCATTTGTTGAGGCATATTCCTGAATTATTTTTAGTTAAACCTTCTTGTTCTTTGTTCTAAATGTAGTCATCAACAGTCGTGATCCGGCTGCTCTCCACTCTATGAGCGCACTTTGGGCCTCCGCTGGTAGCATTAGGACCACTTCCTCTGTGTGTTTTTCTCTTCCTCATGTCCTGAGTATGTCACAGTCTCCTCTGTTGCCCATAATATCTTTCCTGACTGAGTCCATCTAGTCTCACTCAGCCCAAGGATAATAATGCCATATCGCTCCCTCTCTTTTGCAATTTGCGCTGTCTTTCCCTTCTCCCACACGGTTCTAACATTCCAGGTGCCGAGTCTGGAAGTCTTCCTTGTCCAAAGAAAGGTAGTCGGCAGTCCAGCTTCCTTTCGGGTTTGGCTGAGGCGCGTCATAGGCCTTTCTGAGGAGACCTTTCCCTTCAAGGACGGCTTTTGGTTTGTTTTGGTTGTTGTTTTTGTCGTAATTGTTTTTTGACGAGGAAGTAGCTGGCCACATGCTCAACCATCCTTTCTCATCTGGGCTTAGCACCGGCATGGCGGAGATTTTCAATACGATTACAGTGTTACAATTCCACTTTTAATATATTGTATCCCCCTAGTTAAAAATGGTATAATCATGTATCTTCATGTATTTGGATGCAACTGTACTTAAGGCCAATATGCAGATGACATGTTCTATCATCTTTTAAGAACATTATGTTCTAAACCAATACTATTCTCTATGTAAAATGACTAATTGTGACAATAGTTTCCCTTCTATGTGTCAAAAATTTTAAAAAAAATTATACCACTATCCTGCTCATCTTTAAACAGACACATTTCCACTTCATTTGAATAATGTTGAATTCTTGCAATTGCAGACACCTACTGAAAACTGAACACAAAGCAAGCGAGAGCAACACAAGGTGTTGTATTTCTCTGTTTATCCTCGAGAACAGCTTAACATGCAACTTTCTATTACTACAGCAAAAAACTTGGATTACTCTCCAGACGTGGAGGAAGAGGTAAGGAAAAAAACCATTACAAGCAATTAACCCCACAGGCGTTCTGCCTGCCATCCAACTAGAGAAGCTCACATATGTGCGTGCAGGACACGTTCTTGCTTATGTTGATTTTCATAATCAAAGAGCTCGCTTTATAAGACACGCCCTCTATGTTTTTTTCAACAAAACTGCGATTATTGTTTTTGAAGCTGTCATAACATTCATATGTCTCAAAGATATGGCAACTAAATATGTTTCAGTATTTATAATTAGTACCCACATTTCTTTGTCCTCCTCTTTCTTCTTTTTCTTCATTAGTATCTTTTAATTTCTTACTTTTTTTCTTTTTCTTGTAATGAGGATGATGATACTGATGCCAATGCTTATGATGATGCTGATAATGATAGAAATAGTATCGATCTTCACTAAAAACACTTCTATTATCTGTATCATCATTTTGAGAATTATTATCAGACATTTCTTTCAAAGCCCAAATGACAACTCTACATTAAACTAACTCGTGTCCTTTGTGAATAGAGAAATGTGTAATATCATGAGTTGGAGAGCATTCTACCCTCGATATGCTTATCGTCAAGTCAGAAATCTGAACGTACGACGCATGGGAGCGTGTGTTTCTTCTTCTTTCCCCTTCGTCACATATATTGGAGCAATGGTTGAGCACTGCATTTGGTTCACCCTTGCCAGCTTTCAGGGAAACCTGAAATCAATTATTTAGAAGTACGGTTTCAGTAACAATGGTCTTTTCCCATGATAAATTTACCAACCCCATTCACAACTTTCCTTAGTCGCCTCTTACAACATGCTTAGAAGGGAGCAGTGACCATATTCGGTTTTCCTTGGTAACTACTTGCTTGTTTTACGTCATCAAGCTTAATAGATTGTATTTAAGATGGCGTCTCGTTCACATGACGAGACGATGTTGCCACTTTTTGCGTTTTCTTCTTCTTCTTTATCTAAGTACTTTCTTGGCTTTCTAATTGTATTTTATATACTTGCTGGACTGCCGCCCCAAATTGTGTTGACGTTTTATCATATTTACGAATCTGGGAAATCTATTACCATGGATGACTCTTAGTAGATGTGTCTGTTAATATTATGGCTGCTAGGATCTAGGCGAAAGGTTTGGGGGGGGGGGGGGGGGGGGTGGAATTGGGGGTGGTCAAACAGTTCAAACACCGGGCTATTGATCAACGAAGGACTGGTTCGAAAACCTCCGTAGGTCACATTTTTTTAATATAGTGAATTGTTGTTGTTAATGTTGTTGTGGAATGAGTATATTTACTCTTTTGTGCGTTCTGAAAAGGACGTTAAGTGGCGATTTGTTGTAGCTTTTCTCATATCCCGAACGTGCTGATGAAGGTGGACGTCACTCATCCAGGCGGTTGTGCTATGCTTGGTTTCGTCTGTGTGTCGCTCACTACCAAGGGGATCATGTCGATCACTCACCTCGATAGCCAGGCTGTCATGAAAACAGCGCGTTTCCAGGGAGGACTACGGGGAAGTCAAGATGAGAGCATTAGCCAGTATATTTTTCCTGATCCTGACTAACATGTCTGATCAGTATGTTTTGCCTGACTAGACGTAGACTTCCTCCTCATTGATTTGGTCAAATGTAATCAGGGTGAGGTGATACATACTTGTAAATATCTTCAACTGGCATCAGCGTCTGAGCGCCTGGATACGAGCTGTGTTACAGCAGCCTAGCCAACGAGATGGGGAGCGACTATATAATCCTTTTAGTGGTGAGCTTCCCGAGGAACCTCGCACTGCACTGCAGTCAACAGGACCACAGTACACCTTCTCAAGTACACATTTGGATATAAGGAGAGTCACTGTAACCCTCTACGAAAGAATCGTCGTCAAGAGTTAACTCAGCCATGTACAGGTAACTTTGAACAAGAACAACAACTTATCGCAAGTGAAATTGAAAACCTAGTCTGCGCACTGCATAACGATTGCAGGTTCAAACAGCCTTTATTATTCACACACATATATTCCCAGGAAAACCCTATAAATAGAAATACAGGTCTTGCCATGATGATGACATAGTTTTGAACACAAATTCAAATACTTGTTTTAGTATCTAGCTAAGTATATCTAGCTAAGTATATTTAGCTAAGTATATCTAGCTAAGTGTATTTAGCTAAGTATATCTAGCTAAGTGTATTTAACTAAGTATATCTAGCTAAGTGTATTTAACTAAGTATATCTAGCTAAGTATATTTAGCTAAGTGTATTTAACTAAGTATATCTAGCTAAGTGTATTTAACTAAGTATATCTAGCTAAGTATATCTAGATAAGTGTATTTAATTAAGTATATCTAGCTAAGTGTATTTAACTAAGTATATCTAGCTAAGTGTATTTAACTACGTATATATAACTAAGTGTATTTAACTAAGTATATCTAGCTAAGTGTATTTAACTATGTATATCTAGCTAAGTGTATTTAACTATGTATATCTAGCTAAGTGTATTTAACTGAATATATCTAGCTAAGTATATCTAGCTAAGTATGCCTAGGTAAGTATATCTAGCTAAGTATGCCTAGGTAAGTGTATCTAGCTAAGTATGCCTAGCTAAGTATGTCTAGCTAAGTATGTCTAGCTAAGTATGTTTAGCTAAGTATATTTAACTAAGTGTATCTTGCTAATTATGTCTAGCTAAGTATGTCTAGCTAAGTATATCTATATATTTTTAACCAATTCACATGGACGACTGGTTACAGAAGAGGAAAAAGTACCAATTGGATGTCCAGCTTGGATGAAACCAGACACCCCATATTTTTGTTTATTTCGTTCATTTTTTCTCTTGTTTAGTTAGGGGATAATACTGTAAATACTTTAAAATCTGTTTTCACTTTCCGCTTCGATTTCCTTGTTTGATCCTACTGCTATAATGTGTAATCATTGTGCTGAACTGTATTTCTGCCGCAGGTATTGCTGGTTTATTGTGTATGTGTCTTGCTAAAGTTTATGTTTATTTAAATGTGTTGCGTCATTATCGTCGTTCCCCATCGGACAACCACGTCGATGGCTCTGACAACGTCGACTCTCTGTCTTCCTTTAGGAAGCCGGGTGCGTAGCACTCTGTATTCAGTGATTGAGGATGCTAGAGACATGTGGGGTGGTGTGCTTTTCGGTCTTTAGCAAGCATTTGTTTTGGGCTGCTTTCCTAACCCAGCTGTAACGAAGCATTTTTTTGCTGCCAAAATTGCCTTTCCTAAGACAGCTCTGACTGGACGTCTTTCCTATCTGAACTTGTCAAAGTAATTTATTTCTAATTTCCTGACCATGTACTAGTAGTAACTCGCATCAGCTGAGATATAGCTTCTAATATTAGATATTGTTTAACTATTCCAATAATTATTGCTATATGTAGGTTTGGCACTAGATGAACTAACTATATTTCTAACATTTCAATTTACCTTTCTTTTTTGTGGTCGGATGACAGTTTTCCAAGTGATAATTAAAGATTAATCATTGGCTAATCTGCATACAATTTCTCGATGTTTTCATAAATTGCTAGAAGAAACCGCCCGAACAGATGTCCGGGAAAATATGAAACTTGTTTTTATAAATTGAGACATCTGTAAATTCTGTCCTGCAGGAGTCGTGATAAGCAGAGTATAATCATGCAGCGGTGTTCTTCGCTTTGTGTGCAATGTTGATATCATTGAGAAGCAACAATCTCACCTGTGAAATATTTGTGAAGTAGTCATCGAAGATAGCTAGTCGCGTGTGTTCATTGATGTATGTTCATTTCTTAAAGGGTTGCATCTCTGTACAGATGCTGCGTGGCATAGGGGTGAAACTCGCTCGGTTTTCACAATCCCAACGCACCAGTTTCGATTCCCACCGTTTCCAGTTTGTCAGGCACTTAGTTTTTTTTTCTCTAGTACGGAAAATACGTTCTTCCAAATAAACTTATAACGGCCAAATAGGTGACGGTTGTAAGAAGCGACTTTCTGTAAAGGACATACTACTTACATTTGCTTCTCTATATTCTACCGGTGGAGGCACGATCTCTTCCACTCCAGACCGCAGTCCTTTGGGCGTAATCAGGAGGTATTAAACAGTGTCTGAATACGAGTGGGGATCTGTAAATCTATCTTATTTGTGTCATCTTATTGGTTTGTGTCATCTATTTGATTTGTGTCATTTATCTGGTTTGTGTCATCTATCTGGTTTGTGTCATCTATTTGGTTTGTGTCATCAATCTGGTTTGTGTCATCTACCTGGTTTGTGTCATCTATCTGGCTTGTGTCATCAATTTGGTTTTTGTCATATATCTGGTTTGTGTCACATATCTGGTTTGTGTCATCTATCTGATTTGTGTCATGTATCTGGTTTGTGTCATCTGTCTGGTTTGTGTCATTGCCATTTGGGAAGTCCCGTATTAGTTTGTGGATGTTGTTGTGTGGAAAAAGCGTCCGTCCAATAACTAAATTGTTTAAAAACGATAAGTGTATCTACTGTATGCAACACTATGCTTACTTTCTGCCATCCCATCTCCCCATTACTAGCTCTCTATGTGTAATGTCGTTTCCTAATTTCTACCGTTACTATGATAATGTCGTATCTGAGTATCGCTTCTATTTCTGTAAGAATTAATTCTCCATCACTGTCGTGTGTTGGAGCATATTTTATTGAGGTTGGCCAATGCACATCTTAATCTCCCTTTTATTTCTTTATGGTTTTCTATTCCAGTAATGTTCTCTCTCACCCAATGGCTAGGAAAATGGTCAAGTCGTTGCGCGCTGACCGCCCTATCTTCCAAAGTCCAATACTGCTGTCTCTATTCTTCGAGTTTGGTCATTGGCGCTAACTGCATTTTAATATCATAAGGAGACATCTTATTCCAACACACTATTAACACGCAGCTACCCTAGTGCTGACTGTGATACTGACCACACGTTGATCGTTGCCCCCGTCAAGCTGAGACCTAAGAGAATCTTCACAGCGAAGCACAACCCCATTATGAGAATGCATTTAGTCAACACCAAGGATCCAGATAAGTATTTCAAGTTCCAACAGCAGCTTGCAGATGTTATTGCTGATACACCAGGAAAGTACAGCTAGTGAAAAATGGGATGTAATCAAATAAGCTACTCTCAAAGCAGCGGTAACAGCTTATGGCATTAGAGAACACATGAATAAAAACTAGTTTGTTGCAAATAGTCGGAAACTGCAGCCTTTGATTGACAAGAAAAAGGCAGGACTACTAAGAAACAAAGACAAAATAACACGAAACAATCTCAATATATTTAAACAAGCGAGAAAAGAAGTGCAAAGGACAGCTAGACAGTGCACAAATGACTATTTGATACAATTATGTGAGAATATCCAACATGACTTAAAAAATGGTAACATCAGACGCACGTATGAAGTGATAAAGAAAGCCATGGACCAAACAGTGAAAGAGAGTGCGCCGCTAAAAGCTTTATCTAGAGAGATCATCACCGATAAGAGGAACTGTAAAGCACTGTAAAATCACGAAGACGCAACGATAAGTGAAACGCTGAAGAAACCTTCAATTTTTGGGCATACACTTTAAAAAAACCATAAGACAGAAAGAACGTGCTGGCTACAGTTGCAGCTTCATATAATTACGGATAACATGATAGATGAAATGATAGAGATCTGTTCACAAAAATTCGAGCAATGAATGCAGAATAATGGTTAGACCTTGGAGAAGATTATCAATCTTGTGCCTGTCTACATGTAAAGAGCGGCTTACATTCTGATGTTATTTGGAATACTTCTCCTCCACCGTCATTTTCAATTTGTTACAGTTGTCCGAATTTTTCTGCTTCTATCCAATAATACATTCCTTCCGGTACAGACAGGTCACACATCAGGGACGCTTCGTGTCACCCCAGAATAATACAAGCATGTTGTCTCAATGATAATTTCTAAATCACACATTCATCACTCACAACCGTCACTGCTAGGTTGTCTAGAATCACTTTTGTAGTTCAGCAAGCCCTTTCAAGTAAATGTGTTCTTGCAGAGCTGAGTTCTATAATCATTTATTTTACAGGATGATGATGACACATAAACAACGAATGATAAGCACACATAATACGTGTATGCCTTTTGTATAATGGTACTGTAAAACAGAGAGTATATACCAACAAATATGTCTTCCCCATGAGCAGTACAAACAAATAACATAACAAAGACCTGCCATATAATCTAAGCGAATACAGCAGGATTAAAGAGCAAACAATCTAAACCACTCATCGATGTTTCAAAGTTCTTCAAGTAAAAATATAATATTTTCACCACCAGTTTTTGAATTTGTTAGTGAGATTTTTATGTTCACAAAATTTGGCTAGTCCTGCCATTTTTGTTCATTGAGATGCTCGAACGCTGAAGCGTCCCAGAACACCATTTCCTGAACAGCAGGCAGGTGTGAGATGATCATTTTGAATTCCCACAATGAATTAGATTACTCTTTTGTGCGCCTTGAAAAGGGTGTTACATGGCAGGTTCCAGTAGCTTTCCTCATTTCCCGAGCGTGCTGATGAAGATTGGCCGAGTTCGTGGCTTCATCTGCTTATCACTCACCACTTCGAAGACCACATCGATCCCCCATCTCGTTAGTCAGGCTGCCACGAAAACAACCCGTTTCCAGGTAGACCTGCCTGGAAGTGGGGTGATGATCTTGGCCAGTATATTTTACCTGGCACTGAAGAACATGTCCGATCAGTGTGTTGTTCCTGGCCAGAAGTTAGTCTCCTCTTTTCATGTGTGAGACCTAGTAGGAACATGCCAAGTAGACGGATGAGCGATCAGGACGAAACGAATCCAAACCAAAGTAATGTCAACAAAATGTACTTTTTGGAGCCTGTTATCTGCGTAAAGATAAGCTTTTATTTATAGCAATGCTTAGTATGTAGTTGTTGTGTTTATATCAATGCTTTACGCAAAGAGAACATGTATAAAAAACAATGTCACCTATATAAATTATTTACAGTTATTAAGTTTACGTAATATTTTACATATAATTTTGGTTATAGCTGTTTATAACAATGTTTCACATGCAGCTTTCACGTTTATCTTGTGGTGAATTTAAGCAGTGTTTTAATGTAGTGTGTAAATGTTTTACCGATTAATTTTCATAGTGTTTAAAGCATGTTTCTCATGTAGTTTCACATTTATCTTATGGTGTTTAAAGCATGTTTCGCATGTAGTTTCTCATTTATCTTATGGTGTACAATGCATGTTTCTCATGTAGTTTCACATTTATCTTATGGTGTTCAAAGCATGTCTCTCATGTAGTTTCACGTTTATCTTATGGTGTTCAAAGCATGTTTCTCATGTAGTTTCACGTTTATCTTATGGTGTTCAAAGCATGTTTCTCATGTAGTTTCACGTTTATCTTATGATGTTTAAAGCATGTTTCTCATGTAGTTTCACGTTTATCTTATGATGTTTAAAGCATGTTTCTCATGTAGTTTCCCATTTATCTGATGGTGTTCAATGCATGTTTTTCATGTAGTTTCACGTTTATCATGTAGTTTCACGTTTATCTTATGGTGTTCAAATCATGTTTCTCATGTAGTTTCACGTTTATCGTATGGTGTTCAAAGCAATGTTTTGATGAAGTGTTAATGTTTACTGATAATTTAAATGTAAAGAAATATATGTTAATCAGCGTGAATGTACTATATCCTTTATAGTAACACACATTTAACTTGGGGTATTTTATCCAAACATGGAGACCTTCACCAATATGCTTCTGTATATATTTCTTATCAGATGAGCCGATGTAATTACAAACGGAAGCATCAGCTAAATAATACTTCCAAAAACAATAAGCTGGATATTAAGTGAAGAGAACTTATGTGTGTTGCACATATCTCATGAAGAATAACACATATTACATGAGCCAAATATATAACTCAATATGGCACTTAGTGTGAAGGTAGAGTCCTTCATTTGCGTTACTAAATGAATGCATCAGTAACAGAGTAAAGAATATTCTGAGCAGTATCGGGGCCAAGACACAGTCTTACTTAACACCACTTAGAATGTCAAATGGTTGTGATATGCTACCATAAAATTGAATTGTTTCTTTCATACCCTCATGGAACGATATTATTAGTCGTACCAGTTTCCTTGGGCAGCCTATTTTAGAGAAGATTTTGAAGAGTCCATCGCTACTAACCGAAACAAATGTCGTTATCAGGTTGATGAATGCGACATGAAAGGACTGATTCTGCTCGCGTAACTTTTTCTGAAGTTGCCCGATAGACAAGAATCATGTCTTTCGTTGATCATCCAGATCTGAATTCACACTGTGACTCTGGAAACACACGCTCAACCAATTTTTGTAGCCGTTGTAAAACTACAATGGCGAAGACTTTGCATATATTACTGAGCAGAGAGATACATTATGTTTTTGTATAATGTTAAAATCTGTGCATCTCTCGTGTCTTGAGGTATAGTGGCTTATTCTAGCACTGACAAAACAGCATCTAGAGCGATTGCAAGAGTGCACCATAACAGCACTTGATCAAATCACGTGAGATCTCGTCGCTGTCGGGGTTCTGACTGTCAATGATTTTATTAATATCTTCTAATGATGGATCGATGCCCAACTAGTCCACACCGTGATCGCCAATGACAGCATCAGGGGCTGTTGGAGTGACGATATTGTCACACGAGTACAGCTCAGAGTCCAATGTTTAACCTTGCAAGATTCAAGGCCAAAAGGAAGATCAGTGAGACTACCACCAGGGACGTGCTTTTCGCTGATGATCTTTGCAATTGTCACAGAAGGCCAGCAGGAACTTTAGAGCTTGATCAATCTCTTATGCTAGGTGTGCAACGATTTTGTTCTCACAATAAGTCAACAAAACAAACGTAATGGGGCAGGAAGTAGATGCCACGACAACTTTCGGCATCGATAATTATGAACATGCGTCAATTCACACATCTGGTGTCCCTCATCAACGACCAGCTTTCTCTTAAACCAGAAATAGACACTCGCATTGGCAAAATCGCTGCTACATTTGCTAGCTTCACAACGCGTGTTTGGGAAAACCAGAAACTCACAATTGAAACCAAGGTCACGGTTTACAATACATGTGTCGTCAGCACGCTCATAAAAGATAGCGAACCTTGGGCACCTAATGGCAATCAAAAACACATTAACACCTTTCATCTACGGCGTGTGCGATCCATTCTTGGAATTGCATAGAGGGACAGAGTTACACTTGTAGAAGTGCGCTCTTGCAACGTTTTAAGAAACATGTGTTTTCTTTGATAGCGATAACTACAATAGCTTGGATATGTTCGTCGCATGGAAGATGCTCGCATTTCCAAAGATATTCTCTATGGACAGTTTAAGGATGACATAGAAGAACTGGTCGGTCCACCAGTGAGTTTAAAAAATAAATGTATGTTTTGCGTAATATGAAGTCACTGAACATGACTCAGGAATCCTGGCAAGACGAAGCTGAAGACCGACCCAAGTACAGAGGTACTCTAAAGATTCACCTTACACGAACAAGTGAAACGACAACGCGGTAGCGAGAAGGAAAACACATTAGATACGTTTAGTTTTCTTTAGCTCTACAAGGTCATATTATCCTCATGACTGAAATGGGATACTACTACTACTATAAATATGGCACCACAATTTTAATGGGTTGATGGAACTCTGACCGGCATTTCTACTGCAGCAATTGACATAGCACAGTTAAATGTTAATAACAGTGTTGTGCATGAAACATATACATTGTTATTACAAGTAAATTATCGAATCAACAACCTATATATTGCAGCAGTGTTAGACCAAATGGGGGTCGAGAAATGAAAATCGTTTAGAAGGGTGGAAGAAAAGTGTGTACACCACGCGGGCTACAGGAGCCATCAATATCCGCACTCTTAATCATTTGCTAAAGATGACTTATTATCGGAAGAGCTACACACAAAACAGTGATGTCGCAGTTATATACGGCACATTATTTGTGCTTGCCCACTGGCATTAAAGCGTATGTAGAATAATATACCATTAACGGTTATTTGTATTTGTTATTGCGTTGTTGTGTCAAACTTTCCGCGTTGTTTGTGTTTTTTTGTCGTGTCATATCTTCTGTGTTGTTTGTGTTTCTTGTTGTGATATACATTCTGTGTTGTTTGTGTTTGTTGTTGTGACACGCTTTCTGTGTTCTTCCTGTTTGTTTTTGTGACATGGCTACTGTGTTGTTTTTGTTGTTGTTGTGACATACCTACTGTGTTGTTTGTGTTTCTTGTTGTGATATACATTCTGTGTTGTTTGTGTTTGTTGTTGTGACACGCTTTCTGTGTTCTTCCTGTTTGTTTTTGTGACATGCCTTCTGTGTTGTTTGTGTTTCTTGTTGTGATATACATTCTGTGTTGTTAGTATTTGTTGTTGTGACACGCTTTCTGTGTTCTTCCTGTTTGTTTTTGTGACATGCCTTCTGTGTTGTTTGTGTTTCTTGTTGTGATATACATTCTGTGTTGTTAGTATTTGTTGTAGTTGTGACATACTTACTGTGTTCTTTGTATTTGTTGTTGTTGTGACGTACCTACTGTGTTGTTTGTATTTGTTGTTGCGTTCTTGTGTCAGACTTACTGAGTTGCTTTTGTTTTTACGTTCTAGTGTCATACTCACTGTGTTGTTTGTGTTCGTTTTGTTGTCTTTTTGTGTCATTCTTATTGGGATGTTTGTATTTGTTACTGTTCCGTTTACAGTAATATTTCATGTTTGATAATACATTCTTTTTGTTATGCTGTTTTCAGTAATCTTTTATGTTTGATAATACATTCTTGTTGTTCTGCTGTTTAAAGTAATGCTTTATGTTTGATAATACGTTCTTGTTGTTATGCTGTTTGCAGTAAAGTTTTACATGAAGCAAACACGCCATTGCTCTGATGCTATTTATAGCTATATCTTGCCGAGTTTGATTTATGGATTTCCTTGCATTTTCCTGGCGTCTGCAGCAAATGTACCACACCATGGTCATTGATTATTTCCTCGTGAAAGTACTGTACTTCGGAGTAAAGCGATACCTTGTTCTTAGTTTCAGACTGAGGGCAGCCTAAGCTGACTTAACAATTCCACTAAACCAGTAACTACATAGGATAAATGTCCACCACCTGGCAGTTATTATTAATATATATATATATATATATATATATATATATATATATATATATATCATTGGTGTATCCTGGATTCTCAAAGACGGCATCCGATCATATGATCTCGTTTTTAAAAAAAGGAATAGTGAGTCCAGTTATAAAAGGTTATTACTAATCCTTTCCACTAACCATTTTTGTTTGAAGCTTAACTCGACTCTTCAAGGCTTTTTGTAGAAGTGCTCTGGGAATGTTGTGTCAGGAGGTTCTTCTCTACTGACATCACTGATAGAGCAGAAAGATGGCTCAGTTCTTCAACCACTTGAGAGTTTCATGTTAGTATTATTATACGTTTAAACGCAGAAAACGAACGCTTTGCTGATGCCGATGATGCAGAAGTTGTCAACATGAACTTGTAAAGTTGTGAATGGTCATAGCGAGTTGTTTTGTGCAAAGGAAATCTATGAATTTCGAGCAAATACATTTCTGATTATTGCAGTGGTAGGAAACTTGCTGTTCACGGCCAAGGTGCTGGGTTCAACTCCCCCAATCGTCCCATGTTAGTCAGCCCTTTAGTAACCTGGCTTACCGTTGGGGTAGGAAAAGGGAGCTGAAAACTTGTCCGTCAATTCAGATGTCAATCTCACTGGATGGAAATGTTTCCCATATATTTCCCTCAGTCTGGACAACTCTTCTTCTGGATGCTCTTTAGAAAATCTTGACTACTTTTGACAGTCCAAGATTGCGACGGACAATTGTGGCAATAAGTCAAATCGGTAGTGTAATTGATAGAATGCCATATCGTGTATTACAAAATACAGAATCTTGTACTCATATTTCGGGATAACTGTGTCTTTTTCTGTCCAGCGTAAAGTTGAAGTAATAATAATAGGTGTCCTTTTATGCCGATAAGGACCGCCGACATAATAATTATCACATCTTATCCTGATGGATGTGGGTGCGCATGTGACTGAACTGGCCAATGCGGACACACAAACATCTGTTGCTTAGCAGGGATAAGAGGTCTGTACAAGGTGTTGGTGTTTCCGCTGTTCGTTATTTCCGGGTCTAACGTTTGCTTTGGGCTTCCACAGCACGATGGTCTTCGCTGGTAGCTTTGACTGCACTTCTCCAGTTAGATCTGGTTTGAGCACTACATTCCTAGGTGGTGAAATCTATCTGGCACCATTTAAGTGAGTCCCTCAAATTGTTTTTAAATCGTTTCTGTGGTCGCTCTCTCTCGCCTCATCCCTCCCTCAGCTCACCGTCGAGTTTGACGTAGATAAAACAACCCCGAAATGCTAGGACAACTAGCTCATTGGATAATGAATGCAATTTTTAAGGTGCATGTGTTTGGATGTCACTTCACCGTATAGAAGATTACGTGTCGGTAAACAGATTCACAATATCACTTTGCGATTACCCCAATTTCAGAATTAGCCTAAATTCACTGATTAATTGTACAATACATGAATTTTAGCATACACCTCTATATAAGTTTCGCCGTGCACTGTTTACGGAATATTAAAATCTGTCAATAGTAAGGCTAAAGTAAATATAATTGTAAATAAACCCCACAATGTTTTACTGCGATCCGAACTATTTTGCATTCCAACTCTAATGTGCATGTTGTCGCTTTCAATTTGCAGTGGATTGTCAGTTTGCCACGTTATTAGTGCCAGTGCCATCACATACGCTTACTGAGGTTGAACAAATTGCTCGACAATATTGTGACAATAAATGAATTCAACTTTGATTTGCAATAATTATACCATTGATAAAATATTGTTATTAAAATATTAAAAAAACATTCTTTAAGCCAAAAATATCTAAAGTAAGGCATGCGATACATACCTTGCGCTCATTCATGGAGTACACCACTGGTACATTTTAATCATGATTATATGTATATATATATATATATATATATATATAAATTTATAAAATCAGATTAAGACAATGCCTTGTCGAACCGGTTAGTGACAATGTCCATAGCCTAAACTTGTTGTGTTCCAATTAATGAAAGAGCAGGGTCGTGCCACTATAGAAAATAAACACATTAAATACGTGCTAAAGTCGGATGGACTGCTCCGTTACTGTACTTAAGCATCGTAGTTCACCATAGAAATCGGCGAACGTAAAGAAGTAAAACATAATATATAATACAATAAACCAAATTAGAATGTCAGACTAGATCTATTAACTGTTTATTTTGAGATCAAATTTCGGTTGTAATGGATGCCCTACGTCTTTGTTCTATAGCCTTGATAGTGCAATCTAGCTGACTGTTCTGGCCGTCCATCACTTGATGTTATCACCTCACTGTTAGCGTATACTGTTCATGCCCATTTGCCCTTTGCTGTTCAGATCAGCGTTGTTTTCAACTTGCAGTGAAAAGAAGCTAAGAGTAATCGATATCAGGTGAAATATACTGATCAAGACCCCAACTTACGTCCGCAACAGTGATCCATTCGATTGATACATGGTCTCGGATTTCTTTGTGCTAATTGTCAAGCCAAAGCTGTCACAACAGAGAACCGGTTCATACCTTCCTGCAAATCCCATTCTTAGCTATTGTTCAGAGCACAGTTATCCGCAAACAAGAGTTCGCATATCGTGTCACGCATCACCTTAGTCTTCGCATTCGGTCTGCATAAATTGAATAGATCACCATTCATGCGGTACTTTATTGGTATGCCATACTTGGTAATCTTAAAGGCATCCGTCAACATAACTGAAACATCATACTGAACAGTGTCGGAGCAAGCTCACATCCCTGTTTCACACCATTATTGACCTCAAATGGTGGAGAGGTCTCGCCGCTGATAAGTACACGTACGCGCATGCGCTAGCGGAGTTGTTTCACTACGGTTACAAATGTGCTAGGACAGCCGCATTTAAACATGATCTGCCATAGCCCACCAATGC
This sequence comes from Ariolimax columbianus, assembly GCA_036924085.1. Classification (NCBI taxonomy): domain Eukaryota; kingdom Metazoa; phylum Mollusca; class Gastropoda; order Stylommatophora; family Arionidae; genus Ariolimax; species Ariolimax columbianus. The sequence goes on from JAVGWX010000001.1 coordinate 146,172,967, forward strand.
TGACCGCATACGCAGCCTTTGTGAGGTTATGTTCTAGACACTTATCCTGTACCTAAGGTGCTTTTAACAATTCCTCGACCAACTCTATATCCGTACTGACTTTCCAGGAGGTGATGGTCTAGCTCAATATGTTTGTTCAGGCGATTGAGCAGTACGCGTGCTACGATGTTTCCGGCAATATATTGCAGTGAAATGCCGCAGTGATTGTCACACTTCTGGCGACTGCCTTTTCTCTTGTAGATATGTACTATTGACGTATCTTTCATTTCCGGTGACACTATTCCTTCAGCCCACAATGGAACAGAAAAGTGAAGTGGGCCTTTTGGCGAGACATGTTCCCGCTGCTGTATACACCTCTGCTAGTATTGCGTCAGCTCCAGTGGCTTTTCCAGAAGAAACAGATTTGATGGCTTTGTCTACTTCATCTTCAGTTATGATGTCATCCACAGCCGTGTTCATTTATACCTGGGACATGCGTTAGATGGCCTCTTCATTTATGGATGATGGACTGTTAAGAATGTCGCAAAATTGTCTGCCCATCTGTCGAGGATCTGAGTTTTCTCTGTTAACAGCAATCCATCGATGGTTCGACCTGGAGAGTTACCAGAAGCCGATGGACCATAAAGTGATTTCAGCTCCGTGTAAAACCCCTAGAGGTCATGACACACAGCAAACGCCTCTATCTCGTCTGCACGACTGCTTAGCCAGGAATCTTGTAACTACCTGCGTATCTTCTGGACTTTTTTTCGAGCAGAAGTGATGGCCCATTAACTGGACACGGACTATGTATCATTTTGAAGAGCCCTGTGCGCTAGACGCTTGGCTTCGAGAAGAATCTAAATGTCACCATAATTTTACGAGAACCAGTCTTTGTGCTTTCGTGTGGATGGACAAAGATGTTTTGGCGCTGTAGAGTAAACGTGTCTCCTTGGGTGGCCCAGTTTTGGTCGATGCTGTGGTTTCCAAGCTGAATCAAATCCAGTCTGGATTCTAGCTTAGCAGCGAAACTGTTACTAGTAGGTTCCCACTTCAGCTTCTTAACATTTATTATACACGGTGCTTGTGTCTCCCGAGGACGCCTCTTGGGTTGAACTTTTAGAATCAGCTTGGTTATTACAAGACGAACAATCGTCCTCGAACAGGAGATCCAAGATCTTGGCTTCTCTCACCTTTGTGTAGGATTTCAAGAGCATCGGGATGAAGTTGACTTTGCGTCATGTAGCTGCTGTGTCTGCAACTAGCTGCGCCATGTAAAAATATAGCATCATTGAACATTGCCAAATAATAAAAGCAAACTAACACAACAGAAAAGCCAGAGTACAACTAGATGACCTCAAGAGTAAGAAAATTCTACTGCGTCATGATGTGCCACAGGGAGGGGCTCTTTCCCCTACACTTTTCATAGTCTTCATCAATGACTTGATTGCTGAACTACCACAAGGAACAAAAGTTGCAATATATGCAGATGACTGGGTAATATGGTGTACAAATAAGCAAGCAACAGTGGCCACCAGAATGCTGCAAAGAGCTATTGATGCCTTGACCTCATGGATAAACAGATGGTGTGTAAACATTAACACATAAAAATGTAGCACTTCGCTTTTCACCCTTTCCCCAAAACAAAAAAGCTGGAGTTATCAAGATCAATGGAGAACACCTCAGAGAAGATAAGCAACCCACCTATCTTGGTTACATTCGATGATAGGTTGACATGGAGGGAGCACGTCAACAAGGCAGCCAAAAATGCCAGGAGGAAGTTAGCCATTCTGAGACAATTAAGTGGAACCAAATGGGGAGCTAGTGAAAAAATACTTAACAAAGTTTACCAACAAGATATACGGCACATCTGTAAAATGGGTCAGCAGCGTGGTGCCCTGCAGCAAACACTACGCTAAAAGAGGTGGATAAGGTGCAAAATCAGGCACTTGGGGTCCTTACAGGAGCAATGAAATCAACACATATAGTGGGGACGGCGTGGCCTAGTGGTTAAGTGGCACGGCTCACAACCAGAAGAAATTTTTGGGTATAATTTTTAGCTAGAATTTAGAATTTCGTCCGGGAAGTGAGCGTTGTGGTTGTTGTTTCGAATGCCCAAAATGTGTAGGTTACTCTTATGTGCGCCCTGAAAAGGGCATTAAGTGACGGGTTGCAGTAGCTTTCCTCACATCCCGAACGTGCTGAGAAAGGTGGACCGGGATCCTCCAGGCGATTGTGCTATGCTTGGCCTCATCTGTGTCGCTCACTGCTACAGAGATTACGTCGAACTCACCTCGTTATCCAAACTGTTGTCCTCGACAACAGCCCGTTTCTAGGACGACTAACGAAGAGGTCAGATGAGGGTCTTGACCAGTATATTTCTCCTGACCCTAGCTAACATTCTCTGATCAGTGTGTTTTTCCTGACCAGACGTTAGCCTCATCGTCCCGGCAGCGGACGTAAAACCTTATCTTTTGGATGTCTAACTGCCATATGATGTTTAACGTGCTCGACAGTGAACAGGGTAGTCAGATCTCGCTACCCAGATATCATTGGAGTTTTTATCATTATGGTACCAATATAATACAGCAACAAAACTATATCAACAATATAGCCTAGCAATAAACTATATCAACAATATGGCTCAGCAGTAAAACTATATCAAGAATATGGTTCAGCAGTAAACTATACCAGCAATGTAATATAGCAATAAAACTATATCAACAATATATTTTAGCAATAAAACAGTGAATATTTGGTTTGCTCGGAGACAGGAAGAAGACAAAGCAGAATATATTCCTGTATGAAATTTGAAAATATACTAAATATGTCTATATCAGATCTGAACTATTAAGTTATCCTTCAAATCAATTTAACTTCAAATCCTTCGACTGTAGATTTATAAATTGCTGTACCTCTTGTTCATCTTGGGGTTGTATGTTTTATATTGACACCGTCATGCGAGTTTCCGTGTACAACTTGATTTTGTTTTGGAATTGCCTTGGATGTTAAGGCAAAGTTAAGGAAGTTATGCGAGCCTAATAGGCAAAGATCAGCTGACAAGAGAGAGGGAAACTGCTCCTTATTCGATGTGTTTGGTTCCCGTTTCTTTTAACCAACCTTGAAACTACGAGTCTCATTTCCAATTATTGAAACTTGTCTTATATTCCAAGAACCAGTTTAAGTTGCGGCTCTTAACAATTATAATTGCTATGACTAGCTTGATGTACCGCCCGTCCCTATCAGCTCTGAACTTCATACGACCAAGTTATAGCAGTTAGATATTCTGACTGCCGGTTCTGAAACTATCAATATTTTTACAAACATCTTGACATATGACATCTGAGTGACACAGTGATTAGATTGTGTGTCTTTGCTTCAAGAAGACCAGGTTCAATCCCTGGTCTCAAAACACTTCTGACGACACAGCTTTAAATAAAACCATTAATTGTAGCTAGGGAGGACAGTGGAACAACGTAGATAACTGAGATAAATAGCTGAGACCTGAAACAATTAATTTTTAATCACTTTATCCGCCACGGCAGTGACAGTTACAGAACTTAATCTACCTTGTTTTTCACTACTGCTACTTTTACTGTATTTACTGAATTTAAAAAATACGTTTGACGGAAAGAGCTAGGATTTGGAAGAAATGTAGAGACAAGAAATTAGCGGATGTTTAAGTAAGTAGAACTAATGCAGCACATGATTCATCAAATTGTTCAAAGGATTGAGAAAAAGAAGATAGCAAAAGCAAGAGAGGGAGATAATGTCAGAGAAGCATTGTAATGGGGTGTGAACCGGTGGCAGTGTGCGTCTAATAATCAGCCAATATTAAAAACAAAATATAATTGGAAATGAAGAGCGCGAGATTTGCAAGCACGCCAGAAAGCTATTTTTCAATGACGTTGATAAACCAGCAGACCATTGATCTTTTCTTTTTGTGCACAAAGATGCATGACGTCGGCTTCTGGTTGTGGCCAAAAACCAATTCTCTGAACAACCACCCGCGAGACTGCGATTTACGCACGGCCAGGCTGTGGTATTGTGGGCTGTTACAAAGTGGAGCTAAATACGGCCCCTTGTGACTTAATGTGGCAGCCTGAAATATTTCGGGGTCGAAACTGTTGAGACTTTGCAACACGGAAATAAATACCAACAAGATTCTGACCTGATGTTTGACATAATAGTCATAAAGAAATAGTCATACACATAAATATTTCGCTCGAGATTAACGATGGAGTGAGAGAATTATTCTCACTGCGTCAGTAATGCTTTGACGTTTTAAAAAGTATGGGCAAGTTAGAAACATCTTCAGTGGTTAATGTCAAATAGAAAAGGATAAACGAGCGTGTATAATTGCATACATGGGATTAAGGTGATGAGCAGTTTTCAGAGCTGTAGCGGTCAGCGACACATAACTGACTAGCGTCAGAGCCAGCGACACATAACTGACTAGCGTCAGAGCCAGCGACCCAGTGCTGCCAAGACCCTTCTCTACCTCCACCTGGTTTCTGGATAACAAGCTGTAACAGGGCAGACTGGCAAGGAAGAAGAGATTAGAGAGGGAAGGCAATTCCGGTAGCCAAAAATGTCTGCTGAAGTCGGATGTGTCGGATCTAAAGGTGGAAATATTGCATTCAAGCTGTAAACTACGGCACAACGCATTCTTTTCTTCGGAGTACATCCTGCTACTTGCAAAGCCCTGTTCAAGAGTTTGAGAACGAAGAAGAAGTATAATTATATTTAAATTTCCTTTTTTTTCACTCCAGCAGGAGTAAAGACCACTTAGTTTGACCACTTAGGCAGAATGTGACATAGCATGTTGTGAACTTTTGCCGAGGTGGTTATTTATACAGAACCTATGATAGGGGGTACAATCGGTACATTGTACCTGGATCCGGGTTCTGATAGAGGGCCCGAGAACTAACATTTTAATTGTAACCAACATTACGCGCTGTTGCAGTACTACTACTACTATTACTACTACTACTATTACTACTACTACCACTACTACGATTATTACTACTATTAATAATAATCTGCTACCACTACTGCCACTACTACCACTACTACTACTACTACCACTACTACTACCACTACTACTACTACTACCACTACTACTACTACTACTTCTGTGACAGAGCCATGTGTGTTACGTAAACATATAGACGGTGCAAGTTGAAATACAAAGGCTTCTCCCAGGCTGGAATATTAATTAGCCCTGTAAGTAGATGAGAACTAGTTGAGAATTATGGATGAGTACATTAACAACGGACGGAGTAGACCTAGTGGGACCAGCTGGAATTGCATTGCACAAATAACAATAAGTCAATTTCTTTGATCTGAGAATATGGCTTCAGCAGATCAGCTTGAGTCCTAGGGCATTACAAAGACACATATAACAAATGAATGATTTTCTGAACTGAAGCATCATTTCGAGGCAGAGAGAAAGTAAAAGACCAGTGAAACGATAAGGAGGTGCATATGTATGTAATGAAAGAAACACGAGAACAGAAAAGGAAAGAGGACGACAAGAGAGGAGAACGTCAGGGGAGTTGAACAGTGACACTTTTTCCAGCGGGCTTTTTGAATGTTAAATAATCTAGAACATAACAGAAACCCACAACAGACAAGTACAGAAAGTACAAGAGGAAAACGAAAGTTATCAACAAACACCCTTTTAATTTGGAGTAAGTACAACTTCAAAATATAATGTCACTGAACTCAAAAACGTCATTAGCAAACATGCAGCATTTTATTTTTGTAGTCATTCATAGGATTTTGATAAAGCGGCAAATGCAGGAAATGAAAATAGAAAACATAATGAAACAGATATACGAACGCATGTGAAAGTGAACAAGAAATGCAATCATAATTTTTACTTTGACATTGATGTATCAAAACCGAGTTTACATGTCGAAATGAAGTGAACAATTATGTTACCGATGGTTATATATCTCTGCCTAAAATTGTCCCCAAACGTACATGTATTTACGTTTTTCCAAAAAACATACTGAAATGTTAAAGGAACAATAGAAACTTACACGTAAGACTGGGTTGTTTGAAGCCAACAAAAACAAGCGTTATATTGCTTTCCCTGTTGATTATTCTGGTAGAAGACAGCCAAATGTCTCACGACAAACGCCTCTGAGTTTAAATCTGCACAGGTATCTGATGATAGTTGAAATTCTAATTGGAAGTGGCGGAAACTTTTTCAAGAGAACCCAGCACTTGAATAAGGATTTAGTTACATAGAATGTTATCTAGCTTGGCTAGAAATAGAAAGTGGCCTACTGTCTCTAACAGGAGTTGACACCATCTTAGAAGCGTCAATCAAGACTGAAGCTGTGAAACACTACGATCTTTACAATCGAATCATCGATGCTGTACTATTCTTAGAAGAACGAAGTCTGATTTGACATTTTTAACAATAATAGAAACAGGACAGCTTTTTCCGTAAATTAAATTCTATGCCTACGTTTCTTAGTTTGTTTTTACTTTTTGCTAAAAATTATGGCTTCTCGTGATGTGATCTGCACTGCGATATAAAAGGATGATTTAATGTGAATTCGAGTTTCTTTGATCTAGCGCAAGATTGGTTTGTAGTCCCATCATTCCGAGTTCGAAATCACTTCGTGTCACGTTTTATTGGTAATGTCAGGGATTTTTTTTTTGGTAAGACCACTTCTCTGCCTACAGAAAGGATTGGCAAAACTACTGTATTTCAAAACTGCCATGATGGAACACATTAGAAACAAATATACATTCATACACTAGCTCAATACCACCTGATATCGTCAAAAGGTCTGGGGTGGAAAGGAACATACCGTCGTCAATAGAATACAGAAATCCAACCTTTAATCAAACAAAAAACATAAATTGTTAATATTGCATTGTAGATAAATATGTTCAAATCGAACATGCTTAATTCTTTGTTTTCCTTTTCTACTGAAATTTCATTTGTGTTCATAGATGGAGTATAGGAGCATGAAGCTTCAAATGAAGATAATCAACAGAGCGCTACGTTTTAGCCCTCTCTCATATCCATACACTTTTTGGCCTTACACACTAGATCTCATGGCAAAACTTGTAGTGGATTATAGTAGGATGACGAATGGAGAAGGAAAGATGATCTGAAAGAAACTGCACCTACTATAACATTCGTCTTGGAGACCCTATATACATGTATGTATATATAAATATATATATATATATATATATATATATATATATATATATATATATATATATATATATATATATATATATATGTGAGTGTGTGTATATTAATCACATACACCTACATTCAATAATAGGTAAAGAGATCGTAAGATTCCTTCTGAATCGACTGATGGCTCAACTTGACGAAGGTTTTCTACCAGAAAGTCAGTGTGGTTTCCGGAAAAAACGTGGAACCTTCGATATGGTATTTTTTACAAGACAGTTGCAAGAGAGATGCCAAGAACAGAACTGTGACATGCACGTAGCTTTTGTCGACCTATCGTAGACGTTCGACACGGTCAATAGGTGTCAAACAGGGTTGTGTTCTGGCACCGACACTCTTTATCGTGGTTTTTGCAGCAATGTTCAATCTTCGTCTTCTTTCTTCTTCTTCTTCATCGTACGCAGTCAGACAGTAACCATTATTATTTCGAAAAAAGCGGCGGTCATCCTGAGGCTGTCGACACTGCCATAGAGCTTGTCTTGTGGTTCCACTGGTGATGGCCACATCTGCTCTCTCTGATCCTCGTATGTCGGTCAGTTCTGCAGCAGATGCTCAGCGGTCATTTTCTCGGTACAACACGGGCATTCGTCGGTACCACCTATCTTCAATTTGTTGAATAGGTGGTACCTCAGTCTATTGTGGCCAGTGCGAAGTCTGAAGACAACGACCTGCTCTCTTCTGTTCAACTGGTAATAGGCATCGTTTTTGGTGTAGCCGGTATGTTAAGTTTCCCATTTGGTCATGTATCTGGCTTTAATAAGCCGTTTTGACTCTTCGTACGTCATAATAGTATCTGTTTGTGGTAGTCTTGCACCTTCTTTTGCCAATCTGTCTGCCTCCTCGTTGCCTTGGATGTTGCAGTGTGATGGGACCCACTGTACCACTACCCTTTTTGGTGCGGACTGCTGGCATAGTTGACAGAGTGATGCTCTTAAGTCATTAAGCTCAGTGTTTTTCTGGCTTTTCATCGCTGTGACTACGGCCAGAGCATCTGTAAGCAGGACTATATGGCTTTCATTTCCTTTATGGGTCACAATTTCTTCCACTGCCGCCCTCAGTGCCTCTGCCTCCGCTCAGAAATTGCTTGTGTACTTACCAGTAGCGAATGACAGTGTTATTTTTCTGCCATTTGGTAGGTTCAGGAATGCTCCTGCCCCTCCGTTCTGTGTAGTGTTTGTTACAGAACCGTCGGTGTATGCATGGGTCCAGTCCATGTTTGGGTAGTTTTCCTATATAAAGCTTAGGGTAGTATCTCTGCTTTCTTTTTCAGTCTGTCAGTTTTTGCTTCCAATACCTGGTATATTTTCTACCACCTCTGGAAATATATCCTGCTTCCAGGTAGGTTTTCGTACAGTAGTGATGGGCTTTGGTGTTGTTAGTGCGTTCATGGGGTCTTCGTGCAGTTAACTTTGTTAACTTTATCGAAGTTCGCCTTCGCTGCTGTTGTCCATGCCGCAATGCCATACTCGAGAACTGGTCTCACTCTTCCAGTGTACAGTTTCTTTAGTATGCCTTCGTCTGCTCCTCAGCTTGTGCCAGCAAGTTTCCTCATGATTGCCATTCTTTCTCTGGCTTTCATTCGGTTTCTCTCAATCTGACTTTTCCATGTCATGCGCCGATCAAATGTGACTCCCAGATAGGTTACGTTGTCGTTTGGCTGCAGGATTTTGCCATTTAGACTTAATTTGGTATTTTGGGGTTTGATTGAAATCGAGAATATTGTGCATGTGGTTTTCTCTTCGTTTATTTTGACCAGCCATGAGTTCGCCCACTCTTCCAGCGATGTTAGGGCCTGCTGCATTCGATTTCTTGCTATGGTGAGATTCTTTTCAGAGGTCCACATAGCCAGATCATCTGCAAACATTGAGCTATGGACTCTCCTTTGTATATTCTCTGTAATGTCGTTTATATATACCAGGAAGAGTGTGGGTGACAGTACTCCCCCTTTGGGTACTCCCTGCTCGAGTGTCACCTTTTTGCTCATCTGCCCTTGTACTTGGACTCTGGCCGTTCTTTGTTTGAGGTAGTGGTTGATCCACTTGTACATTTTCCCACAAACATCACTTCTTCTTAGCTTGACTCTAAGTCCGTCTTTCCAGGCTTTGTCAAATGCCTTTTCCAGATCCACCCAAACAGCTACTGTGTGTTTCTGTGCCTGGTAGGCGTCTTCTATTTCCTGGGCTATGAGGATGACCTGGTCCTCAGTGGATCTGTGCTGTCTAAAGCCGGCTTGCTGTGGAATTAGTATTCGTTTTTCTTCCAGATGCCACATCAGTCTGGTGTTTATCATACGTTCCATCAGCTTGCCGACACAGCTCAGTAGGCTGATGGGCCTGTATCCATTTGGATCTGTTTTGTCCTTTCCTGTTTTTGGTACTGGTACCAGTACTGCGTCTTTCCATGCCTGGGGTACAATTCCCCTTTTCCAGCTTTGGTTCAGGACCGATAGCAGTTTCCTCTTCGCTGTTTGGCCCAGCCCCATCAGCATTTCGTTTGTAATCTCGTCTTTTCCGGGAGATTTCCTTTTCTTTAATGTTCTCATAGCCTCTTCCATTGCGCTCATTGTTAATTTGGCCATCATGTGCTCTTCAGGTGCCGTATTGATGTTGTCGTGCCCCTTTAGCTCTTCACTAATGTCTGTATGTCTATCTGCAGGGACCTCGATGTGGTTTGCTCTGGTATAGTGATCGACAAAAGCGTTTGCGGCTTTCTTACCAGTGAGCAAGTTTTCGCCCTGCTTGATGGTAATTTGTTTGTTTGACGGGGTTTCGTCGTTCATGGCTCTTACTAGCTTCCAGAGCTTGTTCCCTTCTTTGTCCAGGTTTAGGCTTTCCGTTTTGTTTTTCCAGCTTTCTCTTGCTGTTTGCTTGAGAGTGTATTTGTATTTCGCCGTGGCGGCTTTGAGGGCCATGTTTGCCTCCATAGATTTTTCTCGCTCTGCCATGTTCCTAGCATTTGTTACTGCATCTTCCGCTTTCTGCAATTCATCATTCCAGTAGGGCTTATAGTTTTTCCTAGCTCCTCTTGGGATGGTTTCAGTGGCGGCTTGCATTATTGCCTTGCTTAGGCTTTCCACCATGGGCTTCATTTTGTTGTTTCGTGTGTTGATGGTTTCACACAGCCCATCTGTCAGGATTGCAAATCTGTCCCAGTCGGCTCGTTTGTAATTCCAACGTGGGAGCGGTTTTGTTTCCTGTGGGCCTACTTCCATATCAATGTCTAGCCTGATCGGCATGTGGTCGCTACCTGCCAGTTGGTTTAGCACCTGGCGGTCTATTTTATGGTGTATGTCCTGTGTGGAGAAGGCCAAATCTGGAGTCGAGGTGGTACGCCATGTTTTAGAATAGAAACTAGGGCTATCCTCCGGCCTATTGATTAGGGAGAGATTTGTATCTATCTCCCAATCTTCCACTTCGTCACCTCTGCTATCTGTGTCCGACTATCCCCATCTCTCCGAGTGGCTGTTGAAATCTGCAACTACTATGCAGTTGGAGTCTCTGACCTCCATACTCGAGAGCGATAGATCTCTATTTGGTGGTCCGTATAGATTAAAAATGCGGAGCTTCTTCTCTTGAGCCATTATGTCAACTCCCACAATTTCTGCTTGTCCGGTGTGACTGACAGGTACCGCGCTACTCGGTATGCAGTTTTTGGTTAGTATCAGGACCCCTCCTTTGTGGCCTTCTCTATTGAGACGGAAGGTCTGGTATCCTCTGATTGAGAATTTATGATTATTGTTGAGGTGCGTTTCCTGGATACATGCCACGTCAATCTTACCTTCATGCAGGTGATGTGTTAGGGAGAGCTTTTTGTTAACGACACCCTCCGCATTCCACTGTAGTATTTTGAGGGTCTTGAGTTTTTGGTCAATAAAAGTAGCCCCATAGCCATGTGCCTTGACTCCACGACACATGGGTGGGTGACCACCAGTAGTCAAGGGTGGGCCCCTTCGAGGCATGAGGCCCGGCACTATCGCTGCCTGGCGGGACTCCGCAGGATGAGCGCCATACGTTTTTCTGATCGGTTGTACTGTCATCATACTGCGATTTACGTTGCACTGTTTTGTTAGGCTTGCGGCCCCATGCATCCGATTTCAACAGGCGTTTCTGTAGGGATGCCATCCTTAGCCTTTGGCTGTCCCCAGCCTATCTGCAAGGCAGCAGTTGTTTATGATCAGAGTTGTCTCTCTTATGGAAGTTGTCTTACCAGACTAACGAGTCTTCACTACTCGTGTCTATAGGGTGCGGTGATGATATATGAGATGATATATGAGATGATATATGATATGGACTGGTTTACCCGGAAGAGAGGCAGTCCAGTGTGTCTGTACCCCAGGATCGTCACGTCCTGCCAGAAACGTAGCATTTGCATGTGAGTAGGGTATCTCTTTGCTCCCTTTATTTTCTTGGCTTCTATGCAGGGATGGTACGCCTAGCATTCCCCGCCACCTGGGATGTTGACACAGTGGGGCAGGTGTGCAATGTCCGCTGGTCTGCATCTCTTCTGCGTCCATTGGTATGGCTGATAGCGTACAGAGGTAGATATCGAAGCAGAAGTGCATTTAACCAGGGGACAATCCTGGTAATGTCACGGAGATGTTGTTAGCCTGGTTTGCGGACATATCTCGTGGTCAAGGAGTGAGTCTAGACAGTTCACAGTGAGGTGGCTGCTCTACTGTTTTCGATACCCCGACCAGGAACTAAGTCTTATGTTGGGGGTTTCGCACCCCATCGCCGTATAGGGTGAATATCGAGCAGCTATCCGCCCACTTTGATCAGCGGATGGAAGAGACCTCTTTCTGTGGCTCGACCTGGTAGGGTTGAGGCGCGATCCCCAGGTCCCGACCATATCGAAGCCTCCCATTGCAGTGGTGCTGAGAATTGGGGCGGGATTCCGGCTAACAAGCGTCCGGCCGTAATCCCTCACATGGTAGCCTCGCGCCAATGGCTTATCAGCCTGGAATGTGAACCAAATGTTTGCGGTTCCTCTCGAGTTGAGCAGGATTTCCGTAGCAACGCCTTGTCATTTGTAGGGTAAAACTGACCTGTCTTCCGATGGTCTATTTCCAGCACCCGTTCTTTTTTTTGGCAAGGACGAATTAATCGAGGGCTTTTGTTTGTCCGTGACCAGGTATCTGGAGCCTGCGGTTTCCGCGGTGTTAAGACACGGTTTCCGTAGCGATCCTTCATTAGAAGGTTAGAGAGCTGACCTGTCTTCCGTGGGTCTATTACCACCACACGTTCACTATTAGACCCAACAAAAGTGCTCTCGATTTGTCAGTCGTTCTACAGTGTTTGCGTCTTGAGTCAAATTAAGCCGCAGACTCCACTCCTGATATTGTTCTTCCGTCAATTCCTTTTTCAAACACTGGATGCAGACCAACCGAGCCACAGAGGGCATAACCCCAGATTTCTGAGGGTCTAAATCCAGCACCAGTTCCATATTAGACCCAAGGAAAGTGGTCTCGGCATGTCAGTCATTTCAGTGTTGGCCGTGTTGAGTCAAATTAAGCCGCAGGCTCCACTCCTGGTGGTGCCCTTCCGTCAATTCGTTTAAGTTTCAGCGTTGCAACCATACTTCCCCCGGAACCCAAACACTTTGATTTCCCGGAAGCTGCCCGCAGAGTCATCGAAGCAACTCCTGCGGATTGCTAGTCGGCATCGTTTATGGTCAGAACTACGACGGTATCTGATCGTCTTCGCGCCTCTGACTTTCGTTCTTGATTAATGAAAACATTCTTGACAAATGCTTTCGCAGTAGCTCGTCTTGCGGCGATCCAAGAATTTCACCTCTAACGCCGCAATACGAATTCCCCCGTTTGTCCCTGTTAATCATTACCTCCAGTTCCGAAAACCAACAAAATAGAACCGAGGTCCTATTCTATTATTCCATGCACCATTATTCAGACAGCCGAGGCCTGCTTTTAGCACTCTAATTTTTTCAAAGTAAGCACGCCGGCCACCCAGGACGCTCAGCGAAGAGCACCCGTGGGAGAGAGCCGGCAGACGGTAGGGCAGGAGACAACGGGCAGTGAACCGGCGCGAGCCGGACCGCCCGCCTGCGCCTGAGATCCAACTACGAGCTTTTTAACTGCAACAACTTTAATATACGCTATTGGAGCTGGAATTACCGCGGCTGCTGGCACCAGACTTGCCCTCCAATAGACCTTCGTTAAATGGTTTAAAGTGTACTCATTCCAATTACGGGGCCTCGAAAGAGTCCCGTATTGTTATTTTTCGTCACTACCTCCCCGCGCCGGGAGTGGGTAAGTTGCCCGCCTGCTGCCTTCCTTGGATGTGGTAGCCGTTTCTCATGCTCCCTATAATAGATTTATTTAATAACAGAGTTTAGAAATTAACCAGTTGGAGAGTTCTCAATAAGTTATTCACTTATTTATGTAAGTTATTTATTTGGGATCTTGTTTGTAGAGCTTTCTTTCCTACCGGGAGGCCTACACTCATAGGTTCGTGCAGGAGTTACATCATACTGTTGGTCGACTATTGCGGCATCCTCTCAGTATGGAATTACCAATAATCTTGCCATTTTCAGCCACTAAACGCTGTTGGAAACTACTGGTGCAACATATATATATATATATCGTATGGAAATATAAAATGTAAAGATGTATGAGATGGAGAGCTTCCATGGCTGTTTCAGATAATAATTGCTGTCTCCTACCACCTTTATCTTTCTGATGGCTATTAACGGGATTACGAAGAACCGAATTTTAACCTCCGAAAATGGAATTTAATGACGTTTGACAAAACTTAATGACATGGACTTTGCTGGTGCCTTGGCTATTGAGTATCACAATAACAATAAGATGCAAAATAAAATACGTGTACTTGATGAGTGGTCACAACAATTGGGTTTGTGGGTACATATAAAAAAGACGAATATTTTTTAACATTAAAACACCGAACGGCATTCATATTGTGTTCTGAGAAACAATACTACAAGAGGTGGAAGGTAAACTGAGACACTAGTCTGGTCAGGCACAACACACTGACCAGGACATCGCGGCAATGTCAGTCAGACTAAACTGACCAAGACCATAATCTCTGTTCCATGACGCGTTCTCTGGAAATTGACTACTCTTTCCAAGGCAGTCTGGCTGTGGAGCTATGGACCGACGTTACGGTCTTAGCAGTTAGTGTCATTCACATGAAGCCAGACAGATCACAATCGTCTGGAGGAACATAGTCCACCTTCATCAGCAGACTTGTGATGTGAGGAAAGCTACTACAGCCTGCCACTTCCCGCCCTTTTCAGGGCGAGCAAAACAGTAAACATATTCATTGTGGTAATTCAACAACACAATAACAACAACAACTAGAAGTTGAATAATTCATCTATCTTAGTAGCATTTAAGATGAAGAAGGAAGTGCGGATATAGATATGACATTAAGAATGCCAAGGTGAGGAAGACTTTCACTTCATTCAGGGAATTTATGGAAACGAAGAAAATTAAATCTACGAAAATAGAGATCTTTACTCTCAATGTAAAGTCCGTCTAAACTTACGGCTTAATAGCGCGGTGAACAACGAAAACTGCGACGAAACATGTTCAAGTTTTCATCAGTGGTTTCCTTCGTTGAAAAGAGAGTTTCCAATTATATGATAAAGTCACCAGTATGTAACTGTGGGCATGAACTGGCCATATGTCAGTGCACTTTGACATGCCACGTGGGCCTTGAAAATCTCGCCATCGAATACCAAATCCCGCGATCGAATTACGGAAAACAGTTGATATCGTTGGAGGACAATCTCTGTTCTGCAATCCACAAATAGAGACGAATAGGCAGACATAAACAGTCATGGAGAAGAGAGTTTGCAGTAGGGAAGACGTGGGCAGGAGGGGGGGGGGGGGGGCTGGCGCAGAACAGCACGGCTTGAGTATTTGTTAAAGACGTATGCTCCACAGGAACCTGTAACACACACACACACACACACACACACACACACACACACACACACACACGCACACACACATACATACACACACACACACACATACACATTCGTATATTAGGTGGCAGTCGGAACAATTAATGCAATCTAAGATTAAGTTATTACAATTTGAAAATAAATCGTAAAAGTTTAGATTTGAAAAAGAATACAACCAAACGCAATTGTGTTTGCTATTCCAACACAGACAATTAAGGGGCCACAGCCGAAACAAGTTTGATGAGAACCTAATACGCGAAGATCCATATACAGAGAAGACATGTCACTATTGAATAGGTCATATCTATTTAACAATTAAACAATTCATACTTAGATTGGTTCTTGGAGTCTAGGACAGAGTCAAAATAATAATGGAAACTTCCGAGTTCGTGGCTGATGAAGTGGGAATCAAGACGATGCCAAGCTTGTCGAGTGACAGAAGTGAGAGCAATAGCTTCCGTTTATAAAACTTGAAGGCGTGCTGTGATTGACAGAACTGGCAGCAATTAAGGTATGGTTTCACTCGCATTTTCTGGCCTGTTTAAATCTGGAAGGAAAATAAGTTGTAACTGAATGTAGAACACGAATGGAGATTGCATGCTTTTAGGGAGAAAAACGGGCCCATAAACATCGCAACAAATGCCTGGAGATGAATGCTGTGCCAAGTTCTAACGATGTACACGTCAGTTTATGACGTTTTGGAGCCGGCATGCATATGACGGACATGCGTAATCGCTCCTTGACACCCCAAAAAAGCACGTGAGACACTCCGTCTGAAGAAACAGTGTGGAGGATAAATAAGTGAGAGAACTGCACTCGATATGGCTTTGAATGGCAGTGACTCAGAGTAAAGATAAGTTTGGTTGAGTATACCTCATTTCATACGCGTGTCTTTGTGAACACTCATATATATATATATATATGGCTTGACAAACGCGGTAGTCTGCTCGTCTGTGACGAGTCAAAATTATTTGCTTGACGAGTAAAAAAAACTCGTTAATTACGTTTTTAATCGTTCCCACAAAACGAATCTCGCCCGATTATTAATGATATTACGGTTCGAATAGATTGCACATAAGCTAGTTTATGATGGTGATAATAAACCTCCACTGCCACAGTTTAAACTAACTAAAGTCATCGATAAATACACACACACACAGACAAGCTGTAATACTAGACGCTGTTCGGATATTTGTTTCTTCCGTTTCACCCCCCCCCCCCCTCTTCCCACATACCCTCCTCCTCAACCAACTCATTCTTCTAACCATCTTTTCTCACTCCCAAATTCTTCACACGCAAATTCTTCCTACCCAAACTCTGTCTTACCAACCTTCCCATCTTTTCATCCATCTCGTCTGTCTCTCAACTTTTCCATTCCGCTAAAAAGCGTACTGTCCGCCTATCTCCCTACTTCTTAATCCATATATTCCCCCTCTATTTCTCCTTTCATATTTCTCAATCCTTTAAGACAGAAGCTTGTTCTCTGTGTAAAGCAGACAAAGGACTCGATGTAGATTAAGCCGCAAGGAATTTTGCCTACATATGTACTGCGCATTACACATTTACGTTTCAGCCATGCAGAAGTATCAGAGTATAGACCTATGCTGAAATCAAGAGAACTGCAGTGGATATAACCAAATATAGAGAAATGTTCAGGCAGCCATACACCCAGTCTTTGAGCTGATTAGCCGGAGGATAGAATCAAATGGAGAGAAATGTTCAGGCAGCCAATTAAACCAGTCTTTGGACTGATCAGTCAGTGGATAGAATCAAATGAAGAGAAATGTTCAGGCGGCCATATAACCAGTCTTTGGACTGATCAGCCAGTGGATAGAATCAAATGAAGAGAAATGTTCAGGCGGCCATATAACCAGTCTTTGGACTGATCAGCCAGTGGATAGAATCAAATGAAGAGAAATGTTCAGGCGGCCAATTAAACCAGTCTTTGGACTGATCAGCCAGTGGATAGAATCAAATGAAGAGAAATGTTCAGGCGGCCAATTAAACCAGTCTTTGGACTGATCAGCCAGTGGATAGAATCAAATGAAGAGAAATGTTCAGGCGGCCATATAACCAGTCTTTGGACTGATCAGCCAGTGGATAGAATCAAATGAAGAGAAATGTTCAGGCGGCCAATTAAACCAGTCTTTGGACTGATCAGTCAGAGAATGATAGCAATGATGATGATATATATATATATTTAATTTTTATATATATGCATGTTTGTGTGTCTTCGTGTGGGCTCGTACGTGTGTGTGTGTCTGCGTATTTATGTGTGTGTGGTTGTCCCTGTCTGGCATTCGTAAGTTGCCACTGGGAAATCCTCAGGATTTTTATTTTTGTCATTGTGTAAGGATATGTTTTCAGTTTAGTTAAACTCTGCAACGACATGTCTATTCTTATTCTTACTATCTTCTGGCAACCACAAAACACTAAGAAAGTCGATTAAATCGTTTGAGTTAAAATGCTACAGGAAAGTGCTCAAAATACCCCGGACAGCGATTAAGAAAGTCACAGAAACACCAAGCAGCTGGCCAGTAAACAATTCGACGCCAAAGAAACACACATAATCTGACCACATCAAATGGCGCAATGGTTGAGAAAAAAAAAGAAATTGTAGGACATGGTTCCCGGCAAGCAAACCCGAGACAGACGGAGAAGGAGATGTACACAGGGCATTCAAGTGGGGTTCTCAGGATGGTGGTGACAGAGGCCAGGGCGCTGGCATAATAAGAGATTTTTACAGATCGGCTGTTATGAGAGCGACGTTCTGTAAATGACATGCTACATGATGATGATAATATATATATATATATATATATGTGTGTGTGTGTGTTTATGTGTGTGTGTGTGTGAATGTGTATGTATGCATTGTGTGTGTGAATGTGTATGTATGCATTGTGTGTGTGTGTGAATGTGTGTGTATGTATAAATTAGATCGATTTAGCTCACCTCACAAAAAAAGGAATTAACTAAAGAACGAAACGGCGAGAGTTCGAATACCGTAAGTGTTAAACGTCCTATGGTCTTATAGAAGTTCACAAATCTAGTCTCACAGTTGGTACACGATGAACAATGCCGTGCCAGCTATTGGCTGTGTCAGTAAATGAACAAATGGCAGCTGAAAACCGAAAAGAGTTAGCTGTTAGTCGCTGTCAGGGCAAACGATTCTAACGATTAGGAAAATCTAACAAAATAGTGGCTGGTGTGAAAGCCAAAAGAAGACAGCCCTCCATCAAGAATAGACATAACAGGTCAACCATCTGTTTGTCTGCACAATCGATTGGAAATATATGCAATCGGACCTCTACACGTCCATGTGAAGCGACTATATATATATATATATTAATATATATATATATATATATATATATATATTTATATATATATATATATATATATATATATATATATAAATATATATATATATATGTATATACACATATACACATTTATACGTACATATAGATAGACAGGTAGGCAGACAAACACACAGGCAGACAGACAAATAAATAGGTAGATAGATTTATACAGATATTAAAATATAAATATATATTTATATGTATGTTATATGGTTCTAAAAGTTGCCATACGGTGAATGGTGGGAGTGATTGGGGTGGGGGTGAAGGAGGCGGGGGAGGGGGGGAGGTTGAGGATGAACTCTCAACACCAACTAAATGCTTCCATGGCGCGCGGCAGAACTGTTTTGACTAACAGGAGAAGGGGCGGAAGGCGAGCCACTGTCGCATTGAAACCAGTAGTTTTGGGCCGATGAGGCTCGAAATCCTAGAAAGACAGCTCATCTAGGAGATGGAACACTCTGATTTCAAACCATCTGCAGCCTTGCAGATAAGATAGTAGCGTACCTTGTAAGGTTGTGCCAGATATGGTTGTGCAATCTATTTTTTGGTACTCTGAAAGTTGGACAGGGTCTACCATGCCTGACAACCGACGATGTGTGGATGATACAAAGCCTTATCCTAGAGCAAGGAAGGGCAACCTCAGCTGAGTGTTGTGGTAGGGCAGACTAGGCCCTTAGCCTTAGTTGGCAGCTAGTCTAAGCATTGCTCTGCTGATCCGGCAGCTTCTGCAGCTTCCATTGTCTAAATGTATTGGTAATACGTTTCCCTTGGAGCAAACAAGGCAGACCGAGAGAGGGACCATGCTGCATGGGCAACACATGATCTCTATATTTCTGCCCGGGCTTTGTGCTATGGAGAGGTGCAACTTCATCCTTGATCTTAACAGGTCTCGGAATCAAAACGGGAGGCACCAGTTTACGCCTTATAATCTCTTGCCAATTGGCCTAGGCATGGGTGCCACGGGCAGTCTCCGATGGTGGTGGACACTTTCAGGGGTCACTGATCAACTAACGCCCGTCTCAAGCTGGGCAGCCCCCAGGCAATAAGGTGTTGATCCGCTACAGCGTGTCTGCTTCAATGGATACGTGGGGCTAGGACAAAATCCAAATCGCAGGCTGTAAATCAAGTGTACCAGACAATACGGCTAAAGGTGGAAACGTCAGGCTTCGGCTTGCAATTTTGAATGTCATGACCATGTGTCCGGGACATGCCACTGACCTCAGAGACATTGGTCGCGTGAGAAAAACGCTGATATTGATGTCGAGCTCAATTGTCTTGGTATAGATATTGATAGTCTGTAGGAGACAGGCCTTCCCGAGGATGGGTCACTTAGGGAAAAAAATTATACCTTTATTTTGAAAGGCAGAGGAAAGGAAGATACACCCGACAAAATCGGGTTGGTTTTGCAGTGAAGAACTAATTATTGTGTGCTATTAAGAGTCCAGTTGGAGGATATGAAAGAATGTTAACAATGAGATTGTCTACCTCGTGTGGATTCATAACACTTATCGCTGCCTACGCTCCGACGCTCACATCAGCGGATGATGCAAAGGATTCCGTATATGTAGAGATAGACAATGCAGGGAATGCAATTCCAAAATCGGACTGCCTATTGGTCATCTAAATGCTAGGTGGGATCGGACTCGAATTCCAATGCGCACGAATGAAAATGGACAAAGGCTGCTGGAATTCTGCACAAAAAACAATCTCTGCATCACAAACTCTTACTTTGCAACAAAATATCGCCTTAAGTTATCATATAAACACTCAAGATCTGGTCATTGATACCAACTGGACTTTATTATCACTAGGAGACAACATCTGACTCACACACAATCAACGCCAGTTTCCCGCCTTAAGCTGAGACCTAAGAGAATCTTCACAGCAAAGCACAAACCCATTTTGAGGATAAATTTAGTGAACACCAAGAATCCAGAAAAGTGTTTCAGATTCCAATAGCAGCTTGCAGATGTTCTCACTGATGCACCAGGAGACTGCACAGCTAGTGAAAGGTGGGATGAAATCAAAGAAACTACCCCCAAAGCATCGGTAACAGCTTCTGGCATTAGAGAACACGGGAATCAAGACCGGTTTGAGGCAAATAGTCGGATACTGTATTCTTTGACGGACAGAAAAAAAGGCAGCACTACTGAGAAACAAAGACAAAACAGCACGAAACACTCTCAATATATTGAAATGACTTTTGGATACAGTTATGTGAGAATATCCAAAATAACTTCAATAATGGTAACATCAGAGGCATGTGAAGGGATAAAAGAAGGCCATCGGCCGAACAGTGAAAAAGAGTGCACGGCTAAAAGCTTCATCTCGGAAGACCATCCCTGATACGAGGAAGCAGTCAGACAGATGGATAGAGCAATATCTTGCACTCCATTTAGAACTAAAAGAAGATGCCTTCAATTCCATCGAGGTTATGCCAACTCTGAACCATCTAGACTCGCTGTCAACCATGGCAGAAGTTAACTGTGCTATTGCTGACCTTGTTGACCTTGCTTCTGGCAAGGCTCCAGGAAAGGATGAAATCCCCGTAGAGGTCATAAGGAGTGGAAAGGACATACTTGCTCCACCGATACACCAGTTGATAACATTATGCTGACATCAAGGACAGGTCTCGCAGGATTTCAAAGATTCAAGCATTGTAACATTGTACAAGAGCAAGGGGGACCGGAGTGACTGCAACAACTACAGAGGAATTTCGCTTCTGTGTACAGTTGGGAAGATACTTGCCAGAATTGTTTTGCGCAAACTCCTGGTCTTAGGAGATCAGGTTTACCAGAAGTCACAGTGCGGTTTCCGAGGGGAATAGGTCTACCACATGTATAATATTCTCATTACGACATTTGCAAAAGAACTGCAGAGAACAAAATCAACCATTGTATATTGCCTTCATAGTTCTCACAAAGGCATTTCACTTGGTCAGTCAGTCATCTATTCAAAGCGCTCGGGAGGATCGGTTGCCCCTCAACTCTTCTCAGCATTATCGAGTCGTTCCACACTGACATAAAAGCAGCCATCAACTTTGACGGTGCGTCTTCAGAGGAGTTTGCAATCAAGTGCGGAGTAAAACACGGCTGTGTACTTGCTCCAACTCTCTTTGTAATATATTTCTCACTTCTCTAGAAGCATGCATTTCTTGACCAGCAAGGTGGTATCTTCATTCATTCTTGCACAGATGGTGGCCTTTTCAGTTCTCAAAGCCTGACAGCCAAGACCAAAATAAACAGTGTGCCGATGAGAGAACTGATCTTTGTGGACGTTGCCGCAATTACGACTTACTCAGAGGAGGAATTGCAAAGCTTACTATCTGCATTTTCGGGTGCTCTGCTGTTCGGGTTAACAATCAGCAAAACGGAAACACATGTTATAGTCTAGGGTACAAACAAACCACCAGTAATCTTCATTGATGATGCGCATCTCGATGTAGTAAATCATTGTAACAGTTCCAGCCGGAGCAAGGGGAGTTTAGGATGCCTGAACATGTTAAAGCTTAAAGCTACATGAATGCATGTCAAGGTCACTCACTGTCTCAGCAAAGGAGAACAGAGTTGGGTTAAGGAATGTGGACAGGTAGAAACTGACCACTGGCCTTCCGATTTTGGTAGGGGGAGATTGATTGACAGACGAAATTGGCAACGGGGCTTGCTGCGAGAGAATGAGTGACAGGTGTGCAAAGTGTTTCGTTCCAATTGGGATTGAAGATGACCATACCTGAGATCGATTGGTCAAGCTCTGGCCTTGCTTGAGGATATATAACTCGAGACAAAGTTTAGCTCGAGAGGCTGGATGAGAGATGGAGAGTGAGGGAGAGAGAGAGGCTGTATGGAGGAGACTGAGAGAGAGAGAGAGAGAGACTGAATGTAGATAGTGTGTTTAACTCACCAACTTTAGATAGAGGAGCGATTGATAGACGGTTGGACGAATGTTTAATGATAGAACAGGATCGTTCAAATAGGTGTGTGAGTTTTGCATTAATGGATAATCTGAAAGTGTGTTTGTAAGCAAGGACACATTGTGAACGAGTTATGTCGGGATCGCCCGCCTGAGGAGATTTCAGTGAGGAAGAGTATTTGATAAGGTGTGTTGAAGACGCAGTTAAGGCGATGTGTGTGTGATGTAATTGCAAGGCAATAGAACTGGGTTTTTAGATAGTTGGGAATTCCATCAATAGCTAATGCTTACAATTCCCGTTTTAGTAGAATGTTTAGTTAAGATATGTATTATATTGTGTTTGTAATTCCTCTACTCATTGTATGATATGAGTATGATATAATAAATATGCCACCTGCTGTTTGATATGTCATTTACTGAGTATGGTCATGATGATGTGGATGAGTGTGAGAATGTTCTAAGTTAGATCACGGCCAAGGCAAACAGTGGGATCTGCTACATCATTTTACATGCTTGGAATCCTCAGTCAATAATAAACTATCCCTGGACCAAGATATCAATATCAGAATAGGCAACAATGAGCAGATTAACAAAAAGGATTTGAGAGAACAAGAAGCTCACAAATAAAACAAAAACACTTGTTTACCAGACTTGTGTTATCAGCACCCGTTTTTATGGCAGTGAAACGTGGTCTACCTACATGCACTAGGTGACGCGGCTAAACCGCTATGGGGTGCTTGCGCAAAATACTCGGTGTTGGGTGGCAAGACAAGATCACCAACGCAGAGATGTTGGAGAAAACAGGCACTCTCACAATCTTTTCTATGCGTAGTCTTCGAAGGCTGGGATACATTCAGAGGATAGCTGATGGCAGAATACCAAAATAACTTCTCTATAGCGAATTACAGTTGGGGAAAAGGTCTCGGGGCCGGCCACTACTTCGGTACAAGGATGTATGCAAGCGGGATATGAATGATGCAAGCATCAATTTGGAATCATGGGAACAGAACACCATGGACCGTATTACATGGAGGGGAAAGATTAAGCATGGAATACCGACAAAGGAGATACTTATTACTGATAGACTAAAGACAGCGTTTGAGAAGACACACTACATCATGCGATACTGCAAATGGTACTGACGTTCGTTGCACACACTGTGGAAGACGCTTCTCTGCCCGAATTGGTCTAACTAGTCACACTCGTTACCATCTTGGACTGTAGTTACATACTTTTTTTTCAAAGCACAATTACTATCGTCTGACAAGACGGAAAGAGCTAATGATATAAATATATATACATATTAATGTATATATATATATATATTTATTGATTGATAGATAGATACATAGATATATAGACAAATGGTTAAATAGATAGATATATAGATAGATAGATAGATAGATAGATAGATAGATAGATAGATAGATAGATAGATAGATAGATAGATAACCCGTTCATGACATAACAACAAAGTAACATTATGTGTTAAGTGTTAGCGTGCACCGAACACAGACTAATGGATCTCATACTAAAAGGATGGGAACTTTCAGCTTTCCAAATTTCAATTACCTTTTTCTTAACTAGCGCCTAATGTTGTTCCAGTGCGTCAGAATAGCAGAGTAGTAAAACAAAAATTCAAGAGTCTGTACCAGTTGTCGGCACGCTCCCTTCGATCCAGCTATAAAAAGTACATCCGCGAGGCAGAAAATGGCAGCAAAGACGGGAACTGCCCACATCACCTCACAAAAACCGTAGTCTAGTACAACGAAGTTTTTAGCCTTTAATCCCCAACAGTATAGTGTGCTACGAGACTACCATTATTTAATTTATGGCACTTTTCAAATCAGTATTTATCGACAATTCTCCATGTGTTCTCTTAGGTCCTTGATAGGTCCTTGATAGGTCCTTGATGGATCCTTAAATCCTTCAGGTCAAAATGCTACAGAAAGATCCTCAGAATACCCTAGTCGGAGAAAAAGACAAATGTAGACATTCGGCAAGAGTTGAGCATAGAGGAGAACTGGTTTATCAATTCAATTATGGCCATAAAATGTAAATACTTTGGTCACATCAAGAGCTACAGCGGTCTTGAGAAAACAGTGGTGGAAGGTATGGTGCCAGGCAAGAGAGGCAGGGGTAGGCCAAGAAGACGATGGTACCAATATGTCCAGGAGTACCTGGATGTGACTGTGGCGTAGGTTAGAGTTTTTGCAACGGAAAGAGTTTCTTTCAGACAGACTGTGATGGGAGCGACGTTCTATAAAGGACATGCTACACGATGAATGTAAAAAAACCAACATTAGTGGAAACAACCTCAATGAACTTGTCTTTACTGATGACCAATCACTAATAGAAAATCAACTGCAGGAACATACCTATATGCATTCTTAATGAGAGCTGTACGGATTACAGTATGCAAATCAGCATAGAGAAAACCGAAGTTATGACAATTGCAAAAAAAAAAATTTAAAAAGAAATATTAATTTACAACCAACAAGTAAAACACGTAATGCATTTCACGTACCTGGGTAACAGAATCTCAGCAAAGGCGACACTGAAATCTAAAACATATGTAATAAATCAAGTCAATAAAGCAAGTGTCCTCGATATTACTATGTAAGCACGTTGCAATGGATATAAAGAGAACGGTATACAATACAATATGTCTACTCACATTGTGCTACCAGTGTCAGAAATGGGCATTAACAATAATAAAAGAAACATCGTAACAACAGAGATGAAATGTCTGCGACGAATTCTTGGAGTAACAAGGATGGATTAAATCAGAAATGAAGATATTAGGAGACAAGTAGGTACAACACCAGTGCTAGACTTAACCAAGTGAAAACAAACCAAATGGTTCGGTCGTGTGACACGTCAAACACTAGATAGTATCCCTAAGAAAGCAATGATATACATATACAATAGATACAAAGTCAAATGCCGACTACGCAAAAAATGGATAGCAGACATAACAGAAGCAGTAAATCTCTCGGTGTATGAGGCACCTACTAGGGCCCGGTCAAAAACCTATTAATAATCTGACGCCGAATGGCACAAACAGAACAAAAGCGAGCAAAAAGACGAAAGAAAAGAAGACGCTTTTTCGGTATTACCTGTCCCAAAAAAGGCGCAACAAATGGTGACGCTGTCAATCATGTCTTAAGAGCCAACTACGGCGGGTTGAGCATAAGACTGCAAAGTTTAAGTCAAATGAATTTCAGGCTGGTCAATATGGGATGGTTTGGCTCATATTTGTTGCAGACATATGCTCTACAGAGGAGCTGTAAATGTTTTGATTGATTAATTGAATCATTTTTCTGGGTTGGTCTGACCAGCTGCCTTCATTAATTGTCCTTGCCTTCCGATATGTTAGCCGGATACTCCTTTACAGTTAGGCAAATTGGAGCTTGTCTATACAAGAATGCAAACCCTTTCCTGAGATAGACAGAGCTCTACACGCTCTGCTACTCAGTGCTATTCGAGTTTATTGACCATTCACAAATTAATCACCACCCATGTCTGATCTCTTGAGCTGCTCTGACAGTACTTTTAGTTTAAAAATGATGGACTGTACCCTGTCAGATCACAACGGGTGTGCCTTATATGGTCATAAAACTGGGAATGTAACAGCCTTTCTCTTTACTCGTCCCAACCAGAAGTTTGTTGCAGTTATACTTGTGTAGTTTCCATCCCTTGAACTCTATAGGAAAGTGTTATACAACCTCGATGATCAGGTTCCCCCACAAGCTGGAAGGTCAATATTGACCTGTCCGATTCTGGCTTGCTCGACTAGATTATCGAATTTCGTCTTGTATTATGTAGTCGTTATCCGGGATTTTATAGAAATCCACAAATCGGTAGTGACTACATCACTGGAGGTAGCTGGC
Source organism: Ariolimax columbianus (assembly GCA_036924085.1). NCBI lineage: Eukaryota > Metazoa > Mollusca > Gastropoda > Stylommatophora > Arionidae > Ariolimax > Ariolimax columbianus. The sequence continues at coordinate 146,199,282 of JAVGWX010000001.1, forward strand.
AGGTCTCTGATGTTGTAATGAAACGTAGTTGCTACTTACATTGACTGTCTCTGTATGTGATAATGATGTTACTGTTTCTGATTTGTTTATGTACCTTCAAGTGATGTCTATCTACAGTTGCTGTTGTTGTTGTTACGGACCCAGCAGCATCCGAGCTCACGCCCTTCGACTCAATGCAATATAATGGTATTTGCCCGTGTTTATCAGTTGTTGTCTTACATACAAAGTGTTCCATTTATCTGGTCATATGGGTGTGTACACAGATGGCACTCAAGAGTATGTTGGGGTTGGATTCTGTTCAGGTGCTTGTTTAGTGGGATGTGTTGTGTTCTCAGTCTGTAAATGGTGCTGTGATCCTTCCTTGTGAGTTGATTTATAGTGTCTACAATTAAAGAAATACTAACTGTAGTCTCGTAACAGATGTAGGGCTGATGCGGAGCAGGAAATTAATTGTACTTGGTCACAGACTATTCTAATGTGGTCCCACCAGTTTCCTTCTTTGTCGTTTTGTGTCAGAAGGTCCAGTACACATTTACAGCTGGATGAACTTCAGCGTGCTGAGAACGGGGATTCAATTCAGGCTGCCAGAGAAATACGATCTAACTGCTTTGCCACTCAGACGCAAGATCTAAACATGACAACGGCCACACGGATTACAAGCGACAGGACACTGGAACTCTTATCTATTGTATATAAACAATTGACTTGCATAGGGGACAGAGAGTAACATTAGTGGCAGGTGAAACATATCGATCGAGGGAGGAGTGAAGAGTAACACCAGGGACAGGGGAAACAAACTCATCAAAGAAGGAGCGAAGAATAACATCAGGGATAGGTGAAACATATCGATCAGGGCGGGAGAATAGAGTAACATTAGGGACAGGCGAAATATATCGATCAAGGAAGGAGCGAAAAGTAATATTAGGGACAGGCGAAACATATCGATCAGGACGGGAAAATAGAGTAACATTAGGGACAGGCGAAACATATCGATCAGGACAGGAGAATAGAGTAACATTAGGGACATGTGAAACATATCGATCAGGACGGGAGAATAGAGTAACATTAGGGACAGGTGAAACATATCGATCAGGACATCGAGTACTATTAGTAACAGGTGAAACTTAACGATCAAGGAAGCAGCGAAGAGTAACATTAGGAACAGGTGAAACTTATCGATAAAATCTGAAAGTCATTAGGTTTCTGCTACGTTTCTGCTTAGACGTGGTCTCTGTACACAACTTGTCCATGATAATATAATGCTGATCTAATCTTGCAAGCACCGTTAAACTTCCGTTTTATCTTGTCCTCGCCGCCCTAACTTAGTATACATCTTGTCAGTACCGTCATGGCTTCGTGTTATATTGTCAATATCGTCCTACCTTCGACATATAAGTACCGTCCTACCCTAGATGTATCTTGCCAGCACAGTTATACCTTCCACGTATCTTGTCAGTGTCGTTCGACCCTAGACATATCTTGCCAGTGCCGTCCGACCCTAGACTTATCTTGTCAGTGCCGCTCTACACTAGACTTATCTTGACAGTGCCGCTCTATCCTAGACTTTTCTTGTCAGCACAGTTCTATCTTCTACTTATCTAGCCAGCAAAGTTCTTCATTCTACTTGTCTTGTCAGTGCCGTCCTAATTTCGTCTTATCCTGTCAGTGCCGTCCCTATTTCGACTTATCTTATCAGTACTGTTCTACTTTTGTATTATCTTTTTAAGAAACCGTCCAACCTTCAACCTATCATGTCATTACCTACTATTTTTGTCTTATCCTTACCAAACCCATCAAAAACCATATGATACACTTGAAACACCCCTCTCTTTTTGACGCATAGTCCAACACGAGAAGGAAGGGGAAATAATTCCAGATACCAAACAGAAAACGTACATCTATGGAAAGTGTTACATATTTTCTGAGATTTCAACGCACATTTAACTACATGCATTCCCCACATATGTGTATCTATTAGTTTTAGAGAATGTACGAAATGCGGAAACTACTTAAAGCAATACACTACGTTATTTCCGCTCATCTATGAATGTTAATAAATCAGATATTGTAACATCCAGCGATATGCTTTTCCGTATTATTGGAAATATAAGCGATATAGAAATATTCAAATAGAATGGAGAGATAATATGGTTAAGCTACCTAAGAGAGGAGCGCTACGAGAATACAGAATTATAGAGACATTATGCTCCTATCAATACCGGGTTGATTGTTCAACAAAGTTATCCTGCAAAAATTGGAACACATTATAGGTACCAAGTTAAGAGACGAAAGAGCAGATAAAAAAAAAATGAATCATGTTTACACCAAACAGCCACTTTGTGCTTTATTGTAGAGCCTGTATTAGATTGGAATTCAAGCCTGTACATCAATTTCGTAGACTTTGAAAAGACCACTGATATCTTGGATAGAGATACTTCTTGAAAACTAGTAAAGGACTACGAGATCCCAGAAAAGCTCACCAGCATAATTTAACAGTCGTATGCGAGCATGTAGTGCATGGTGCTACATGGGGGACAACTCACATTATCATTCAACATCGGATCTGGTGTTCATCAGGGATGACTTTTATCACCTTTTTGTTCCTGCTGGCAGTCGATTTAATTATGAAAAAAACTACAGCCAATCATAGACATGGAATATAGTGGATCTTGATAAAACAGCTGGAAGTTCTGGATTGTGCAAATGACATAGCCATCTTATCTCATAATCAACTCCAAATACAGAGGAAGGCAGAAGGACTAGTCCAAAACTCCCAGCAAGTAGAGATAAAAATGTTTGCAGAAAAGACAAAAATGGTAAAAATAAATACGGCCAACAACACGGCTTCTATCAAACTGAGGAACATCATTGAAAGAGGTATAGAGGTAGTCAGTCTGGAGACTGATGTTGAAGGCTTCTGATTATGTCATGCTAGCAGGGTAGTCAGTCTGGAGACTGATGTTGAAGGCTTCTGATCATGTCATGCTAGCAGGGTAGTCAGTCTAGAGACTGATGTTGAAGACTTCTGATCATGTCATGCTAGCAGGGTAGTCAGTCTGGAAACTGATGTTGAAGACTTCTGATCATGTCATGCTAGCAGGGTAGTCCGTCTGGAGACTGATGTTGAAGACTTCTGATCATGTCATGCTAGCAGGGTAGTCGGTCTAGAGACTAATGTTGAATACTTCTGATCATATCATGCTAGCAGGGTAGTCAGTCTGGAGACTGATGTTGAAGACTTCTGATCATGTCATGCTAGCAGGGTAGTCAGTCTGGAGACAATGTTGAAGACTTCTGATCATGTCATGCTAGCAGGGTACTCAGTCTGGAGACTGTTCTGTCATGTCATGCTAGCAGGGTAGTCAGTCTGGAGACTGATGTTGACGACTTCTGATCATGTCATGCTAGCAGAGTAGTCAGTCTGGAGACTGATGTTGAAGACTTCTGATCATGTCATGCTAGCAGGGTAGTCAGTCTGGAGACTGTTCTGTCATGTCATGCTAGCAGGGTAGTCAGTCTGGAGACAATGTTGAAGACTTCTGATCATGTCATGCTAGCAGGGTAGTCAGTCTGGAGACTGTTCTGTCATGTCATGCTAGCAGGGTAGTCAGTCTGGAGACTGATGTTCAAGACTTCTAATCATGTCATGCTAGTGTCTTATGTATACTCATCATTAGTTGTCTACGTGACCCTATATCTTTAAGTACTTGTTTACTTTGACCTTTTTTCTGTCCAGAATAGTCTTTGCATCCATGATAGCACCACATGTCTAAAGCTTCTGATGTTTATTTCATTTCTTTTAGTCCATGTTTCAGAGCCGTACAAGGCCAGATATATGAAGCAAAAGAAAAGCAAACGTTTGTTCGACGGCACTACATCAAAAGACTTTTCATAGTCAATAAAGCAGATAAAAAGGTCTCTACACTATTCTGCCATTCTCTCAGCTAGATACCTCGGTGGTCAATTACATCTCTAGTGCCTCTATTCTTTTGAAACCCATTAAGTACAGATTATGTACTTCTATCCATTCTTCTCTTAATTATCTCCAGTTGAATTTTCGAAGCATCGGATTTTAGACTTATCGTACGAAATTGGCTGCAATCAAGCGGATTGGAATTTTTAGGTAGTATGATAATTACTGATGTGCGATCTGTAGGCCAAATTCTTTCTTGGTAAATATTCACAGTTTCACAAATTGTTCACAATTTGAAGAGAAACAAATTATTGTAGTGTTTTTCCTGCTGCTTTGAGGAGTTCGATGGGTATATAATCTTTCTCTGGTACTTTATTATGATGCATTAAGTGTAGAGCTGTGTCAAATTCATCTCTAGCTATTGACAGATTCTTTGCTTCCAAATCAACCTAATTTGATCGTCCTTCGTGGCGTAATTTTCATCGTCTGTTTCGTATTCTCTGCACCTCTCAAATTTCTTCGTTGTGTCTGTCTGGAAGTCAACTTTTTGTCCATCTTTTTTTCCAATAGTCCTCTTCCACTTTTAAGGCGTGGTCCAAACATTTAGCTCAATAATCTTTCTCTGTATTTGAGAGTGCGACGTATGTTAGTTCTTTCATATCGCATAGTTTGAGAGAGCAACAAATGTTAGTTCTTTTATATCGCATAGTTTGAGAGGGCGACATATGTTAGTTCTTTCATATCGCATAGTTTGAAAGTTTTATTTCCAGCTGCTACTTGTTCTTTAACTTTCGCCCAACCAGTTCAATTGGGTTTACGTGTGAATGGTAAGGTGGCAGTCACAATTAATTGGGTTTACGTGTGAATGGTAAGGTGGCAGTCTCAATGAATTGGGTTTGCGTGTGAATGGTAAGGTGAAAGTCTCAAACAAATATGACCATGCTCTTGGATCAACTTGTCTGTGAAATATCTTTTCCTTTCGAGCTTGCTTGACAAGGGAAAGCAATTCAATTTTCAGATATGTCTCATTAAATGATATATGTTCTTTGGTGAGTCACATCTTTATTGTATCTTTTTTACTAGATGATGTTCAGATTTTGTATTCTTGTGTCACTGCGTTGTGATATGAAGCAGTGTCCATTACCAGACAAGAGGATCTATCTAAGGTAGGAAGAACATGTATTATTTCAATCCACTTTTTAAATATGTTATCATTCATCTCGTTATGATTGTCCCGATTGTCCGCATAACTTGAAGGAAATACAAGTTCCGCATTCCTTACCAGCCCATTTTTCTGCTACCTGCACGTGCTATTCTCAAGCTCTGGACTTTGCCACTTGGTACTACTCTTCTAATCGTTCCATTCGCTGACTGCCATTCCTTTTCACTTGTGTGGTGAGCATTTATCCAAGTTTCATCCACATACACAATATCATAACATTGTTTACACATTTCGCGTGCTTCACGTAAATACTTCTTTCTCATGGATACTAGATGCGGCTTCTCACAGATGAAGTTTCTCCCACTAGCAAACCTTCTATAGGTAAACCCTTTGCCCATTACAGTTCTCCACAATGTAGATTTGAATACATCAATGTCATTGTGTGCCCACAAACTAGACTTCAGTTCCTTAATGTCACTGTCATTTTGTGCCCACAAACTAGACTTCAGTTCCTTAATGTCACTGTCATTGTGTGCCCACAAACTAGACTTCAGTTCCTTAATGTCACTGTCATTGTGTGCCCACAAACTAGACTTCAGTTCCTTAATGTCCCTGTCATTGTGTGCCCACAAACTAGACTTCAGTTCCTTAATGTCGCTGTCATTGTGTGCCCACAAACTAGACTTCAGTTCCTTAATGTCACTGTCATTGTGTGCCCACAAACTAGACTTCAGTTCCTTAATGTCACTGTCATTGTGTGCCCACAAACTAGACTTCAGTTCCTTAATGTCACTGTCATTGTGTGCCCACAAACTAGACTTCAGTTCCTTAATGTCACTGTCATTGTGTGCCCACAAACTAGACTTCAGTTCCTTAATGTCACTGTCATTGTGTGCCCACAAACTAGACTTCAGTTCCTTAATGTCACTGTCATTGTGTGCCCACAAACTAGACTTCAGTTCCTTAATGTCACTGTCATTGTGTGCCCACAAACTAGACTTCAGTTCCTTAATGTCACTGTCATTGTGTGCACACAAACTAGACTTCAGTTCCTTAATGTCACTGTCATTGTGTGCCCACAAACTAGACTTCAGTTCCTTAATGTCACTGTCATTGTGTGCCCACAAACTAGACTTCAGTTCCTTAATGTCACTGTCATTGTGTGCCCACAAACTAGACTTCAGTTCCTTAATGTCACTGTCATTGTGTGATCACAAACTAGACTTTAGTTCCTTAATGTCCCTGTCATTGTGTGCCCACAAACTAGACTTCAGTTCCTTAATGTCACTGTCATTGTGTGCCCACAAACTAGACTTCAGTTCCTTAATGTCACTGTCATTGTGTGCCCACAAACTAGACTTCAGTTCCTTAATGTCACTGTCATTGTGTGCACACAAACTAGACTTCAGTTCCTTAATGACACTGTCATTGTGTGCCCACAAACTAGACTTCAGTTCCTTAATGTCACTGTCATTGTGTGCCCACAAACTAGACTTCAGTTCCTTAATGTCACTGTCATTGTGTGCCCACAAACTAGACTTCAGTTCCTTAATGTCACTGTCATTGTGTGCCCACAAACTAGACTTCAGTTCCTTAATGTCACATTCATTGTGTGCACACAAACTAGACTTCAGTTCCTTATTGTCACTGTCATTGTGTGCCCACAAACTAGACTTCAGTTCCTTAATGTCACTGTCATTGTGTGCCCACAAACTAGAATTCAGTTCCTTAATGTCACTGTCATTGTGTGCCCACAAACTAGACTTCAGTTCCTTAATGTCACTGTCATTGTGTGCCCACAAACTAGACTTCAGTTCCTTAATGTCACTGTCATTGTGTGCCCACAAACTAGACTTCAGTTCCTTAATGTCACTGTCATTGTGTGCCCACAAACTAGACTTCAGTTCCTTAATGTCACTGTCATTGTGTGCCCACAAACTAGACTTCAGTTCCTTAATGTCACTGTCATTGTGTGCCCACAAACTAGACTTCAGTTCCTTAATGTCACTGTCATTGTGTGCCCACAAACTAGACTTCAGTATCTTAATGTCACTGTCATTGTGTGCCCACAAACTAGACTTCAGTTCCTTAATGTCACTGTCATTGTGTGCCCACAAACTAGACTTCAGTTCCTTAATGTCACTGTCATTGTGTGCCCACAAACTAGACTTCAGTTCCTTAATGTCGCCGTCATTGTGTGCCCATAAACTAGACTTCAGTTCCTTAATGTCACTGTCATTGTGTGCCCACAAACTAGACTTCAGTTCCTTAATGTCACTGTCATTGTGTGCCCACAAACTAGACTTCAGTTCCTTAATGTCACTGTCATTGTGTGCCCACAAACTAGACTTTAGTTCCTTAATGTCACTGTCATTGTGTGCCCACAAACTAGACTTCAGTTCCTTAATGTCACTGTCATTGTGTGCCCACAAACTAGACTTCAGTTCCTTAATGTCACTGTCATTGTGTGCCCACAAACTAGACTTCAGTTCCTTAATGTCACTGTCATTGTGTGCACACAAACTAGACTTCAGTTCCTTAATGTCACTGTCATTGTGTGCCCACAAACTAGACTTCAGTTCCTTAATGTCACTGTCATTGTGTGCCCACAAACTAGACTTCAGTTCCTTAATGTCACTGTCATTGTGTGCCCACAAACTAGACTTCAGTTCCTTAATGTCACTGTCATTGTGTGATCACAAACTAGACTTTAGTTCCTTAATGTCCCTGTCATTGTGTGCCCACAAACTAGACTTCAGTTCCTTAATGTCACTGTCATTGTGTGCCCACAAACTAGACTTCAGTTCCTTAATGTCACTGTCATTGTGTGCCCACAAACTAGACTTCAGTTCCTTAATGTCACTGTCATTGTGTGCACACAAACTAGACTTCAGTTCCTTAATGACACTGTCATTGTGTGCCCACAAACTAGACTTCAGTTCCTTAATGTCACTGTCATTGTGTGCCCACAAACTAGACTTCAGTTCCTTAATGTCACTGTCATTGTGTGCCCACAAACTAGACTTCAGTTCCTTAATGTCACTGTCATTGTGTGCCCACAAACTAGACTTCAGTTCCTTAATGTCACATTCATTGTGTGCACACAAACTAGACTTCAGTTCCTTATTGTCACTGTCATTGTGTGCCCACAAACTAGACTTCAGTTCCTTAATGTCACTGTCATTGTGTGCCCACAAACTAGAATTCAGTTCCTTAATGTCACTGTCATTGTGTGCCCACAAACTAGACTTCAGTTCCTTAATGTCACTGTCATTGTGTGCCCACAAACTAGACTTCAGTTCCTTAATGTCACTGTCATTGTGTGCCCACAAACTAGACTTCAGTTCCTTAATGTCACTGTCATTGTGTGCCCACAAACTAGACTTCAGTTCCTTAATGTCACTGTCATTGTGTGCCCACAAACTAGACTTCAGTTCCTTAATGTCACTGTCATTGTGTGCCCACAAACTAGACTTCAGTTCCTTAATGTCACTGTCATTGTGTGCCCACAAACTAGACTTCAGTATCTTAATGTCACTGTCATTGTGTGCCCACAAACTAGACTTCAGTTCCTTAATGTCACTGTCATTGTGTGCCCACAAACTAGACTTCAGTTCCTTAATGTCACTGTCATTGTGTGCCCACAAACTAGACTTCAGTTCCTTAATGTCGCCGTCATTGTGTGCCCATAAACTAGACTTCAGTTCCTTAATGTCACTGTCATTGTGTGCCCACAAACTAGACTTCAGTTCCTTAATGTCACTGTCATTGTGTGCCCACAAACTAGACTTCAGTTCCTTAATGTCACTGTCATTGTGTGCCCACAAACTAGACTTTAGTTCCTTAATGTCACTGTTATTTTGTGCCCACAAACTAGACTTCAGTTCCTTAATGTCACTGTTATTTTGTGCCCACAAACTAGATTTCAGTTCCTTAATGTCACTGTTTCTTTGGAATCAAACATTCTACAAATCCCTCTTCTAATCACGGGGAACTGAGACGCTAGTTCAGTCAGGCACAAAATACTGACCAGGACGTCGCGTCAGAATCAATACCTTGACCAAGACCACAATCTCTCTTACATGTAGCGTTTCCTGGAAACAGGCCGTTTTCAAGGTAGAGTGGCTGACGAGATGTGGATCGATCTGATCCCCGTAGTAGTGAGCGCCACGCAGATGAAACCAAGCATAGCATGGCACAAACGCCTGGAGCACCGCATTCCACCTTCATCAGCATGTTCGGGATGTGAGGAAATCTACTACAACCCACCACTTAACGACCTTTTCAGGACGTATAAAAAAGTAGGTATTCAACAACAAAAGCAACTCTTCTAATCACATCCCTATCAAAGCTATCTACCCTTTTATTTCTGCTTTGCGTATTTGTCTTGATGGAACACGAACTTCCATAGTCTTGTAACGAGCGATCGATCGGTTTACTTAAACCCAAAGCGTGAATAGTTCTCTTTTCAGGGTTTGAGATACTCCGATATGATTTACAACGCTTCGCTTCTCTACAAAAATATTGATACATCTTCAATGCAATTGTATGGAGATAAATAAAACTGGACTTTTAGACACATTGTAGTCGGAAACGTTAACAATTAGTTAAGCTAATTTATTTTGACACATTAACACACCGGGAGGCTCACTAGAACTGTAAAAAATCAGTGATCCACGGCCTACTACAGTTGGCTGTGTGTGCGATTTGAGTTAAAGTTAGAAAAATTTCTTGAAACACGTGGACAATGTTATTTCTAAAAACACTCACTGTTATGAATGGGTAATCATTTCAAAAGACTTGTTTCATTAGAAGTGCCGGTTTTCGTATAACCTAATAAATTAATATTGTATACCATATGTTTGTGGGCAAGAAAACAAATATTCACCATTGGGACATGACGATCTGCATGGTATACACACAATTTAAAATATTTTGTTCAAATGAAAGCTCAAATAGTCTATTTTAAAACGCGGCAAACATTATGAAACGCACTATAATCTGTTCTCTTTCATTTCTTTTTTCTATAGTCCGTCTTTTAATTCATAAACAAGGTCCTAAGCAATTTTCTTCAAAACTGCATGTCACATTCAAATGATTTTTCGAATGCAACCTTAGAATACCCATAGCGTTAAGTAAATATTAATTTCTGTAAGAAATTTGATGTATTTTGAAACGTGTATTCATTAGGCTATATTAAAACCAACCTCACTGAATTGGACATAACTTTAGCATGTTTACGGTAAACAGTCGTGCTGTTTTAAAAAAAAAGATGTTTTGACATTTAAATTCAATGAGTAAAACAAGCTCTTGATTATCTGGTGCCCAAATTAAATACTTTGTCCTGTGTGGAATACAACCATTACCATTCAAGCGAAACTTTCATTCAGATAAAGGCATATCACGATATTATAGTTTGTGGGCTTTATTGCCATTCAAGCGAAACTGTCATTCAGATAAAGGCATATCACGATATTATAGTTTGTGGGTTTTTTATTGTTACCTAACATGTAGATGCTTTTTCAAAGATTACATTATTATCAATTTGAAAATGAGCTTGAAGCGTACATTTATAACAATGCAGAAGGTTACCGTTTCACTACACAAGTTTTTCCGCAGGGAATATAAGCTGGGTCATTTATATTGGGATATTCATGGCCCAGAGAAACGAACGCAATTGGCGTTTGGTCTGGATAGATCATTCTTTTACCGCTGAATTGTAAATAACTCAGAGTGCACATATATCAAGGAAGATTAAGGGGACGATGTGGGCTAGTGGTTAAGAGAAACTGCTCACCACCCAAAGGTTCTGGGCTAACTCCTCATCACATCCCGGTAAAGCAAACCCTTAGATAATGCAGGAAGAAACAGACCCTTGGATAAAATACATGCCGAAGTCGGATGCACTGGGCCGACAGGCGTAAAAATAAAACAATGCAATGCACACCGGCTTAGAGAATCGAGAAATAGGGCGAACACAAAAACAAAAAAGAATATCAAGCAAGGTAGGAAAAGGAAATGTGACTATTTCTACAGAGATGTCATAAAACAGGAGATTTTGAAACTGTTGACGAAAAATCAATTTCTTACTCTCCGAAAACTAAAATTAACATTGCAATCCGACTGCAGTATTGAAATTTCCAAAAGTACTCTTTGGAATATTGTAAGAGCCGCCTGAGTTACATTCAGGAAAACTTCAGGCAGCGAGAATATTATATGTGAAATGCCACATTTGATTGATGCCAGAAGCAAATACCTGAGACAGGTAAGCTATTGTATATTTGAACGAATCCTGGGTCAATGCTCACCACATCTATGGTAAAGAATGTCAATCAGTTGATGGTGAACAGAAAAGACAAATTCCAAGCAGCAAAGGGCAGCGCATTATTCTAACGTACGGCCGCCAGATGCAGTGAAAATGGACTTGTCCATGACGCTGAACATATTTTCAAATCAAAAAGTACCGATGGAAGACTACCACACTGAAATGAATGAACATTTCTGGATAGACTGTCATGCTTAGTAATCGATAATGCATCTTATCACAATGCAGTATCAGAGGAAGACAAATTATCAATTGCATCAATTACAAAAGCTCTAATGAGGACATGGCTAGCTTAAGAAAAAGTGAATTTCGACAAGACGTATTTGAAGGCCAGTTTGTTGCAGCTTGTGGGAAGACATATGACAAAGGTGTATCATATTGACAAAATCATTGAAGAGTACGATCACACTTCTCTGGGACTACATGCATATCATGCGCATCTAAACCCTATAGAGCTTGTGTGGGCTAAAGTCAAAGGAAAAGTTGCCAAACAGAACAGGAAATTTAAAATTAGTTATATCGAAGTGCTGACACGTCAGTACCTTTCAAAAATAGACATTCAATTCTGGAAGAAGTGTGTTGAATATGTGCTCCGGGGAGATAAACAGTACGATGGATTAAAATTTGTCCATCCAGTAACAATTATCAATCCCTTTGAATTGACAGATTTGGAATGATTAATATCATCTTTTGTGGACATACGGATTAGCAAACTTTGATAGATTAGCGTATGTGTATCAAAACAATTAATAAGTATACATACAATGACAACAAATACATTTCAATATTCAAATGCTTTAAGCAACATAAAATTAGCTGCGCTGTTGATAGAACCTTGGAGTCTAATGGTGACCGAATGGCTGTACTTACTGTTGCATATTGGTGGTTTTTTACGATTGTACATAAATGACATCACAAACAATCAATTGATCTATGAAGACATTAGAGAGATACGCATATGAACAAAATGTGACGAGAAATTAAGCTGCGTACTGTAAAATGTTAAATTGAATGACATTTCTTTGCAATGGTTTAAAAGATCAAAAGAATTCGCCGACGCGCAAATGTCTTTACATCTATGGACTAAAAATAGCAATGTTTTACCGTCATGGATATTCTAAGGCTGCATGCGAAAAATCATTTGGATCTGACATGCAGTTTAGTAGAAAATTATTCGGACCTTATTCATGAATTAAAAGACGGACTATAGTGCATATTTTCCTACTACGTCCTCTTCATGACCTTCTCCAGCTGTTACATTCGATCCTCCCATATTAGTAACATTATTTGTTATTTTAGATGATTATAATGTTTCCTCTATGTGGTCGCATATTCTTACTTCTTCATGGTCATGTTTTGTAGTGGACATGTAAACTTGTATAAGAACTGTGTCTTCAATTGACGTAGCTAATCTTAAAGCAATTATTTTGTGGTTGAACATTTTTACATCTGTTACTGCTGCTGCTGCTGCTGCGTGTTTGTTCAGCACGAACGCTACTGCTCCTTTTTGTAGCTTTTCATTTCCTGAGTGAATCATACGATATTCATGGCTCTGCTAATTACTTTTATTCTTTCCATCTTGTCTCACCCAATTCAAGGACAGTTATATTCGGCCTGTTCATTTCCTTCTGGATGTTTTCCAACTTTCCAATTTTCCTCATTGTCGTAACTTTCCATGTGGCAATGTTTGAACACGGGCTTCTGTATGGAACGCCAAAATGATCAGAATGCATACCAAACTGAAGATTTACAATTCCAATGTCAAGGTCTTTTTATGGAAATCTGGTGAATGACTAAACTCAATATTCAAAGATTGAAATGATTGGTCAATAAATTCCTGCGAAAGATTTTGATCCTGTGATGGTTCGATATGATTTCAGATGAAAGCTTATGGGAGAAAACATAACAAAGATAGGTGGAACAAGACATCTTGGTAAGAAGATGGTGCCGGATAGACCACACACTGCGATAGCCCAGAGTCAGTTTCTCAAAGCAATCACTGCCACGGAATCCACGCGGAAAGAGAAGCAAGCGGAAGGTCACAGAGCACATTTAAAGAGATGTATAAGTTGATACAACGAGAGCAGGGAACAACTGGATCGAATTAGAGATAATGGCAAAAGGCAGGTCTGCGTGGAGAGAATTGGTTGATGGTCAATGCCACCTATGGTTAAACGGACATAGAAGAGAGAGAGAGAGAGAGAGAGAGAGAGAGAGAGAGAGTTGGTTGATAACCTGTCCCTCCCAATGTAATAAGGACAAAGAAGAGATAAGTTTGGTTGAGGACCTTTGCCTCCAGACGTGGTAAGGGCAAAGAAGATTTGAATGTAATGCGTTGCAATATTCATTACCAGTCATAACGCACACAAATAAAGTTATCACGGAAGCAGACACTGCAGGCCTTATTCTAAAAAATATAGTAAGCATCCTGATCACTGGACACTAAACTGCACACTTCTCCTACCTTCATTATAGGCTTAGCTTGGTCTAGTTTCAGTCCACTGACTATAGGAGAGCGTTTCTCACGTTTCACTCTTGTGGAACCCTTGAAACAATTTTCATATCTCAGGAACCCTCATATAATTTATTAAATGTCATTATTTATATCTTTTAAAAAAATAAAATAAACTTCAAGTTAATAAGGAAATCATTATATATTTTTTCTGATATATAGGTCTAAACAAAACAAAATGTGACGTTTTTCTCATTTCTCTTTGACGAAAAAGAAAATGAAATTAAAGTGCCCGTTCAAGAAACCTCAAAAATGAAAGGGCCCTTTAAAGAAACTTCAAGGGGGACGGCGTAGGCTAGTGGTTAAGTGATACGACTCACAACCAGAAGGTGCTGGGTTCGATCCCTATAACAGCACCGGCAGTTACACCGGGAAAGCAAACCCTTAGAAAATGCAGGAGGAAGCATACACATGCATGCTGAAGTCGGATGCACTGGGCAGACAGGCGCAAAACAAAATGTACAGTGCAACGCACATCGCCTTGGGGGAATTAGAGAAATAAGGCGAACACAAAAACAAAAAAAACCCAATAATATTAAATAAATTTAAGTGCCCGTTAAAGAAACAGACTCCAGGAGTGTACTCCAAGCAATCTCAAGCTACAAACAAGTTAGACTCTCACATGAAATAAAATACAACATAGAATTGCTGTCTCGAAAATCTGTGGGGGACAGGCGGCGAAGACCTGAAACGCACAGTCTCCTTCGTGAACATCACCGGACTAGAAGCATAGCATCAGTTGATCGTGAACCTCACTGGACTAGAAGCATAGCATCAGTTGATCGTGAACCTCACCGGACTAGAAGCATAGCATCAGTTGATCGATGAAGAAGAAGAAGAAAAAGTGCCGGTTCACGAAACCGCAAATTACCCGTCAATACGCACACAATAAACATAAACACTATTGTCGTGTAAAATACATACAAACATAAAAACTATTGTCGTATAAAACACATATAAACAGAAAGAAAACAGATAATAACTACTTCAAAAAAACTAAATTGTTTATTGACCAATTTAAAAAGAGATGCATCAAAGGTCAATCTAGGTAAGATGTCATTTGAATAAATATATGTGTCAGGAAACATTATTTTTCAAACCTGTTTAGATAATAAAATGTACTTTCCTAATGTGAAACTTTTGCTTGTCTTTTAGTATACAAATACCTTATTCTCGGTTGGTTATATTTATGAAGGATATAATAGGTTGAAGACTTTATTATAATACCTAAGAATTGTCCAAGACTATGTCGTGCGTGAATTGTATATTCCAAAAATAAAATTAATCACACAAATGACTCAAAAATACATTGACATATGGTTAGTTTAATCATCACTCTTTCTCGCCAAACCAGTTGTGATTTCTACAGGAGCCGCAGGGTTCAATCACGATTGAAACTCTCTGGTACAGATGCTCATTTAAAATTAAAACGAACACTAACAGCCTTTTGTCAACTATTATTAACACAAAAACGGTCACTGTTTAAAAAACATAATAACACAAGAGATACGACGCGCACCGTATTTAAAAACAGATTGACGGCAGCAACAATGTAGGTAAGAAACCCTTTTGAAACGGTTCAGATCTTAGAGCCATGCCGGAAAGCGTTCGAGTAAACGAAGCAGAGTATGGATGGGAGGAATGAGGTCAATGGGTGAGGATCAACGAGTGCGCGTTATGAAAGTGTATATATGCGAGGCTGGCCTATAGGTTGTGGCAGCAGTTACATTCATTACATATGGCGGGTATGTCAGTGGGAAGATAACACTAACCGGTTGTATAAAACAAGTTGTTACAGATACCGACAGTGCAAAAGCACACAACGTGTTTTAGTGCAGATTTTTTAAAGAAGACGACCGACTATAGTGTCTTCTCTATACTTCAGCTGGAGCTAGAGAGGGATAAGAGGAGAAGAAGAAAGGACCACTGGATCAATCAGGCGAGAGAGTCTCAGTTACTGGAGTCTAAAAGATCACTAGTTCGAGTTACTGGAGTCTGAAAGAACACTAGTCCCGGTTACTCGAGTCTAAATGAACACTAGGTCTAGTTACTTGAGTCTAAATGAACACTAGGTCCAGTTACTTGAGTCTAAAGGAACACTAGTCCCAGTTACTGGAGTCTAAATGAACACTGGTCTCAGTTACTGGAGTCTAAATGAACACTGGTCTCAGTTACTGAAGTATAAATGAACACTGGTCTCAGTTACTGGAGTCTAAATGAACACTAGTCCTAGTTACTGGAGTCTAAATGAACGCTGGTCCCAGTTACTGGAGTCTAAATGAACACTGGTCCCAGTTAATGGAGTCTAAATGAACACTAGTATCAGTTACTGGAGTCTAAATAAACACGTTCCAGTAAACACCTTGGTGATAGTGTGAATTTTTTCCAGTTGACAGCAATAAACAAAATGTTAGAGTCCTGGTCGTCGAGCTCGTTAACAGTCTCCTAAGACGGGATGACACAGGTTAGAACTCTACAATAGAACCTACTTTTTGTACCGAAAGTTAATAAATCAAATCATACACACTGCACAGCAGCTGCAAAGACTAGCGACTTTTATTCCTCCACCCTATAAATCACGGATCTCAATCTCGAAAATGGGGAAAACATGTAATTGGATCATTTATTTTTGTTTTAATCGTCAAAAATGTTAATCATCAGAACCAGTTTCAAACATAATTTCAACATGAATGAAATATAACACCAGCTGATCAACGTAAATTGAAGTCTTCACTTTTTTCCCCTCTGGACAGTTTCTTCTATATGGCAACCACTTTTGACCATTACAAAACAAATGTTATAAACTCTTGTGACAGCTTCCTGCTCTATGCCAAAACATAATACATCTAGCAGTAGCATCGTATCGCGCTGTTGACAGAAGCCAGATTATAAAAGCAACAAGGTAGGACAAGCGGCTGAAGAGGGTGGAGGGCGACTCATAATTAGAAAGCACATTCAAGCGGTGCGGCGACATGTCTGCAATTGTTGCCCAGCTGAAACTGGAAGGAGTTTTACGAGCTCTTTACTGCTTTATGGATCACACTTTCTCATTCTATTTTATTTCCCTTTGACGTCAGATGGCAACACGGAATGTTGGCTTTCGTAAAGCAATGCTCTTCGGAATTGTTCTGTGTTATTTTTAACCGGAGTCATTCAGCATTTGAGATTACACACTTTCATTGAGTGTACACTTTCATTATTTCCCAAGGGAAATGACTCTTCTAAAACTTAAATGTGTACTCGGTCCTTGCATCTGGTAATCAATAGCAACGATAAGCATATATTTACAGCATTCATAATTGTTTGAGCACACTCCTTTCTCTCTCTCTCTCACTCTCTCTGTCTCTCTCTCTCTCTCTCCCACCCACCACCACCCCATCCCTCATCCAATTCTTTTAACGTGTCAAATACAGAAATGCTGAGTGTGTGTATTAGGAAAACAATTGTTGTGGGTGTGCAGCTCGGATGACGATCATCTGACGATTACGCCCAAATTACAGCTGTAGCAGTTGTAGTTGGACACGTGTACCGAGTTAATTTAACTCGCATTGATGTTTATTTCATGGATGGTTACAGGGGTTCGTCTTACATCCCGGGGCGTGCTTGAGAAGGTAGACTCGGATCTTTCTGGTTGTAGCGTAGTGTAAGAATCTTCGGTAAGCTCACCACTATGGGGATTACAGTGTCGATCCCCACCTTATCGGCTATACTGCAGTGACACAGTCAGCTTACAGGAGCTGTACAAGAGTGTGGGATGGATAAGTATGTCTCATCTGATCCTGATGTTACTTTTTCTTCACACTGGAGAAGTAGAAGAGGCATGTGGATGTGCGCGCTGGAATGTGCTAGTCAGTCACAACACGTGATGTTCTCTAGCCAAGAGGTGCCAACAAGCTTCACGCGGTCCGCCATTGTGACTTTTTATTTTTACTTAAAGTAAAGGTAGCTCCATAGCAGACGCTTCTGTCGGGGAACTAGTGTTAGAGACCTCAATGTTCTTAGAAGAACCCGTGCATCCATGCCAATAAAACTTGCTTTAAATGCGGGCAATCCCTTAATATCCATCCAGATCGCATTGTTTCGCACGTTCATTTCTAGTGTAAGATATTTCCAGCTTTGATAGAGGTGCTAGTGTATAGAAAAATATCAGGGTAGAATGCATAGTTATAGTTTAGGAAGACATACAAGTGCATTACACAGTTGTGTAGAATAAAATGATTTACAAGACAAGTAAACACAGAGGAAACGTGTGCTCTTAAAGGGGATCAAGATGCTGAGCAGCGCATGAGCTGCAGTGGTCAGCGACCCATAGCTGACTGCTAGCGTCAGGGCCAGCGAACCAGAGCTGCCAAGACCCTTCTACACCTCCACGCGGTGATCCTGGATAACAGGCTGCAGCAGGGCAGACTGGCTAAGGAAAAGGGATCGAAGAGGGAATGCTAACCCGGTACTCAAAAAATGCTTGCTGAAGTCGGAGGTGTTGGACCGAAAGGTGCAAATATCGCAGCCAAGCTGTAAACTACGACACAACGCATTCCGTTCTCTGGACTACATTCTGCTACTTAAGCCCTTTAAGGGTTTGGTAGTGGGAGATTGAGAACGAAGAAGAAGAAGAAGAAGAAGAAGAAGAAAAGGAAGTATGCTCTTAAAGATATTGTTGTTGTTGTTTAATGCCCACAATGAGCATGTTCATTATTACGTGTGAGCTTTAAAAAGGGCGTTAAGTGGCGAGTTGTAGTAGCTTTCCTCACATACCGAGCGTGTTGATGAAGATTGATCGCGGTCATCCAACCTGTTGTGCTATGCTTGGCGCCATCTGCGGTACGCTCACTACAACGGGGATACCTGAGAGACAATTATGGAGGTTGGATAATGGGATGGCCACTTCATTTTGTAATAAAAGGTGGAAGTCAACTAATGAGGACAATTCAGATCAGTCATTAAAGAAAGGAACAATTCCTCAGAGAAGGTAAGTAAGTAGATAGGGAGGTAGATATGTAGATAGGTAGATAGGTAGGTAGGTAGGTAGATAGGTAGATAAGTAGGTTGGCAAATAGAGTTTAATGTAGATACATGTACAGTCATCCACATGGGTAGATCCAATATGGAACATAATTACAGAATGGGAGAAAACAATATTAGAAAGAGAGATAAGGAAAGGGACCTAGGGGTTATAATAGATCATACAGGAAAGGTGAGTGAGCAAGTTAAGGTAGCAGTGAAAAAGGCAAATGCAATGTTAGGTATGATAAAAAGAAATATTAAACATAGGAGCAAGAAAGTGATCGTCAAACTGTATAAAGCTTTAGTTAGACCTAGATTGGAGTACTGTGTACAGGTGTGGAGTCCTTATCATAGAGGGGACATAAACATGCTAGAAAGAATACAAAAAAGAGCGACAAAGATGATAGTGGGATTCCAGAATTACAGTTATGAGGAACATCTCAGAAAAACCGGCCTACAGTGTCTCGAAGAGAGAAGAATTCGTGGTGACTTAATACAGGTGTATAAGATGATCAGAGGAATCGATAAATTAGACTATAATACGTTTTTAAAAATACAGCCACCTACAATAACACGAGGGCATAGCTACAAGCTGATTAAAGAGAGGTCCAGATTAGATATTAGGAAATATTTTTTCAGTCAGAGAGTGGTGTCTGCTTGGAATGCATTGCCAAGGGAGGTAGTGGAGGCAGGGACAGTTAATGCATTTAAGAATAAACTGGATGCGCATAGCTTTTAGAGCAAGGTGATGTAAATGTAACTGGTTGTATACAGACTCTGCAGGGTCTTCTAAGCCAGTATAAAGACGTTAAGCTTAGTTAAGTTAGGTAGGTAAGTAGGTAGGTAATCCGCTTAAACGACAAGGGCACGAAGAATGGCTGAGTCCCAGGCTGGATGCAAAGAGGTTGATGACTTTCCGATTTGACACAACTGTGTTTTGCGTGGACGTACGATCGGGCGATTGATGATGGGGAGGGTCGCTTCCCTTCCTTATTGTCCACGGTATGATTACAGTAAGGGTGAATGGAGAATGGTCAGAATGGTTGGAAGTGCAGAAAGAAGTGAGTTAAGGTTGTATCCCCTTCCATTATCTGTTCAATATGAAGAGAATATAACGAGGAACGTCAGAGAGGATCAAGAAGACACTACGTGAAACGTTTTCAGCATTGGTAGATATCAGAATGGGGAAAAAAAAACAACTGGAAAAATGTAAAAGTTGATTAAAGTTGAGTTTGATCAAAATTTTAAAATAGGTATGGTCAGATACCGCAACGCACCGAGACGAGAACACAAACAAAAACTTTATCGATGATTCAGTCCATGGCGGGATAGAGCAATGCCAGGGCGAGAACACATCCTTGCCGGACACTAGATAATGTAGAGGGACTGCCCAAGATTTTGTGATCCAGGCAGATTCATGCTCCAGTATTGCAGTGTGTTGGGAATTCCAACTTGTTTTAAGGTATTCCACAATATCTGTCCACGGTTGTCAAAGGCAGCCATGGGTTGACATGATGTATTTCCATGAGTCGACAAAGAGCAAGGATGGCATCAATGATGTAGCGGCAGACAGTAAGGTCAGACTATTGCGGTGGGGTGATTCCTTTTCAGCAAAGGTTGGATGCGGGGAGCAAATGTGTTGGCACATATATTTCCGGGTACATTCAGAGCGAAGTCATTTTATTTTTTAGAGAAAACTTTATTCAATCTGCACAGCTGACGGACCTGCTTTAAAGAAAATCTCTACATTTGGTAGCTGGAATGTTTGGACTAGGGTAAGTATGCACAGGTGGCACCGATAATGAGAGATTGTAAAATTGGCTCTTCGAAACAGGATGGGAAAGTGCTGTGATGATGAAATTGAAACCAAGGGAAATGCTGCTGTCCTGTGTGCAAACTGAAGAAGGCATACACCATTTGGAAGGTCTTCAGAAGCGGCGTAAAAACAGTTATAGAATGGGAGGCAGCGGTACTCAGATTGAAACTAGCTAGTTTCAACACTGCACTATCTAATGTTATGCACCAACCAATGGCACAGAAACTCAGTGAAAGAAATATGTTTCACCAAACTTCAAAATGTAATCGATAAAAGAAAATGATGATGAAATCAAATGTTGTCTCAGCATCGAAGCCTTTTGACCGCCAAAGTGATCTGTTTCTTGTTGCCATAGTTTACTCCAACAGTCTTATTATTCCATCCCTTGATGTTGCTTTTTCATTTATGTCGCTGTATTCCTCTTGCCCGTTTCAATATATCCATCCAGTATTGTTTTCTGGCAGTGCATCGCATCTCTTTGTATATCTAACATATTTTATCTTCTCAATGTGTATGTCATCCAGTTGTTCATTATATCACCAGAACGTTTTTATTTTCACATTTTTTTTCCCCGCCAATTGTACCCAATGTTTTGTATATCCACATTTAAAGGGCATCTGTTTTGCCATCACACGTTGTTTATCGTCAATGTTTCTGTAACGTATAGTAATGAACCTGAGACTCTCATTGTTAGACTATTTGTTTATTTGTCTGACTCTCAATACATGTATCGCTATTAAACATGTTTTTGACCATTCCTATTCTCATCTTCCCTTCTCTTTCAAATCTGCCATCACTTATTATTATCTGTTCTGGATAAAAAAGTGACTGTTTACTTGTCCCAGTGTTTACTTGTTTTGTTTTTCTAATTGTAATGTTCAATTCATATTCTTTATTTCTATTGTTCACTTTCTCAAGCCAACAGTATCACGTCATCAGCATATCTTAATAATAATGTTCGCATAGGCATCTAGGGCCCGTTGCGTCGATCGACCACTACCATGTCCAACCGCTGAAGATTGTAGCCAAACTTATTTCAGTGCCGAAGAGGTGGCTGCAATCTGTCGGGGCCATGTATAACGGGGACGGCCCCTAGCTGGCCGGTGGGAGACCATTTTTAACCATAGCAGACTTGGACATTATCTGGTGAGCCGGTACTTCCGGGTCCAGTCGAACCACTGACGGCGGCGGGCCAGAGTGTCCGAGATGGAGGGAAGACTCGTCTTTGCAGACACCTCGACATTACGGACGAAATCGAACCACTGGATTCCGATGATGCGTCGCTGGTTGCGGATGTGAGAAGCAAGGAGTTTTAAAATGTCCTGTTTAAGTAGGGTCCACGTTTCTGAACCACACAAGAGGACATAATTCACACACGTCTGATGAATACGAATTTTGGATCCGAGAGAGAGTGTGCCATTATTCCACACTCAGCGAAGGTCGTTCATTATTCCACACTCAACGATGGTCGTTCATTATTCCACACTCAGCGATGGTCGTTCATTATTCCACACTCAGCGAAGGTCGTTCATAGCGGAAGCAGCAAGCCCGAGCCGCCTTAACATTGGCAGGCGCACTGGGTCCATCGAATTAAATAGAACTCTTCAGGTATGTGAATTCACTGGTGCACTCCACCGTGTGACCCACTCCATACGTGACCATGGACAACAATGATGTGAGGATCAGTTTCGGAGCAAAGGTTCTGCATTTTCGTCTTGGTGCAGGATATTGATAAACCCAGTTTTGATGTTTCGAGATCCAGTTTCTTGAGAGACTGTTGCACAGCCGCATTTTCTGGGCTGACTAGATCTATATCATCAGCATAGGGGAGGCCAGTTTTGCGCTTTTGGTCCATGACAATGCCCGATGGTCGGAGTCAAAGCGGTGTAGAAACTCGACAGGAAATGTCAGGTGCAGGAATGCAACCTTGTCTAACCCCCAAAGATGTTGGGAACCTGTCCGAGAGAGCTCCACCCAGGCGAACTCTGATAAGATGTTGGGAACCTGTCCGAGAGAGTGCCACCTAGGCGAACTCTGACAAGATGTTGGGAACCTGTCCGAGAGAGTGCCACCTAGGCGAACTCTGACAAAATGTTGGGAACCTGTCCGAGAGAGTGCCACCTAGGCGAACTCTGACAAGATGTTGGGAACCTGTTCGAGAGAGTGCCACCTAGGCGAACTCTGACACCGTTGTTCGTGTGTAGCTCCCTTATCAAGTTAAGTGGTGGGGCAGGTGTTCCGATGCCTTCCAGGGCTTTCCAGAGAGCTGACCTATTGACAGAATCGAATGCAGCCTTTAGATCCACACACGCAGCGCAGAGTCGGTGGTTGAATGCAGGGTGCAGCTCAGCCAGGAGCCGGAGAGCAAGAATTGCATCCACAGTTGATCTGTCCGGGGTGAATCCAGACTGATGTGGACGGCGTTTTGCGATCAAGAGTGGCTTGAGCTTGGTCAGCAGCACATGTACAAATACCTTGCCTAGGACTGAGAGCAATGTGATTGGTCTATATTTGTTGCTTCCATTACCTTTTAAAAGGGGAACAATTATTCCATCTCGCCAATCTTAGGTTGTTATATTTTACTTTTCTCCCAACATTCTCATACAAATACTTCGAAATCCAAACTTCTGCTCACCTACTTCATTGTCTATTTTATTTTTAATTCGCTCCTACATAACCTAGAGTAGCATGTTGGGCACGTGACTCGTCAGGTTAATTGTTCTATAATCTGTTCAATCATGGTCATGCCACTCATGAGGCTAATTGTTCTATAATATTTTCAATCTTGGTCATGTCACTCATCAGACTAATTGTTCTATAATCTGTTCAATCTTGGTCATGTCACTCATCAGACTAATTGTTCTATAATCTGTTCAATCTTGGTCATGTCACTCATCAGACTAATTGTTCTATAATCTGTTCAATCTTGGTCATGTCACTCATCAGACTAATTGTTCTATAATTTGTTCAATCTTGGTCATATCACTCATCAGACTAATTGTTCTATACTCTTTTCAATCTTGGTCATATCACTCATCAGGCTGATTGTTCTATAATTTGTTCAATCTTGGTCATGTCCCTCATCAGGCTGATTGTTTTATAATCTGTTAAATCCCCTGCAAAAGGTTTTGTTTGGCAATGTGATAAAGACTGATATATTTAGGTGTTTTTTTATACGTATAATGTGTTATATGTCATTAGACAGCTGTGCAATCGTGTTTCCGACAAAGTTCTTTCATGTGTTTATCATTTCTTTTGTATTGTCCAGGCCTGCAGTTTTCCTTAGTTTCATCATTTTTATTGCTTTCGCAATTCTGATCTAATGATGTTTATTAACATTTATTATTTTGTACTTGTGGTTTGTTACCTCTGTTTTCATAGAATTGATCTTTTCAGATATTCTGTCCATCTTTTTCAATTATCTGCCTCATCAAATATAACCTTACAATTG